>CP092871.1:6656974-6901322 GCA_030710605.1 Cordylochernes scorpioides | reverse complement strand
ATAAAGAATTGGTTGATGTTTCTGTATCTTTTCCAAACATTTGCTAAAGAGTTCATCTCATGAAGAGCTTCTCTATTCTCTCTGGACTACTAATAAAATATTTCCTTTCAAGTGATTAAAATATATTTTAGAATTCAGAGTTCTCGTCTGTGATGAATAAACCGATATATTTCATTATTGAGAGAGATATATTTAG
Organism: Cordylochernes scorpioides; assembly: GCA_030710605.1. Taxonomy (NCBI): domain Eukaryota; kingdom Metazoa; phylum Arthropoda; class Arachnida; order Pseudoscorpiones; family Chernetidae; genus Cordylochernes; species Cordylochernes scorpioides. The sequence continues at coordinate 6,901,126 of CP092871.1, read as the reverse complement.
TTCTACTTACATAAAACAGAAGAAATTAGAGATGAAATTAAAAAAAAAATATTGGTAATGTTCCAGGCTAACTGTCACCACGCCCGCTGCAGTGAGCTAGAAGATGCTCTGGCAGAGAAAGACGCCATCATATTGGCCCTCCGAAGTCACGTGAGTATCCCTGGACATGTGACAACACAGTGGTTGACGTGGTGATGTGACAGTTGGAGTACACCGTGCAACTGCTGGACAAGAAGGTAAGAAGGACATTCTCTGTGTTGTCAACTCCCAGCTGACTGTGACAATGTCCAGGCGTCTTCTACCCGGAGCATCGGAGTAACTGCGAACTCTAAGGTGAGTTCAACATACTTAGCACAACTCTAAACACTGAAATAGAGGAAAGACAATATATGGACAGCCTTATAGGTATATAAACTTTACAAGTTAGATATGTACAAGCTTCTCTCAGATTCATTGGCCGAAGATAAAATTGTTTAAAAACGAAGGCGATAAAAACGTGGTGATTTTCTTTTATTGATAAAATACAAGCTTTCAGGCAAGAATGCCCTTCCTCAGGTTACAACTGTACCCTTGTAACCTGAGGAAGGGCATTCTTGCCTGAAAGCTTGTATTTTATCAATAAAAGAAAATCACCACGTTTTTATCGCCTTCGTTTCTAATATTATTGCGTGGCCACGTCATGTCTGATCATAAAATTGTTTACTTGTACTGCCAGTTCTATAGTTCAGCAGAAAAGAGTTGAGAAAATATCGATGAAAATGAAAGAGAAGATGATTAGAAGAGCGACTCAGTGTTTGGTATCTCTAAATTCCTAGATTATATAGCAGTTTGAATGTTCAACTTTTGATGATCTTGCTATTATTTGTCTTTTTCTCTCTCTTTTTTTTTTAAATACCAAGTCTATATAAGACGAGATGTCTTAATAATGAAGCTTTCGTTGTTGATGTAATAAAACATGAAAAAAATAATAAAATAAAATTTTCATGCTTCTGTTCCTAAATGGAATTTTTTCAAAGTGAAAATTGTAAATCATTTGAAAATATTTTTTTAGAGATTGTTTAACAACTTTACACACGTATATTCAAATTTAAAAAAATACTAAAAATAGATGAAAAATTATTTAATTTTTAAGTATCGGAAGAAGAATGAAAGGATTTAAGCACGATTGTTTCTTTTATATAGTGTAGTTATATTTTGAAAATCATGCATACAGCGAAAATATATAATTGAATATTTTGTATTTGAAATTTTAGCGTATATTATTTTTCTAAGCATATATTGGTTGTGTTCAGGCTTCAACACGCTCTGTTGGCGTTGGCACTTCTAAAAATAGTAAGAGTACCTTTGAGACAGTCACAGATTTGCCTAGAATTGATTTTGAAACGGAAGAAAACATTCCTGGATTTCTACCTTCAGAATCAACAGGTCTGACAAAGCCTGTTTTCGAGACTGTACAAAAGAAGCCTGGAATTTTTAAAAAGGCAAAAAAATGTTTAAAAAATATTCCACCTTTTAGGAAGTCTGAAGTCCCAGTTGTCACTTCAAGCAATGCAGATAATCGCAAGGCAATTAATAGCGAGCTTGATAAAGAGCTAAAACAAATGGAAAAGCTTACAGCTGAAACAAAGGTGCTGCATTCTAAGATAAACACTTTGGAGGCAAAACAAAAAAAGAAGGAAAATAAAAATAAGCAGAAAGGCAATGTAATTCCTGAGCAGAAGGAAAAGGAATTTAGAATAACAGTTGAGAAACTAAGTACTCAACTAGTTGCTCTTCAAGATTACCAAAAGGCAATAAAGGAAGTTAGCCTTAAGAAAAAGGTTTTGCAGGAAGAGTTTGAATTAAAAAAGGATTAATTGAAAAGAGAGGAACTAGAGGACAAGAAACAGAATATATGGCTTCAAACTCAGCTAGAGGCTAACATAAGAAGTCAAAATGAAATAACTTTCATGACTTTTGTCAATTCCGTGCAAAGCCTCATTGCTTTAATGAATTCCCTTAAGTTTTGATTTTTTTACTTCAATTAAAAATAATAATTTGCCCCCAGTCTCACCTGACCATCACAATTTAATAATTCTCTTCGCGAAATAAATCATTTTATATCTCAATAAGACAGCACCAAATATAATATCTTTATAGAAGACCATCCTTTCTCTCTATATGCAATATGTTCTTTGGATCTGAAATAATACAATATGCAATCAATACAATATTCAAATAAGCAACTCCACTCAAATATGAACCTCTTACTAACCTGAGCTCAAATATGCTGAGATTTGTTCATTCCAATTACGAACGTTATCTGAAATATATTAAATATTCATAACCTCTATATCAAAATCAGCCATAGTCATATATAACCAAATCCGAACTATTCAATAAAGATGAACCTATTCAATACCAAGATATATTTAATCATTGAAAATAATAGAACCTCAGTCTATCAGCATCATATACTTCACAGCATCTCTGAAGATTCTAAATAACCTAATACACATGATGAGAACCTATTTGAACTCTGAAATCTCAAAGCCGCTAAAATCAATTCAAGCCACTCAATATTCCGCTAATATTCCCATTTCTTCTCCAGATCAAGAAAATCAATATCACAAATATCAAAGTTATATAGAATACCCTTTGGAAGTTCAAACAAAATCAAAAATTCTATTTAGATAACTTATCAGTTAAAAAAGTTGCTGAGCTCCTCAAATCTAGAGCATGACGAAAACAGGTCACCAACTTCCCTCCAATTCTCAGACAATATACTTGTAATTATCTCTGTGAGCCATATGCTGATAAACCAAGCGACTAGTGAAACATTCAAAATATATATATAATAGGCAATAGATTTACCAATAATAGGCAATTTACCAACATGTAACGCGATGTTTTAGAACACAAGGTCCCTTTCCCTGTACTGGTTTCACCGCTTAGGGAGTTTGACCCAAATGTTGGTATTGACAACAGGAGAAAAGTTAACTTATTTACACTGGAAGTTAAAATTATTTTAATAAATTTTTATCAATATTAAATTAATTCAATGAAAGGCAAATCAAAGTGACCCTAAAAACCGAAATATTCCAATATTAAACTCTCTGCTATCCAGTTTCAATAGGAACCTTATTGTTAGAGTATATATATAAAAGACCAAGATAATCATAAATCTATAAATTTGTTTTCAGTACCTTTATCATTAAAAATTGAATATCTTTTTTTATTTTCCTGAGAATATTGAATACCTCCATCCTTTTTGCCCTCTTGGACAGTAACATGACAGAATTTACAGCATGTTAGTCTTGGACTTGAGGATAGTATTTAGCATCATACCTTACCTATTGAAATATAGCTATCTCCACTGTTCTTTCACAGCACACAACACACAATACACACAGCACACAATACACACTGCATACACAATACACACAACCCACACAATACACACAACGCAGAATACACAATACACACAACCCACACAATACACACATCGCACAATACACAATACACACAACACACAATACAGACAACACACAATACTACACAACACACAATACAAACAATACACATTACACACAAACACACAACAACACATACACACTTTTTCCCAAAATCAAAGTGACCCACACATACACACAAAATACCATAATAATAATATTTAACTATTATCCAGCATCATTAAGAAAAAAATTACTAGTATCAAAGCATCAGTACAATATGTTTTCAAAAACTTAATATTCATTACTTCCCATATAAAATAGAATTCGGGCTTTTCTCCACTTTCCACTTTAAAAGAATATTGAAATTCCCCGCATGAAACTGTGTGGTAAGTTAACTGCATAAATTTTATATTAAGTCAGTAATGGAGAGAGAGACTTGTGCAGTGGTAGTGTTTGGATAGCTTTCCTTAGATTTCCCTTCTGTTAGTGAAGAGAGGAACATGATCAAATCATCATTTGATGCAAAATTTTAATTGAAAATCAGATTTCAATCTTTATAAGTCAAATTTTAAATCAGATTTAAATAAGATGAAGCTTCAACATGTCGAATAAGATATTTTTCTTGTAAATAATGAGAAATGCATTTTGAAAGAATAAAATTGGAAATTTTAATTTGTTATTAATATACGCAAAATTGATGATGTAGGTAATCTAGTCACAGAACCAGAGATTTAGTGGCCCTGAGTCGTGAAACCAGACAGAAAAGAGACCTTGTGTTCCAAAATTTCGATAAGAATTAGTCACCTATCTGCAAATTATTTACGAATTACCTACAGTCATTTTAAGCAAAATTGAATGAAGAAGCTCTAAAGTTTCAAATTTCTATCAAAACTATGATAATCAATTGGCTCAAATATTTTTGATAAATCTTAATTTTAGCAAAATTAACGAATTTATATCAAAATGACGTCTCAAATAACTGTCAATCTCATCTCCATGCTCTCAAATCAACGAATTTCCAATTTTTCATATGACCCATCCAATATTGAAAAATCTGAAAGTCAATCAATTCCCTCATCAGCATGAAATTATAACAAACGTACTAAGCAAATTTTTCGAAAGAATTCATGTGCTACCCATCTTTATCAAGAAAAAAAAAAACATTTTTATCTCAAATATAAAAAGAATTATCGGAACTCGATTAGAAAAAAAACCTATCACAGAACATATGCTATGAGATTTTGCTGTAAACTCTGTTTCCAAAAAATATTCGAATATCTTATTTACCACTGTTCCTATGAATCCTATAAATGCAATATTTAAAATAAATTTTGAAAATATTCCATATCCTGTAATATCTGCATCAGTATCTTCCTAGCCATCATATTCATAATAGACGAAATTCTGCGAGTCACCTTAACATATAAATAGTACTATCATTTCAACAACTTCTCTCTGAATTATTCATAATATTTTCAATAGAAATAGATTCTTCTGAAATGTCAGCATTTACCAAGATGTCCTCCCTGGTGTCCTTCTTTCTACCAATCGCCTCATTGATATGAACTCAGAAAAAAGATATCAAACTTATCAAGCCATATTTTTTAAAGAAACCTTCCTACTTATTTCGACAAAAAAATCTATTTTCAAATATAGGCAAGATTGTAAGCTAGAAAAAAGAGCAAATATATTGCAATAATTCTCCCTGCAATCTCATTTCAACCAATATCCCAAGTTTCATTTTACTCATTTTCCTTCAGAGATACCATCAAGTACATCATCACATCTTCCATCTAGAGTAAATCTCTGCATCTACAGCAATATTCTGCTTACAATCAAACTAGAGCCAAATATTTCATCATCTACCTCTCTCTGCAAATATCCATAACATCATCAATTTTTCTTCTACCAAATCCATCCAAGTGTCCTTCAAGCAAGCTGCCCCAGACAATGACGTGAAGTAAATCACTGATATCCACTGGGCCGTGGCTCTCTGAAACACAAGAATGCTGCGCCTCCTTTCCATATAGAAGATATTGGGGATTATATAATCAAATAATAAATATATAAACGAATAGCTCTACTGTGTCTTATTTACATTCAACCTCCAACCAATATATAATTAAGTGAAATATTAGTCTTTGGAAATAGATTTACCTTTTAACACTATTCAAATTCTCATAAGGAAGTTGTCAGTAACACACTTATAATTGTGCAATCTCTTTCTATAATCTTATTCACAGCAGGTAGGAAGCACAGTTAGAGTTCCTATACTCCAGTCAGAACAGAACCCAACAACAGTCTCTAGGTCCGACACATGTCCAGTGGCCACACCGTGCATACATCAAGATTAACGTATAACTGAAAAGACAAGTGTGGAATCAGCCGCGTTCTACTCTTTGCTTTCTTCATCAGAAAAAGCCACGGCATTCGGCGAATCCATTATATTTCTTTGAACGCTGAATGCGGCCTTGTAGAATTTATATAAACCAAAGAGGACACCGTGATCAAACATCATTTAATTCATAACTTTGTTATAAAACATAAGGCCAATAATGAATATTTCAACGAAACCTCAATAAATAGCAGCTGAGGGTGAGTGTATATAAAAGAAAGAGGGAGTAGTATTTCATTTAATTCTTCAATATCTTGCCCGAGTTTACACAAGATGTGTTTATATTATTGGGATTATCTGAAACCTTAAATTTTCATTTGAAACAATAAAATAATTTTACAGAAAGGAAATTGAATGTTTTTTATAGACATATTCAAATTAAAATAATTATCATGCCCAGTCGGATTCTCATTGTCTGATGCTACATTCTCCTCCATTGCAGAAAGTCATTAACTTCGACCCTGAAAATTAAACAACATAGGGTTCCTTACTCTAGAATTCTGTTGAACAAAAATACAATGAACATAAACATCTAGTTCGGCGGTACAAATACTCAATAGGGACAATAAAGAGAAGATTAGAATGGCCTCTGTGATACCTGTTTGGCCTACAACTATTACAATAGTAACGATACAGCGAAGATTAGCATGGCCCCTGTGATACCAGTTTGGCAGTACAACTACAACAATAGGAAGGATACAGAGAAGATTAGCATGGACTCTGTGATACCAGTTAGGCAGTACAACTACAACAATGGGAAGGATACAGAGAAGATTAGCATGGCCTCTGTGATACCAGTTTGGCGGTACAACTACAACAATAGGAAGGATACAGAGAAGATTATCATGGAACCTGTGATACCATTTCGGCAGTACAACTACAACAATAAGAAGGATGCAGAGAAGATTAGCATGGCCCCTGTGATACCTGTTCGGCAGTACAACTACAACAATAGAAAGGATACAGAGAAGATTAGCATGGCCCTTGTGATACCAGTTCGGCAGTACAACTACAACAATAGAAAGGATACAGAGAAGATTAGCATGGCCCCTGTGATACCAGTTCGGCAGTACAATTACAACAATAGGAAGGATAGAGAGAAGATTAGCATGGCCTCTGTGATACCTGTTTGGCGGTACACCTATTACAATAGTAACGATACAGAGAAGATTAGCATGGCCTCTGTGATACCAGTTCGGCAGTACAACTACAACAATATAAAGGATGCAGAGAAGATTAACATGGCCCCTGTGATACCAGTTCGGCAGTACAATTACAACAATAGGAAGGATACAGATAAGATTAACATGGCCCCTGTGATACCAGTTCGGCAGTACAATTACAACAATAGGAAGGATACAGAGAAGATTAGCATGGCCCCTGTGATACCTGTTTGGCGGTACACCTATTACAATAGTAACGATACAGCGAAGATTAGCATGGCCCCTGTTATACCAGTTCGGCAGTACAACTACAACAATAGAAAGGATACAAAGAAGATTATCATGGCCCCTGTGATACCAGTTCGGCAATACAACTACAACAATAGAAAGGATACAGAGAAGATTAGCATGGCCCCTGTGATACCAGTTCGGCAGTACAACTACAACAATAGAAAGGATACAGAAAAGATTAGCATGGCCCTTGTGATACCAGTTCGGCAGTACAAATACAACAATAGAAAGGATGCAGAGAAGATTAACATGGCTCCTGTGATACCAGTTCGGCAGTACAATTACAACAATAGGAAGGATGCAGAGAAGATTAGTATGGCCCCTGTGATACCTGTTCGGCAGTACAACTACAACAATAGGAAGGATGCAGAGAAGATTAACATGGCTCCTGTGATAACAGTTCGGCAGTACAACTACAACAATAGGAAGGATACAGAAAAGATTAGCATGGCCCTTGTGATACCAGTTCGGCAGTACAAATACAACAATAGAAAGGATGCAGAGAAGATTAACATGGCTCCTGTGATACCAGTTCGGCAGTACAATTACAACAATAGGAAGGATGCAGAGAAGATTAGTATGGCCCCTGTGATACCTGTTCGGCAGTACAACTACAACAATAAGAAGGATGCAGAGAAGATTAGCATGGCCCCTGTGATACCTGTTCGGCAGTACAACTACAACAATAGAAAGGATACAGAGAAGATTAGCATGGCCCTTGTGATACCAGTTCGGCAGTACAACTACAACAATAGAAAGGATACAGAGAAGATTAGCATGGCCCCTGTGATACCAGTTCGGCAGTACAATTACAACAATAGGAAGGATAGAGAGAAGATTAGCATGGCCTCTGTGATACCTGTTTGGCGGTACACCTATTACAATAGTAACGATACAGAGAAGATTAGCATGGCCTCTGTGATACCAGTTCGGCAGTACAACTACAACAATATAAAGGATGCAGAGAAGATTAACATGGCCCCTGTGATACCAGTTCGGCAGTACAATTACAACAATAGGAAGGATACAGATAAGATTAACATGGCCCCTGTGATACCAGTCCGGCAGTACAATTACAACAATAGGAAGGATACAGAGAAGATTAGCATGGCCCCTGTGATACCTGTTTGGCGGTACACCTATTACAATAGTAACGATACAGCGAAGATTAGCATGGCCCCTGTGATACCAGTTCGGCAGTACAACTACAACAATAGAAAGGATACAAAGAAGATTAGCATGGCCCCTGTGATACCAGTTCGGCAATACAACTACAACAATAGAAAGGATACAGAGAAGATTAGCATGGCCCCTGTGATACCAGTTCGGCAGTACAACTACAACAATAGAAAGGATACAGAAAAGATTAGCATGGCCCTTGTGATACCAGTTCGGCAGTACAAATACAACAATAGAAAGGATGCAGAGAAGATTAACATGGCTCCTGTGATACCAGTTCGGCAGTACAATTACAACAATAGGAAGGATGCAGAGAAGATTAGTATGGCCCCTGTGATACCTGTTCGGCAGTACAACTACAACAATAGGAAGGATGCAGAGAAGATTAACATGGCTCCTGTGATACCAGTTCGGCAGTACAACTACAACAATAGGAAGGATGCAGAGAAGATTAGTATGGCCCCTGTGATACCTGTTCGGCAGTACAACTACAACAATAGGAAGGATGCAGAGAAGATTAGTATGGCCCCTGTGATACCTGTTCGGCAGTACAACTACTACAATAGGAACGATACAGAGATTAGCATGCTCCCTGAGCAAAGATGACTCGCAAATTTTATATATAAATACTCTTATTATGCAATCGGCGGGTAGTTTTCCCCGAGGTCGTTTCCACGTCACTCCCCTTTTTTACATCTCTCGGACTTCTCAACTACATCTTGCTGGTCTCATCTCAGAACTACCGTTTCTCATGTGTTCGTCCTAATCACCTAAATCCTCTGAATTCCAAGAAACTATATCCACTCATGGACAAATCATAAGGAAGTTATAAATTTTGGAATTTATATCGTGATTCAGAAAATAACTGTAGGATATTTGATACACAGTTAACTTTATTGAAGACACACGAGATAACCAAATTTTTGAACAAAATATACTTTCTTCTTCTTCTTAAAAAAAAAAAAGACTTTTCACTTCCTTAATTTTTGTGCATGAGAGAGTGTATATAATATATAAAAATATATAAGTATATAATATAAATATATCTTTTTTTTTAATTTGTGAAAAAACACAAGGGAACGCTTAAAATTATTTCTGTGAAATATCAATATGAAGTATTAGCATTTCAAATATATATACATGTGATATCTTGGGACCTCTGGGACCAGTGTTACCTGATGCTAGACGAACCTCGATGTCAACACTACCGTGCAGTCGTGGTGGAAGGCGACACAGCTGGGCCAAAGGTGAAATAAACAAACAGAGATTCCACTAAGAAGCGTCTGACGTCAAGAAGGAATGGGATGAGCGGAGAGAGAGATCTCTAGAGCAAGTGTTACCTTCGTGGGATCCAAGCGCAAACTGACTAACCTAGGTTCTCGATTTAACACCAAGACCTATCTTCTTTCCCATTGGTGGGAAGCTGTCACGTGGCCGTTTTCTATTGGTTGACCTACTTAAGTGTTACTTTCTAATTGGTCCTTGCTGACTTCCTTGAATTAAGATACGACCGGCCTTGTCCAGGAAATACTGGGCGTTAAAACCCAACTTTTATGGCTTCCGCGATCGTAAAATTGGCTTGTAAATTTATTAATAGTTGTGCCAGTTTTAAGTCTCTTTGCTAGGCCTTGCTTCTACTCTCACCTAAGCCTGATTAGTTTTAACCTTAATTTTCTCCTGTTAGTCTCCATTCCTTCTATCTGTACAGTTGCTATACTTTATTAGATTCTTATGCGGTACAGATTGATGTTAGTTGAGGCTTTCTATTTGCAGTAAATAAGAAGTTATATACAGTCACGTGGTGGAACATGTGGTAGTAGATATCTAGGCTATTTACAACAATTCCATGGTCTTAAATCATCACAGATGGCCCCGGATGTGAGAGGGTTCATATGGAGGGATTTAAGAGAGCGGAATAGGAAGACTGTTATTAAGGAAGTAATTTTTTAAAAATTAATTGAAATGAGTTGGTATATAACATGGGGTTGATGTCTGTATATCCATAAGAGGTAATAAAGCATAAACAACTAATACTAAACATACAAGTAAAACAAAAATAGGAATAAAAGAATTAATAGAGAACATATAATGATGATAGGTAAACATATAAATGATTTGATGGGAAAATCATGATCTCTTCGTGATGGGCGTTAGAAAGGGTTGAGGGGTTAGTTATTACTTGGTTGAGGCAATGTCACTTTGACTCAAGTCCCAAACTATTTAATGTGCACGGCGCGGAGAACCTAGGCCATGTTTCACATGTAAATTTAAGGACCGAATAAAGTTACAGTACCACAATCGAAAAGTAAGATAAGGGTGATTGTTATGGGTTTTAGTAATTAGTCGTTAAGACGTACGCATGCAGGATAAATGAGGGCGAAGATCAGTGACCAGAAATCAAAGTTTTAATTGGAGTCGTCAGGGGCTTAGCGAGAAAAAGAGTAAAAAAAAAAAAAATGTGCCAGCGTGTGGCATGAGAGTGCCCTGGAATATAAAAAAAAAAATACAATTTGCACGTATCCAAGCCAGAAGTTGGGATAGGTAAATCTGGGGGACGGTGTGTCAATATTGTTAATTACGAAATCAAAGTAGGTCAAGTCTAGCCTGCGAAGGAGTTAAAAGTTCCTGCGGAAAAGGGTTAGTATTTATTAAGAAGTAACCTTTAAAGTGGTTGTTAAAGAGGTTATTGAAGATTGCCCTGTTTTTAGATCATGATTTTTAGTTTGATTATAAAAGAATATATCATTGAGATATGAAATTGCGAAATTAAGGCTTTGCATATAGCGTTAAAGGAATTGAAAAATCGAAAATAGAATTGCGAAGTTAAATGCAAAGTAATCTTTAAAAAAAAGTAAAAATAGTGATGACATGATACAAAGATTAACACACTACAGCAGTATATAAGGGGTAATAGAAAGTGAAAATATTAAATGAAAAAAAATAAGCAGTAATATACTCGATAGCATTGAACATGGTAGCGGAAGATGAACCAATGAAAAAAACATCTAATTTATAAAGTGAGAGAAAATATAAAATGACAAATGCAAATTAGTGATATAAACATGAAATATAAACTTGAGATTATTTGATATGCAAGATAAAATATAAAGTTGATTTTAGAATAGAGTCATAAAGTAAAAGTAAATAAGCTTTGGCAAAGAAAAATAAAATAAAATGACACTCATCTAAATTGATTGGTGAGGTAAATAAAATATAAGAGCTAGATAATGATTATATAAAGAATATTAAAATGAAAAATAAAAATGTTCATCGAGAAAGAAGAGCAAGTAAGATTATACATAGAAATTATATATCGTGAAAGAATGGAAAGTTGTAGGCCCAATGTATGTTCCTGTTTTTTTTTAGGATGGGTGGAGAGAGATTTAAATTGTCCTCGATTGATATCTTTGGTCTTGTTGGCCTAAGTTGTTCTAACTTATCGAATTTGTTTTATGTTTGACGCGACTCGTGGATCACATTGTTTCCAACTGTGAAACTGAGTCCTAATGTTGTCGATTTTTTTGTTCCCTGCGCCACGTTTAGGTGAAAACGTGATTCTTCCTAAAGCGGCATTTATTCTGTTAGTGGACTGATTTGTAAGTAAATGTAAAATAACGTGTTAAGCAAGTTATTAGTAGCTAAACGGGATATCGGAGTAGAATAATGGGTTAGGGATTAGAACGTTATATAGTAAAAGGTACGCACTAATGTTTGATTTCATAGCTGGTGAAAGTTTATTAGAGAACACGGGGTGGCGACGGGCCGTAACAAGATGTCGGCTGTTTGTTTGTCCATCTCCCCTCGAATTTATTATTAGCGAGTTCCGGCGGTGGCGGGCATATTTATTTGGGTCAGAGGCCCTTTGTGAGGGCAGCTTGCTTGGTGGTTGTCTCCCACCTTTGTAAACGCGGTTTTCTGATGGCCATGAATTAGTGACATTGGATATGTTAATTCGAACTACGCTCGGAGATTTTATTTCTATAATTGTAAACACAAAAGCGTTTGATTTGTCACGTTTGGTGACAAGCGTTGTTTATTTTGTTGAGAAAGATTTGTCGATTATCAATATGCAAGTTAAAAAAAGGTACGAGGGAGTGTAGCTATGTTGGAATTTAACGATTGGAATAGTTTTGGAAGGCTGTGACTTAGGCTACTTCTGTCCAAAGCTATGAAAAAGAAGGACATAGGGGCGTTGAAATGGGATTAGCAATATTACAATGACCAAATAAGAGCGTTGGAGTTCACCACGTGTGAGCAACCCGTTCCAGGAGGGGAAAATTTAGTAAATGGGACAGTTGTATTAACCTGTCCATGGGACACGTGTTGCTTGCACGAGGTGAATTTGTATAAGGTAGTTGGTAGAGGTACATTATCTTGATACAGGAGTAGCTGAGGACAGTTTATAATTAGTAGAAATCTTTTTATGGAGTTAAGGGATAATATGCCAAAATGCAAGGGGGTATCTATAATATGGAATTTTAGGTTCTGCGTTATTTTACCTATTTTTACGTTTAAAAAGATATAGCCTATGGTGAAAATATTGTTAGCTATGGCGTTAATAGTTAAGTTAAATGGGTGGACAGGTATTTTCTTTTGCAAACTGGTTTCTATTATTTTAAAAGTATTCCGACTAATTATATCGATAGATGCTCCTGTATCAAGTAGTAGAGGTAGGTTTACATTATTGGACAGTTCAGCTCGAACGAGCAATTGTTCAACAAAAATTATGTAGGGAGGAACCTACTGTTGTGCTGTCTTGTATGTCGGAACAGTCCTGGTCTTGTGTCATGGTTGGAGGTTCCTTGGGACAGTTAAGAGTTCACTGCTTGCGCTGGGCTCGTGGTTTAGAGGTGGTCGGGGGAGCAGGTAACATACGCTCGCGTGTTGGTAACTCGGAGGGGTGCTTGCAGGAGTTTTGGTGGCTTTCTCAGTCTTGTAGAGTATTGTAGTTGGGCCCGATCTGCTTGGGCGTCGTAGTTGGTGAAGAAGCTCTGCGCCTCGTACGAACCATCGTAGCGCGGTAGCTCTACATCTTGCGATAGTCCGGTCACGGCAGAAAGCTGATGTAGCGTCGTCGTCAACCTCCCCAGGACATCTGACACCGGCGGCGGGGGCGCGGCGTCCTCGTGGTTGGGGGGAACTTCCTGCGTCCTACCGAGGGTGGTTTCTTTCTTTGGAAAAGTGGTGTTTTCGCCACTTTCGGAGTCGGGATCGGAGTCCATTGGCTCCTTTGGATCCTCCTCTCTTCCCTGTTCCATCTTTCTGTACAGACAGTGGTCTACTTGCTTACTTGTACCTTGGCGTCCACTATCCTGTCGACTCTTCGGACGGGGGAGTCTGTGATATCTTGGGACCTCTGGGACCAGTGTTACCTGATGCTAGACGAACCTCGATGTCAACTCTACCGTGCAGTCGTGGTGGAAGGCGACACAGCTGGGCCAAAGGTGAAATAAACAAACAGAGATTCCACTAAGAAGCGTCTGACGTCAAGAAGGAATGGGATGAGCGGAGAGAGAGATCTCTAGAGCAAGTGTTACCTTCGTGGGATCCAAGCGCAAACTGACTAACCTAGGTTCTCGATTTAACACCAAGACCTATCTTCTTTCCCATTGGTGGGAAGCTGTCACGTGGCCGTTTTCTATTGGTTGACCTACTTAAGTGTTACTTCCTAATTGGTCCTTGCTGACTTCCTTGAATTAAGATACGCCCGGCCTTGTCCAGGAAATACTGGGCGTTAAAACTCAACTTTTATGGCTTCCGCGATCGTAAAATTGGCTTGTAAATTTATTAATAGTTGTGCTAGCTTTAAGTCTCTTTGCTAGGCCTTGCTTCTACTCTCACCTAAGCCTGATTAGTTTTAACCTTAATTTTCTCCTGTTAGTCTCCATTCCTTCTATCTGTACAGTTGCTATACTTTATTAGATTCTTATGCGGTACAGATTGATGTTAATTGAGGCTTTCTATTTGCAGTAAATAAGAAGTTATATACAGTCACGTGGTGGAACATGTGGTAGTAGATATCTAGGCTATTTACAACAATTCCATGGTCTTAAATCATCACATACACACATTGCCTAGTTAGCAAAGCCAAAGGATATGACATGTCCCTGAAGGGCGTCGCTTCAGAGGTCTTTTATAGGCTACCGCGCCCCGGGGTAAACAGGACAGTTTCAGCTCAGAGTGTGATACAGTGTGTCCATCTACGCAGGCCGCTTCTGGCTCTCTCTCCTTGCCTTGGTGTTAGGCATCCAGGTGTGTCATGGCCTCCACCTCTGTTCCGTGAGCTGTGTTCGATCCTCTCGGTGCAAACATCTAGTCCTGCCTCTACTTCTTGCTGTATGCGTGTGGGAAAACCTCAACATTCGTCTCACATCTACGACTGCCAGTTTATTCCTACATCGACTTACTCGGTGTTATAACAGTAGATCCGTTCAAGTTGACTGGATCATTCGGAATAATACATAAATATATACATGTCACACATGAAAAAATATTGACCAAGCCCTCTCAATATTTTTTTCATCGCAGTAAGGACAGTAAAAGTTGGTTTCATATTTAAAAGAAACATTCGTTATTTTATTATTCCATTTCTTATGTATAGATGCCACGTTATCGCCTTATGAAATGATTTATTTTCAAATATTTCGGTTGGCTGAACGCTAAAGCAAAATATTGTCACGCGTGACCCCTCTGCGGTTCTTCGCGACGACGCGCTTCTTCCGTCGTGGATCACCTACCCGGGCTCTCGTTGCTCGTCCTCTGCAGCTGTACCCTGCAGAAAACCCAAGGACGTCCTGAGAACCACCTCTCTAGTGGAACTCCCTTCCTCAGAAGAGTAGCAATGTGGCGATATGGCGAGAGTAGAAAAAGCAACCGGCACCGAGACTTCTAACACTCCTCTTTTATTGTCATTTCTTCTACACATTACATAAAACTAGAATAACATTCAACGGGTAATTACATTTATTACACTTTAGAGCCAAAATAAACACATATTTACAACTATTTGCTCTAGGAAACAGGAATACAGCAGTCGGTGATATCCACACTAGGTCCAGACGGAAATAGGCGAAAGCGCCCTCTATTGGCGGAGATGGTGGGTGTTTTGAGGCCTTATACGCGACAATATTATACAAAATGGGTAATGCCTTCAAAAAGGTTACCGTTCATCCCACCGAAATATTGGAAAATAAATATTTTTATTCAATACATACACACAATATATGCCTTTATATTACCTTAATAATGATAAATAAATGAAGGAGAGATAGGTCTCTGGCTATTTAAGGATTAGAGAACAGGTCTTGTATATGCATATGTTAATGCACATTTAGAGAAAGGTTCAGAAGTAATCTAACGTCAGCTAGAGCTTCTGATGAAGGCCAATACTCTAAGAATTTATACTTCTAACTAGGTGTGGACGGCCAATGCACTGGACGTAACGAAAACGATCTTCTATAAGGAATTAATGAAATGTGAATTGTCCTTGTTACCAAGCCTAGAATCTTTCTAATTTCAACTTTAAGTGTGTTTTTATTAAATATTTGAATGTGATAAAAATTGGATTATGCACATAATATATACAGGGTGGCCCATATGCCCTAAACCTTTTATATTTTTATTAAAAATTAAGAGACAAACTAGAATAAAAAAAACTCTAGCTATTTTTTTAGTTTGCTTTTTAATTTTTAATAAAAAATAAATGTTTACGAGACTTATAGTCTACCTTGTATAGTAAAGAAAATATATCATATATACACTTCATATAAAGGATTGAACATAAATATCACAGAGTAAATATTAAATATTTAAAAAATAATTATATTTTATAGAGGGCGCTGCCAATTTAATGTTTCCATGACGCGGGGAAAAGAATATTCATAGAAATATCCAGGGTTGCCAAACTAAGACATAGAAACAGAAGATGGAGTCCAAGAAACTCCCGACCAGGAAGATCTATAAAACTGTCTTTGGCCCTTTCAAAATAAGATGCTTTAAAAACAAAAGTCGCCCTAAAAAATCTCCGTGGAAAAAGTTTCAGCAAAAAAATAAAGGTCAGCGTTCAAATTGAAAAATATATTTCTTGTTCAACTAAATATTTATGATTGATTTAGAAATATTTATTTTTGAATCACATTTGTTGGCAAAATATTTTCTATTCATGA
This sequence comes from Cordylochernes scorpioides, assembly GCA_030710605.1. Lineage (NCBI taxonomy): Eukaryota > Metazoa > Arthropoda > Arachnida > Pseudoscorpiones > Chernetidae > Cordylochernes > Cordylochernes scorpioides. The sequence goes on along the minus strand of CP092871.1, from coordinate 6,884,499 downwards.
AAGTCAAAATTTTCATTATTTCATATTTCATTAAAATAATGAATATTTGGTCATAAATAATTATTTTGACTTTTGACGTGACAACGTCTTAAATTAGGTTGCGGCTGGGAGTCACTTATGAAAAAGTGTAACGCCCGGTAACGTTACGATGAGTCACCGAACGAGAGTGCTTCGCGCGCAGCTGCGCGCGCAGCGCTAGAGAATTGGGCGCATTGAATCGGCGCATGCTTGTCTCTGTCTTTGTCTTTCTCGAACGTTCTTGGCGTTGGAAAAACAAGAAAGCGTCATAATACAAGTTCACACGTGTGGTTAAAGTATCGTCAGCTGTGTCTGTAGTGAAAATGTGGAGTGCTTAGATTCGTCATTTACAACAACTACAACAATAAAGGTAAATAATTGTACACTGAAATTTCATTATCGTAAACTATGATTGATTGATTAATTGTTAGATTGACACAAAAGTTGAGAAACTGAGTTTATAGGTTATGTCATACTATTGATAAATGTTGATAGTGTTAAGTAAATTATAGTTTAAAATTAATTAATTAATTAATTATTATTTTACAAATTTTAAATAGTTTCAAATTTATTTAGCAAAAATTTGAACCTTCGATCTGAATAAATGTTTTGATTTTCGAATTGATTCTTTAAAATTACAAATATTAAGAAAAAGTGGCAGATATAAGAAAACTTTATTTAAACTGTGTTGAGCAAGAATTTTAACATCTAATTTAAGTAAATGTTTTAATTTTAAACTTCATCATTTACAATTACAAATTTTATTTAATTTCAAATTTATTTAGCAAAAATTTGAACCTTCGATCTGAATAAGTGTTTTGATTTTCATATACCAACGCGGCTGGTGGAGTGGCGATCTATCGTAAATTATCATCGACATCTACGGCGGAAGTGTTCCAAGTTGCGATTACAGACGTAACTCGTGTCATTAAAACCAAGGGTGACATGTGCATGACTGAAGTTACTTGCTTCGCCGCTAATACTAGCTTCAAGTTTATACTCGGTGCTGTATATATTCATCCAGGAGCTAGTATGCAGGATATTGGAATGTTACTATGGCAAGGACTCGGTCCGTACATTCACAACAGCCAGTACGTGCCACCGTTCGTGCAAGTTGATTCTAGTATACCGATTCTTCTGTGTGGTGATTTTAACAAAAACGTAAAGCCTGACAACTCGTTTCTTAAATTCATGAAAAATACGTATAATCTTGATTGCGTATCAAACGTTTCTAAGTCAACTACGTTAAAAGGAACAACTATCGACTTGACTTTCGCAAGACACATTACAGCAGAAACACTTCCTTTCATTTCATATTTCTCCTATCATCGTCCTATCCTCAACAAAATCACTCAAATAGGAATTAGTTAAGTTTTAGTTTACATGTACAATGTTTTAGTAAACAAAATATATTTCTATAGTTAAAATTTGTGCAATTCTTATTTTCATTCAATTCCTTGTTCCTATTGTGCAATTTAATTATATTCATATCAATAAATATTCTACCGTTGTCACGTAAAATCTTCGCCCGTAAAACCGACTTTACAGGCAACCATTGTTTTTTTTAATGAATAGCTTCTTTGATTCAATAAGACTTGTGCTGTTACTCATCTAGCAACTCCTCATGTATATCAATACTTTCATATTTCGAATTTTCGCAAATATTTAGAAATTATTCTCTTATATCTGGTAATCACATTATATTTTGTAATGATTGAGGAAATAAAAAGAGCAAAATGATATTGTAGCAAAGTATTCATTATATTTTATATACAAAATTTTTATTTTGATGTTTATTTTATTTATATTTTGCTACTCTGGAAACTTCCTTCATTGCTTATCTTTTATATGTGTGTTGATATTGTTTTTACCTGAAATAAATTTCTGTGTCATTCTGAAGTTTTACTTTCCTAATTTACCATGTGACAATATTCATAACCTGAAAGACCACTTGGTACAAGGCCCGATCAACTCAAGATGACACTGTAGCTGAAAAAGAGAACGATATGAAAGTAATATTGACGCGTTTTTTTTTCATTTTGAGATTAATTACTAATGATGAATACTGACTCTTTAACAACCAGCAGATTTAGGAATCCGCGTTTGATAAGATTCAATATTTCTGATAACTTGTTTATTTGCCTATGGAAAACCAAAAATGTTAAATAGAAGTAGGTTATATTTGGAAAGGGTTTGTTAAATTGGAAGTTAAATAATTGAGAAGAAAATTAAAATGATTTATAGAAAAAGTGGCATTTCCATTTTGAACAAGGTATACTGACAATTTAAGATAAATACAAAATATGTGAAAATAATATATATAATATTTAGTTTTATGCTCTTAATATGTTTTACCTTTTATATAAAATTGTCATTATGTTTTAAATTATTAATTTTCAACACTATTACAAACTCCTTTCTTTATCCAAAGTCATAATGTTAGTTTTATTTTTTAGCAATTGATAATTACATAATTTATTTATCTATGAAAAAATATTGCCATCACACTAATTCCTTAATACTTGAAACAAAAAAAAAGGTTCTCTAATAATTTCAATACATTGTGTTCATATGTTGAACGTTTTTATTTCACCTTTTTCTATATCTGTCTGTCCACCAATCTTGTAAGCAATTTTGAATATACTTACAGAGCACTTAGAAGTCTGAAATTTGGTTCACATTTTCAAACAGGATGACTTTGTAACTTGACAAAATTTGGACTTCTGGGTGTTCGGGTGGTCTCGGCAATATATCTAATTTCAATATCAATATTTTATAACATTTCAAAATTTTGGTAATAAATTTTGATATACTTCCAGACCATACAGGCATATTAAAATTTGTAAACTCGCTCAATACAGCTAACAATGCAGGTTGACAAAATTCTAGATTTCTGGGTGTGTGGGTTAGTTGGTAATGTGCTATTTATTTTCCCACATATTCCATTTCAAATTTTGTGACCAAATTTTGAAAAATTCCCTCTTGATAATGTATAAGTCTGGAGAGAATTTTATAAACAATTCAATTCCTACCAACATTGCAAGTTTAGAAAATTTCAAACTTCTAGATGGCCGTGGTGTCGTGATTAGACTAAAGAAGAGGGTTTGAATTGTACCTTTCACCTACAGTAGTTGTAGTCACTCACTAATCATCTTCATTATCATGATGTATTTGGGATATATTCAACCACGATTTGGTTAATAGTTTTAAGAAATTAAGAATAAAAATATATCTGACTTGGTGTTCAGTTAAGAAGCTCTCCTTGACGTCGACTGGCAACTCAAAGACTTCATCCCAGGTAAGCTGGATATCCCTTAATTATATAAATTGTTTTGTTTTTAAATGTGAACATGATTCAGACATTTAAAGAGAAAATTTGAGCATATTGGTTTCATTTCTTATATAATGTTAATGAAAACATCATCAACTTGTATAGTGACAACTGCTACTCTATACGATTGAACATCATGGGATGCAGTTTTATTCCCTTAAACTTTTAATACAGCTTTCTGTGATTCAACTTAGAATGTGATATTGTATAATGACTCCTATATCCAAATGCAAGTTGGTGATCTAAATCGTTTAGCATGTATATCGGGATTCAGAAAATAACTATGAAAGATATTTTATACACAGTTACCTTTATTGTAGACACTCGAGATGACTAAGTGTGAACAAAATTTCCTCAGTCTCCTTGAATAAAATAACAACAGGAAAAACAACAACAAAAAAAAAAAACAGACACCCAGTGAAATAAAAGACTTTCAACTTCCTTAAGTTTTTTCCATGAGAGAAGTGTATATATTATCAAAGATATAAAATAGAGAAAACCCAATATAACAAAATATTGGCAATGCTCCAGGCTAGCTGTCACCACGCCCGCTGCAGTGAGCTGGAAGATGCTCTGGTAGAAAAATACGCCATCATTTTGGCCCTCCGAAGTCACGTGAGTATTCCTGGACATGTGACAACACAGTGGTTAACGTGGACGTTGATGTGACAGTTGGAGTACACTGTGCAACTATTGGACAAGAAGGTAAGAAGGACATTCACTGTGTTGTCAACTCCAAGCTGACTGTGACAATGTCCAGGCGTCATCTACCCGGAGCATCGGAGTAACTGCCACTTTCAAGGTGAGTTCAACATAGTCAAGAATTAAAGCCGGTACAATGACAACCTCATAAAATACTGAAATGGGGAAGAGACCAAAATGGTTAGTAGATTCATATTTATTTCAACGTGTTTAAGAGCTCAGAGAATTACCAACATTTACATGTAGCTTTGGGCTTTTCTTTTATGAACTATTTTTGATATTAACAAAAAGTTTAGCATATAGATGAAATGTAAAAGGAATAAACAAAGAGATACTCTGTTTTTTAGGTATCAATCTGAGGACTATGAAGCCGATTACAATTCATTTTATACTTTCGCTAATACGTTTATTTTTAACTTCAGGACAGTCAATATAATCCAAAATATCTTAATAAAATAGAGATGAAATTAACATCTTCAATTGTCTGTCATGTAATTGAAATTTTAAATGAGATAAATTATGTGAAATAAAATTCAAAAGTGTTTAACAAGATATTTAAAATTCAACATATCTAAAAATATATTTTTTATATTTAAACTAAAGTGGAAAGGGGGATATATCAAGACAGAATAAAAAAACATGGAAATTGGTTGAAAAATAAAATTTTCAAGCGTGTTATGAATATACTCAAATTTTAGATTCAAAATGCATGAAAAGAAATTGTTTAAATTCTTAACATATAAACTTCGATCTGTGAATAAGCATACATATTTTAGTCAACATACATGATATTGCATAATTCAGCGTTGCATTAAACTCTTTCTATTTCCACGAGTAATAAGTTGGACTAGTAAAACTATATTAATAATTTATATTGTTATTTTGAGGCATTTGATTATTCTATTCTAAGTTTATATCGGTTGTGTACAGGCCTCAACACGCTCTGTTGGCGTTTATACCTCGAAAAAAAGTAAAAATGCTTTGGAGACAGAGTCAGATTTGCCTAATTTTGATTTTGCAAAGGAGGAAAACATTCCCGGGTTTCTACCTTCAGAATCGACAGATCTAACAAAGCCTGTTTTCGAGACGGTCCAAAAGAAGCCTGGAATTTTCAAAAAAGCAAAGCAATGCTTGAAAAAGATTTCACCTTTCAAGAAGTCTGACGCATCAGTTGTCATTTCGGGAAATGCAAATAATCGTAAATATATCATAAGCGAGCTTGATAAAGAGCTAAAGCAAATGGAAAAGATTACAGCTGAAACAAAGACGCTGCATTCCAAAATGAACACTTTGGAGGCAAAGAATAAAAAGAAGGAAAAAAATAGGAGTGCCAAAACTATGGCTTCAAATGGAATTCCTGACCAAAAGGAAAAAGAATTCAGAATAACCATTGATAAACTTAGCACTCAACTAATTGCTCTTCAGGATTACCACAAGGCAATTGAGGATGTTAGCCTTAAAAAGAAGGTTTTGCAGGAAGAATTTGAATTTAAAAAAGATGCAATGAAAGGAGATGAAAAGGAGGACAAGCAACAGAATATCCTGCTTCAATCTCAGTTAGAGCTAAAGTTACAAAGCGAAAATGAAATAAATTTCATGATGTTAGTTAATTCTGTTCAAAGTTTAATTGCTTTGATGAATTCACTAAAATAGTGAAAATGAAAGCTCTTATTAAATAATTTGGCTCTGCCCATTTCAATCCCCTATTCCCCACCGCCATAGTTCATTCTCTGCAAAAGATAACCTTTCCCTCTCGAAAAGAATGCTCCTATACATTTTTCTAAAGGACTGCATTTCTCAATTCAATATCCCACCATTTACAGTAAACCTATCAACAAAATACAATTTTCCCTCTGCAATACTATGCTAACCTTCTCTCTAATAGCTGAATATATCCCATTTCAATATGAAATAATTTACAATCAGAATTTTGCACAATAATAGAAACCATGGAATTTTACAATATATATTCCGACCTGGTATATCAGCCTATCCTAATATCCAAAGAAAAACATAGACTCTATATCAATAGCAAACCAGAATATAGAAAATCTGATACTCAATCACCCTTGAAAAAGAATCAAAATCAACCTGAGAAAAAACAATATCAAGAATTATTATTTACACTTTCCTATAAAGAGCTTCAGCATTAAACCTACAGCAAATATTAACTTAGCCAAATATCAACAAAGATATACCTGCAGTTACCTCTGTCAGCATATGTGTCTGTCAGATTATGGCTTCTTGCCAAAGGTTTACCAACAGGTAACGCGATGTTTTGGAACACAAGGTCTCTTTTCTGTATCTGGTTTCACTACTTGAAGGATGACACAGAGGTTGACAGCCCAACACTGAAACAGCAGCCATATCATACATATTTATACTAACGATGTGAAATAGCAGTGCTAAAAATATTTTTTTTCTTTTACTTATTAGATCGAAAATTTGCAAAATTATATAAATATATATTTATAGTATTTTAAGATTAATCTAAAGAGAGAGAGATTTATAAACACAACGGATGAAGACCAAACAGAATACTACTAAAAAAAGAAGAAAAATTGCATTCATATATCCCCTACCATAGAGAATAATAATATTAACACACACACCACACCATACACAGACACATACACACAACAGACAACACACACAACAAACAATAAACACAACACATACAATACACACAACAGACAATACACACAATACATAAAATAGACACAATAAACAGTACACACAACACATACAATACACACAATACACAAAATAGACACAATGAACAGTACACACAACACATACAATACACACAACAAACAATACACACAATACACAAAATAGACACAATGAACAGTACACACAACACATACAATACACACACAACAAACACAACAAATATAATACAAAAAGCACACACATACACTGTTAGCCAAAATCAAAGTGATCCCCCCACTCACAAAATACCATAAATTATAATATTCAACTGTTATCTAGCTTTTTTAAGAAACAAATTGTACACTATAAAAACGAATCAGCAAACAATGTTTTTATAAACTTAATATTCATTATACTTCCATATAAAATATAATTCCGGCATTTCTCTACTTTCCTCCTTAAAAGTATATTATAATTCCCCGCATGACTGTTTGTTAAGTTAACTGTGCAAATTTCTAGTGGGTTAGTTTAGGAATTGTGAAGTGGTAGTATTCAGGCAGCGTTCCTTAGATTTTCCTTCTGTTATTGAAGAGAGGGACACGGTCAAATGATGATTTGGTTTCAAAATTTTAATTACAAATAAGATTTAAAATCAGATATCGATAAGATGAAGTTTCAACATGTCGAATAGGATATTTCCCTGTAAATAATGTGGAATGCATTTTGTAAGTATGAAATTGGCAATTTTCATTCTAAATCATTAACCGCAAAATTACTGGTGTAGGTAATCTAGTCACATAATCAGAAATTTAGTGGCCCTGAGCCGTGAAACCAGACAGAAAAGAGACCTTGTGTTCCAAAATTGCGATAAGAATTGGTCACCAATCTGCAAATAATTTGCTAATTACCTACAGTCATCTTAAGCAAAATTGAATGAAGAAGCTCTAAGGTTTCACATTTCTATCAAACTATGATCATCAATTGGCTCATATATTATTTGACAAATCTCAATTTCAGCAAAATTAACGAATTTATTTCAAAATGACGTCTTAAATAACTGCCAATCTCATTTACATGCTATCAAACCAAAGAATTTCTAATTTTTCTTATGCCCTATCCAATATTGAAAAATCTGTTAATCAATCAATTCCATCAGCATTGAATCATATAACAAATATCAAACATACTAAGAAAATATCGAAAAGGAATCATGTGATACCCAACTTCATCAAGAATAAAAACAATAAAAAACATTTTAATATCAAATATAAAGAGAATTATCGGATCTCGATTAGAAAAAAAAATGTCACAATACATATGCTATGAATCTTCCCTTCAAACTGTTTCCAAAAAAAAAAAACAATCAAATATCTTATTTACCACCGTTACTCTGAATCCTGAATGAATGTCGCAACACCAATTCTCTCATCAGCATGAATTCGAACAGATATCAAACGCAACAAGCCAAAATATCCTAAAGGAATCATACTACCATATCTTCATCAAGAAATAAAAACTCTCTAAATCTATTTTCATATAAAAAAAGAGTTACCAGATCGGCAGGAAAAAAAAAATATCGCACTAAATTTGCTAAGAATCTTTCGAACTATATCAAATATCTTATTTACCACTGTTCCTCTGAATCCTATAAATGCAATATTCAGAATAATTTGTAAAAATATTCCATATCGTGTAATATCTGCATCAGTATCCTCCTAGAAATCCAATCAAAAATGGGCTAAAATCTGTGATTCACCATAACATATCAATAATACTTTCATTTTAAAAACTTCTTTCTAAAATATTCAAAACATTTTCAATAGAAAAAGATTTCTCTTGCGATGATCGCTTTTCCAAGATGTCTTCCCTGGTGTCTATCTTTCAACCAATCACCATATCGATATTAACTCAAAATATCAGCTGTATCAAGCCATATTTTCGAAAAAAACCTTCCTACCTATTTCATCAAGAAATTCCTTTTCAAATATAGACAAGATTAAAGGCTAGAAAAAGAGAAAATATGCTATAATAATTCTATCGTGAATATTTTCTGCTATTTCTTCCAAACCAATATATCAAGCTTTATTTTCCGCATTCTTCTTTAGAGAATTCATCAAGTACAATAACCATCTCTTCCATCTTTAAGAATATCTCTGCATCTACAGCGAAATTGTCCTTGCAATCAAACTCGAAAATAAACCATATAACTCACAATTTACCTAAAACTATAAGCCAAATATTCAATCATCTACCTCTCTCCGGAAATATCCACAATATCATCAATACTACTTCTACCAAGTCCTGCCAATGTCCTTCGAGCAGCTGCCCCAGACAATGACGTGAGTCAATCACTGATATCCACTGGGCCGTGGCTGTCTGAAGCACAAGAATGCTGCGCCTTCTCTCCATATCGAAGATTATGGGCATTATATAACCATATAATAAATATATAAAACCGAAAGCTCTACTGTGTCTTTATTTATATCCAACTCCATCCAATATACAAATAAGTGAACTATTAGTAATTAGAAATAGGTTTGCCACTTTAATATTCATATTTTCATGAGGAAGGTTTTAGTAACACACTTAAAATTGAGAAATCTCTTTCTATAATCTAATAAAATATATTAGGGAGATATCACATGCATAATAATAAGTATTTTACGGAATAGACACACATTTTACACACAACTTTATTATGAGCACCAGTCTTATAAAGATTCACAGCAAGAAGAAAGCATAGATAGAGATCCTATAATCCAGACAGCATAGAACCCAACAACAGCTCCAGGGCCAACGCATGTCCAATGGCCACAGATTCCACCGTACATATGTCAAGATTAGCGCATCACTGAAGAGGCGAGTTAGGGAATCAGCCGCGTTCTAGTCTTCACTTTCATCATCCAAATAAACCGCGACATTCGGCGAATCCATTATTCTGCTCTGAACGCTGACTGCGGCCTTGTAGAATATATATAAACCAGCGAGGAAACTTTGATCAAACATAAATGTATCCATACTTTGCTATATACCATAAAGCCATTAATGATAATAAATATTTCAACGAAATATATTAATAAATACCAGATAAGGGGGTGAGTGTATATAAAAAGAGAGGTAGGAAAGTGTTCTATTCAATCCTCCAATATATATCTTACCAGAGTTTACACTAGATGTGTGTAGATTAAGGATATTAACTGACCTCATATTTTTAATTTTGGAACAATAAAATAATATATATCTGAAAGAAAGGAATTTAAATATTCTTTTTGGAAATATTTATGTTGAAAGAATTTTCATGTCCAGTCGGGTTATCGTTGTTTTATGCTACATTCTCCTCCATTTCAGAAAGTCTTTATCTTCGACCCTGAACCTTCTACAACACATGGTTCATTATCCTATCATCCTGGTGGACGTACCTAAAGGTTTATATAAAAGAGCGTACATGGATCTGTTAAGAAAAAAAAAATAACAACATTTTTTTCTCAAAATATTTCGCGAGATTTGCTCCCTCTTTTTCAATTTATTGTACAGTAAAATTAATTTACAGATTCTTGTAGGTCACACGAAAACAAATTTATAATTGGTCAAAAATAAAAAATTCAAGATAATGATACATTAAATTTAAAATTGAAAAAAATCATAATCATAAAATAAAATATATTATGAAAATTAAAGGCTTTTGTGAAATTAGTAATGCAGTATTTTATAATATTTTATATAATGTGTACACGCTACCGTAGCTCAAGATCCTTTTGATGTGCCTGAGCAGAGGCCCAACTCCGATGCTAAGATGGCGGCGCTGAGACAGTAGCCCTGCCTCACCCCGTTGAATAACGGGAAGGCCCTGGTGTAGACATTTTCGACCCAAATGAAGGCGTCTGTTTCCCCGCAGAGGACAGCAACCCACCCTAGGAAGGTGATGGTAGAGAAAGATTGAGAATAATTTATTACAGCATACATATTAGTTTACTTAAGGTTAATAATAAAATGATTGAAAATGAATAAATAAGGTTATATAATGAGGAATCGTTTTGAAAATAGAGACAATCGATATTTAAATCTTTGGGTAATAAGAAGACATATATTGGATTGAATAAAAAGTTTATTTTAGGAATAGAATAACCAAAGCACGAATGTTTTTTTAAACATAAAACAAACTCTACTGTACTTACTGCGATTAATAAATGAAGGATTCAGTGTAGCCTATATAAGCAGAATCGTCCAATACAGTATAAAGGCTCTATGAAGTGGTCTGGTAGATTATATTAGAGAAACCATTGAGACGGTTCATCACTGATGAGCCAAGACCTCCCAATATATTTTTAATCGCAGTAAGAACAGTAGAATTTTGTCTTATGTTTAAAAGAAGCATTCTTTCTTTGATGAAATCATTTCTTAAGTATAGATGGTACGTTATCGACTTGTAAAAAGTTCATTTGCCAATATATTGGTTGGCTGGACGCTAGCCTTTGTCAAGGCATTATACATTTTGTAAAGAAAAATATTATACAAAATGGGTAATGCCTTGATAAAGGTTGGCGTTCAGCCCCCAACCAAAATATTGGAAAATAAATATTTTTATTCAATCCATACACACAATATGTCTTTTTAATACCTAAATAATTACAAATATATGAATTAAACGAATGAGATAGGTCTCTGGTTATTTTAGCATCAGAGATCAGGACTTGTATATGCACATGTGAAGATATTGGTGGCTCAGAGAAAGGTTCAGAAGGAGCATAGTGTCAGCCTGAGCTGCTCTTATTGGTAAAGACTCTGTGAATTTTATACCTCTACCTAGGTGTGGAGGGCCAATGTATGGATGTAGTGAAAACCTCTTCTACGAGGAATTTATGATGTGTGGATTGTCCATGTTATCAAGCCTAAAGAATTTCTATTTTCAACTTTTAGAACATTTTTTAAAATATTTGAATGAGATAAAAATTAGATTATGTACAAAGTATATATTGTAAAGTAAATATATGCGGCATATATATTTCCTTCATATAAAGGTTGGAACTTAAATATCACAGAGTATATATTAAATATCTAAAAATATATATTTTATAGAGGGCGTTGCTAATTTAATGTTTCCATGACGCGGAGAAAAGAATATTCATAAAATAATCCAGGGTTGCCGAATTAAGACATAAAAATAGAAGATGGAGTCCAAGAAACGCCCGACCAGGAAGATCTACAAAACTGTCTTCGGCCCTTTCAAAATAAGATGTTTTAAAAACAAAAGTCGCCCCAAAAAATCTCTGTGGAAAAAGTTTCAGCAAAAAAAGAAAGGTCAGCGTTCAAATTGGAAAAACTATATCTTGTTCAATTAAATATTTTATGATAAATTTAGAAATAATAATTTTGAATCACATTTTTTGACAAAATATTTTCTATTCATGAAAGTCAATAGTTTCTTCAAAATAATGAATATTTGATCATAAATAATTATTTAGATATTTTTATTGATAGCTTCTTTGATTCAAAAAGACTTGTGCTGTTACTCATCTAGCAACTCTTTATGTATATTAATACTTTCATATTTTGAATTCTCTCAAATATATTTAGGAATTTTTCTCTTATTTCTATAAAGGATTTTGGGGATCACATTATATTTTGTAATGATTGAGAAAATTAAAAGAGCAAATTAATATCGTAGCAAAGTATTTACTATATTTTATATACAGATTTTTGATTTTGATATTTATATTATTTATATTTTACTACTCTGGAAACTTCCTTCATTGCTTATCTTATTACTTATATATGTGTGTTGATATTTATTGTCGCCTGAAATAAATTTCTGTGTCATTCTGAAGTTTTTCTTATTTTCCACCTGACAATATTTATAACCTGAAAGGCCACTTGCTACAAGGTCTGATCAACTAAAGGTGACACTTCACCTAAAAATAGAACTATATGAAAGTAATATTGACATGTTTTTGTTGTCGCATTGAGTTTAAATACTAATTATGAATACTGACTCTTAAACAACCAAAAGATTGAGGAATCCACCTGTGATGAGATTCAATTTTCCCATATTTTCCTAATATTTCTTTTCAAATTTTACGACCATTTTGAATATACTTCCTGACCACCTAAAAGTCTGTAATTTTATAGACAATTTCATTCCTATCAACATTCCAAGTTTACAGAATATCAAACTTCTAGATGTCTGTGGTGTCCTGATAAGCCTAAAGAAGAGGATCTGTATCGTTCCTTTCACGGCAATAGCTGTAGTCGCCTACTGACCATCTATACTGCAATATTTTACAATCGCTAAATACAGCTAACCATGAAAATTGACCAAATATTAGACTTCTGTGTGTTGGTGCTGGTCGGTAATGAACTATTTTCCCAATTTCCATTTCAAATGTTTTGACCTATTTTTAAAATACTTCCTGCCCACGTAGAAGTTCCGAGAGAAATTTATAGACAATTTAATTCCTATCAACCTTGAAGGTTTACAGAATTTCAAACTTCTACATACGGTGGGGTCGTGATTAGAATAAAAAAGAGTATTTGAATTGTTCCTTTTACTTACAGTAGATGCAGTCGTTTACTACTCACCATGGTTATCATGGCGCATTGGGTATAAATGCCACCACGATTTACTAAAAGGTTTTAAAACATTAAGAATAAAAATACATTTGACTTGCTGTCCAGCTAAGAAGCTCTCGTTGACCTCAACTGGCAACTTGAAAACTTCCTCACAGGTAAGCTGAATTTTCAATATTTTAATACTCGTAAATTGTTTATGTGTTTGAATGTGAAACAGGAGTTAGACAATTTAAAATAAATTAGAGAATATTGGTTTCATTACTTGTATAATGTTAATGAAAAAATAATCAACATGTATATGGCCAACTGCTACTTTATACATTTGAACCTAATGGAATTCCTTTTTGCCCCCTTAAACTTTTAATAAAACCTTCTGTGATTCAACTTAGAATGTGATATTGCCCGATGATTCCTAAATCCAAATGCAAGTTGGTGACCGAAATCATCTAGCATGTATATCGAGATTCAGACAATAACCCTGGAAGATATTACAATGATCTTTATTGAGGGCACACGAGGTAACCAAGTGTGAAGAAAATTTCCTCGGTCTCCTCAAATAAAACAACAACAAGAAAAACAACAAAAAAACAGACAACCGGTAAAATAAAATACTTTCAACTTCCTTAAGATTTTTTTCATGAGTGTACATATTATTAAAGATAAAACAATATAACAAAATATTGGTAATTCTCCAGGCTAACTGTCACCACGCCCGCTGCAGTGAGCTGGAAGATGCTCTGGTAGAGAAAGACGCCATCATATTGGCCCTCCGAAGTCACGTGAGTATTCCTGGACATGTGACAACACAGTGGTTGACGTGTACGTTGATGTGACAGTTGGAGTACACCGTGCAACTACTGGACAAGAAGGTAAGAAGGACATTCTCTGTGTTGTCAACTCCCAGCTGACTGTGACAATGTCCAGGCGTCATCTACCCGGAGCATCGGAGTAACTGCCACATCTAAGGTGAGTTCAACATAGACAAGAATTATAGCCGCGGCACAATGACAACTTAATAATAATACTGAAATGGAAAAAACTAAAATTTTTAGTAGCTTTATATGTATTACAACGTGTTTTAGAGCTCAGAAAGTAACCAATATTTATATGTAGCTCTGTGCTTTGTCTTTTATGGACTCTTTTCTGAGATTCACAAAAAGTTAAGCATTTATATGAAAAGTAAAGGGAATAAGCAAAGATATACTCAGCGTTTTCTTGGTATGAATACCAAGACTTTTAATCTGATTTCCTTTCCATTTAAAATTTGTTATCTGTTCTTTTTTTCTTTTGACACCAGGATAGTTAATATAAGATTTATTCATTAGATTTATATCTAATAATATTGTTTTGAGGAATTTGATTCTATTCTAAGTTTATATCGGTTGTGTACAGGCCTCAACACGCTCTGTTGGCGTTTGTACTTCTAAAAAGGGTAAAAGTACTTTGGAGATAGATTTGCCTAAGTTTGATTTTGAAACTGAGGAAAACATTCCTGGATTTCTACCTTCAGAATCAAAGGATTTGGCAAAGCCTGTTTTCGAGAAGGTCCAAAAGAAGCCTGGATTTTTCAAAAAAGCAAAGAAATGCTTTAAAAATATTCCACCTTTTAGGAAGTCTGACGAACCAGTTGTCACTTCGAGCAATGCAAACAATCGCAAAGATATCAGTAGCGACCTTGATAAAGAGCTGAGACAAATGGAAAAGATTACAGCTGAAACGAAGGCGCTGCATTCCAAAATGAATACTTTGGAGGCAAAGAATAAAAAAAAGGAAAAAGATAAGAGAGGCAAAACAATGGCTTCAAATGGAATTCCTGAGCAGAGAGAAAAAGAATTCAGAATAACCATTGAGAAACTAAGTATTCAACTAATTGCTCTTCAGGATTACCACAAGGCAATTAAAGAAGTCGGCCTTAAAAAGGTGGTTCTGCAGGGAGAACTTGAATTAAAAAAAGATGGAATGAAAAGAAAAGAATTGGAGGACAAGCAACAAAATATACTGCTTCAATCTCAGTTAGAGATAAAGTTACAAAGCGAAAATGAAATAACTTTCATGATGTTAGTTAATTCTGTTCAAAGTTTAATTGCTTTGATGAATTCAGTAAAATAGCGAAATATTATATTTGAAAGTTTTTGTTAAATAAGTTTTCTCTCTGCCCATTTCCCGCTCCCACGTCCCACCGCCATCGTTCAGTCTCTGCAAAGAAAATCTTTCTATCTCAATAAGAAAACTCCTATACATTTTTCTAAAAGACCGTCTTTTCTCAATTCAAGAGTCCATCATTTTAAAGCAATAACATCAACAATATATTCTATTTCACACACACAATCTGAAATAATTTTTAAAATTAAATTGCCTATAATTTTAAATATAATCCACTACAAACCTCTTAAAAAGCTAAAATCAACTATGCAAAGTGTATTCAGTGCAAATGGAACCTCATCTTCAAAATAGAAAAAATATTTTATAGAATATTTTTATATTAAATATATATACATTGAAAACAGTTCGAACCAAGATTGCTTCATATCAATAGCAAGCAAGAATATAGAGAAAATGATTAAATATAATATTAATATCCAAATGCATCAATAACAGCCTGAGAATAACAATCCTGCCATTTATCCAAGTCTTCAATATAGGAATAACCTGAAGCAATTATTAACATTGTAAACCATCTTCCTTCCAAAGTTCTGAAGATGCAGTTACCTCTGTCAGCCTATAACGATAGACCAAATCAAATGATGAAATAATTACAGTCCCATGTAATAGGTTTACCAAATAGGTAACGCGATGTTTTGGAACACAAGGTCTCTTTTCTGTATCTGGTTTCACTACTTGAAGGATGACACAGATATTGACAGTCTAACAATGAAACAGCAGCATTACCTACTCATACTACCGATGTGAAATAGTAGTGCTACAAAGAATCTTTGATTTCTGGGGTAGATTCTGAAATAATATATTGAAAAATATACAGAGATTAACTAGTAAAATAATGAAATATGAGCCTAATATATTTTATAACTTTTGTTACATTTGAAAAAGATTTAGGCACCTCTCCTGTCAAAAATTGTCATTTTTTATCCTTGCCTTTAAATATATTTTTCTTTTGATTAAAAATCGAAAATTTGCAAAAAAATATAAATATATTTATAGTATTTTAAGATTAATCTATATATATAGATTCTCATTTACACAACAAATTAAGATCAAACATAATACTAGTAGAAAATAGAACAAAAATTGCATTCATATAGTCCCCACCATAAATAATAATAATATTAACACACACACACCACACACAACAGATAACACACACAACAAACAGTACACACAACACATACAATACACACGACATACAATACACACAACATAAAATACACACAACACATACAATACACACGACATACAATACACACAACATAAAATACACACAACACATACAATACACACGACATACAATACACACAACATAGAATACACACAACATAAAATACACACAACAAACAAAATACACACAATAAACAGTACACACAACACATACAATGTACACACAACACATACAATGTACACACAACACACACAACAAATATAACACACACAACACATACAATACACACAACACAAACAATACACACAAAACACAATACACACACAACAAATCCAACACACACAACACACATATACACAGTGTTAGCCAAAATCAAAGTGTCCCCCCCCCCGTACACACAAAATACCATAAATAATAATATCCAACTGTTATCTAGCTACTTTGAGAAACAAATTGTACAGTTAAAAAAAAAACATCAGTAAACTATGGTTTTAAAACTTAATATTCATTACTTTCCATATAAAACTGAATTCTGGCATTTCTCTACTTTCCTCATTCAAAGAATATTAAAATTCCCAGCATTACTGTTTGCTAAAATAATTGTATAAATTTTTAGTACGTGTGTATATGATTTGTACAGTGATAGTGTCTAGGCAGCTTTCCTTAGATTTCCCTTCTCTTATTGTAAAAAGGAACATGATCACATGATGATTTGAGGCAAAATTTTGATTAAAAATCAGATTGATTAATTTTTAAGCAAATTTTATATCAGATTTCAATAAGATCAGGCCTCAATATCTCGAATAATATATATATTTTTTGTTAAAATTGGAAAATGATTTTTGAAAGTATAAAATTGGCAATTTTCATTTGAAATCATTGTATGCAAAATTATAATGGTTTAGGTAATCTAGTCACAGAAGTAATAAATGTGGTTTATTTATTAATCTACAAATCTAGTGTTGGATAGGCTGATGTAGTGACCCTGAGCCATGAAACCAGACAGAAAAGAGACCTTGTGCTCCAAAATTGCGATAAGAATTGGTCACCTATCTGCAAATCATTTGCTAATTACCTACAGTCACTTTAAGGAAAATTAAGTAAGGAAGCTCTAAAAAAAGTTTCACATTTCTTTCAAAACTTTGATCATCATTTGGCTCATCTATTATTTGATAAATCTCAATTTCAGCGAAATTAATGAATATATTTCAAATGACTTCAGAAATAACCGAAAATCTCTAATCCATTCTTTCAAACCAAAGAATTTCCAATTTATCATATGACCCATCCAATATTGAAAAATCTGAAAGTCAATCAATTCCCTCATCAGAATGAAATCATAACAAACGTACCAAGCAAAATTTTCGAAAAGAAATCATGTGCTCGCCATCTTTATCAAGAAAAAATAACATTTTTATCTCAAATATAAAAATGATTATCGGAACTTAAATAGTAAAAAAAAAAACCTCACAATACATATGTTATGAATCTTTGCTGCAAACTCTGTTTAAAAAAATAAATCAAATATCTTATTTACCACTGTTCCTCTGAATCCTATAAATGCAATATTCAAAATAATTTGTAAAAATATTCCATGTCCTGTAATATCTGCATCAGCATCTTCCTAGAAATTCAATCCAATATAGACTAAAATTTGTGAATCACCTTAAATTATCATTTTAAAAACTTCTCTCTAAAATATTCATAATATATATTCAATAGAAATAGATACCTCTTGCAATTACCGCTTTTCCAAGATGTCTATTTGGGTGTCCCTCTTTCTACCAATCGCCTCATTGATATGAACCCAGAAAGAAGATATCAAACTTATCAAGCCATATTTTTGAAAAAACCCTTTCCACCTATTTCGACAAAAAAAATCTATTTTCTAATATAGGCAAGAATATCAGCTAGATAAGAGAAGACTATATATCACAATATTTCTCTGGTGAAAATATTCCCTGAAGTCTCATTCCAACCAATATACCAAGTTTTACCCCCGCATTTTTCTTTAGAGCATCCATCAAGTACAATAACCATCTCTTTCACCTATAAGAATATCACTGCATCTACAGCAATATTATCCTTGCAACCGAACTCTAAAATAAACCATATAACTCAATTTACCTAGAACTATAAGCCAAATATTCAATAATCTACCTCTCTCTGGAAATATCCACAAAAACATCAATTCTCCTTCTACCAAGTCCTGCCAATGTCCTTCGAGCAGCTGCCCCAGACAATGACGTGAAGTCAATCACTGATATCCACTGGGCCGTGGCTGTCTGAAGCACTAGAATGCTGCGCCTTCAATCCATATCGAAGATTATGGGCAATATATAATCAAATAATAAATATAAAACTGAACGCGCTGCTGTGTCTTTATTTATATTCAACTCCATCCAATATACAAAAAGTGAACTATTAGTAATTAGAAATAGGTTTACCACTTTAATTTTTATGTTTTCATAAGGAAGGTTTTAGTAACACACTTAAAATTGAGAAACCTCTTTCTATAATCTAATAAAATATATTAGGGAGATATCACATGCATAAGAATATGTATTTTTATGAAATAGACACACATTCCACACCCAATTTTATTAAGACCACCGGTCTTATAAAGAATCACAGCAGGAAGGAAGCAGAGATAGATATCCTATACTCCAGGCAGCACAGAATTCAACAACAGCTTCCAGGTCCAACGCATGTCCAGTGGCCACAGATTCCACTGTACATAGGTCAAGATTAGCGCATCACTGAAGAGGCGAGTTATGGAATCAGCTGCGTTCTAGTCTTCACTTTCATCATCCAAATAAACCGCGACATTCGGCGAATCCATTATTCTCCTCTGAACGCTGCTGTGGCCTTGTAGAATATATATAAAGTGGCGAGGAAACCTTGATCAAACATCAATGTATCCATACTTTGCTATATACCATAAAGACATCAATGAGAATAAATATTTCAACGAAATATCAATAAATACCAGGTGAGGGGTGAGTGTATATAAAAAGGGAGGTAGGAAAGTTATCGATTCAATCCTCCAATATATATCCTTCCAGAGTTTACACTAGATGTGTGTAGATTGAGGATATTATAATAACGAATTGATTCAAGAAGGATAAGTTTCTTTATTTGAAAAATCAATTCGAGCTTTCGGGCGCAAGCTGCCCTTCTACAGGAATAATAGATACAATTTCAAGTAGTCATGTATGTACAGATATATATATTTTCTTTAAATGGTTTCTCGCTTTGTTCTTGTATAGCGTGAGTGGATCTCATACCCACGTGATTTAGTTTAACTCAAAGAAAAGCCTTGATAAAGAGAGGCGTGTTGCCCCTAGAAATACTAGCTGATTAATAATTTATTCCAGCAGTGTTGGGCATTAAAAAATTATTTTTCAATTAAATTGAAGTGCAATTAACGATTAATTAATTGTTAATTAGAAAAGTGCAATTAACAATTAATTAATTGTTAATTGTATGGATACAATTAACAATTAATTAATTGTTAATTGTAAAAATACAATTAACAATTGATTAATTGTTAATTGTGAAAATTACAATTAACAATTAATCAATTGTTAATCTTTAATAAATCATTTTAATTAATATTTGCCCAACACTGCCTGAGATAAAAAGTGTTTTTATTAAATACAACACACCTTTAACATCGTCAGCTGCAGTTGAACGCCTTTTTTCTTTTGCGACAATGACAAATCTGCCAAAGAGTCACAAATTGTCGGACAGCATGTTCGAGAAGAGAGTGGTACTGAAATGCAGTGTTGGGCATTAAAAAATTATTTTTCAATTAAATTGAAGTGCAATTAACAATTAATTGTTAATTAGAAAAGTGCAATTAACAATTAATTAATTGTTAATTGTATGAATACAATTAACAATTAATCAATTGTTAATCTTTAAAAAATCATTTTAATTAATATTTGCCCAACACTGATATCCAGTATATGCCCTATATTTATTTATACATATATATATATATATAAGCTATTTTTTGCATATCTAGGATTATTTATGAAGTTTTATATTTTATTATTTAAGAAAAATTATAGCTATGTAAATTAGTCAATTGGTAATTATTATTATATGCTAATTGTTAAGTGTTAAAGCTAAAAGTTAAGGATATTAACGGAAACCTCATATTTTTTTAATTTTGAAACAATAAAATAATCTGGAAGAAAGGAATTTGAATATCCTCTTTAGAAATATTTATATCGAAAGAATTTTCATGCCCAGTCGGGTTCTCGTTGTTTTATGCTACATTCTCCTCCATTTTAGAAAATCATAATCTTCGACCCTAATAATTCTACGACACATGGTTCATTATCCTATCATTCTGTTGGATATACCTATATGTGTATAAGGATCCTGTTCATTGGTACAACTACTACAATAGGAACAATATAGAGAAGATTAGAGTGGCCCCTGTGAAACCTGTTCAGCGGTACAACTACTACAATGAGAACGATACAGAGATGATTAGCATGACCCCTTTGATGCCAGTTCGGCGGTAAAACTACAACAATTGGAACTATACAGAGAAGATTAGCATGGCCCATGTGATACCATTTTGGCAATAGAACTAATACAATAGGAATATAGGAATCAGGTGGAACATAGCCGTTTAGGTGGTTAAGGATGGAACCCAGGACCAGGCTGCTGGCCGCGCGTGCATGACCCACCAGCGACAGGCCGCGGGTGAAAGGTGTCCACCTCGCGATGGCTTGATCCATCAGTTCCATCAGGTGGGAAGTTTGGAAGGCGACGGTGTTCCCAGCAGTGATCGTGCAGCCCAAGATGGTCAGTGACTTAGACGTCTAGAAGGTTCCCAAAGGAGAATCCTTTCAATGCTTCCAGGAATCTGACCAGAGCCTGCAGCTCTTGCTGAAGTTGACAGTCACCCCCGAGGCCATGCGGAACTATTAGGAGATCGAGAGATCGTGCTCAAACTGAGCATCGTCTCTGATGAAGATTGAAATGTCATCCGCATAAGCGACCACGCTACCACGGCCTAAGATCCACTTGATGTGGCAGAGCAGAGGCACAACTCCGATGCTAAAGAGGGCGGCGCTGAGACGATAGCCCTGCCTCACCCCATTGAGAAGCGGAAAGGCCCTGTTGTAGATATCTCCAACCGGATGAAGGCGTCTGTTTCCCTGCCGAGAACAGCAATTCCCCCTAGGAAGGTGATGGTAGAGAGAGAGAGCGATTGAAACTAATTTATTACAGCAAACATATAAGTTTACATAAGGTAAATATCAAAAATGATTAAATATGAATAAATAAGGTTATATATAATGATAAATCGTTTTGAAAATAGAGACAATCCATATTTAAATATCTTTAGGTGATAAGAAGACATATATTGGATTAAATAAAAAGTTTATTTTAGGAATAGAATCTCCAAAGCATGAATGTTTCTTTTAAATATAAAACAAACTCTACTGTACTTACTGCGATGAATGAATGAAGGATTCAGTGGAGCCTATATAAGCAGAATCGTCCAGTACAGTATAAGGGCTTTATGAAGCGGCTAGGTAGATTATATTAGAGAAATCGCTGGGATGGTTAACCACTGATGAGTCAAGCCCTCCCAATATTTTTTCATCCCATTGAGGACGGTAGAATTTTGTCTTATGAAAAGAACCATTCATTCTTTGATGATTCCATTTTTTATGTATAGATGGCACGTGTTCCTCTTATAAAAAGCAATATATCGGTTGGCTGGACGCTAACCTTTGTCAAAGCATTATACATTTCGTATAGAAAAATATTATACAAAATGGGTAATGCCTTGATAAAGTTTGGCGTTTAGCCCCAACCAAAATTTTGGAAAATAAATTTTTCCTCAATCCATACACACAAGATATGACTTTTTATTACTTAAATAATTATAAATATTTTTGAAAATAGAGCAATCCATAAATAAATAAATTGGATCAAAATATTATTTGTGTCACACACTTCAAAATGTTAAAACACCTTGATAGATGTTGGCGTTCAGCCAACAAAAATATTGGTAAAATAAATGATATTTTGATCCAATATATGCCTTTTATTGAAAAATAAATAAATATGTGAATAAACAAATCTCTGGTTATTTAAGGATCAGATATCAGGTCTTATATATGCACATGTGAGGATATTGGCAGCTAAGAGAAAGTTCAGAAGGAGCATAGTGTCAGCTCAGCTGCTCTTATTGGTAAATACTCTGTGAATTTTATACTTCTACCTAGGTGTGGAGGGGCAAAGCACTGGACGTAGTGAAAAAGCTATTCTACAAGGAATTTATGATGCTTGAAGTGTCCATGTTACCAAACCTAAAGGGTTTCTCTTTTCAACTTAGATTATGTACAGAATATATATAGTAAAGTGATATATGCGGCATATATATATCCTTCATATAAAATGCTGGAACTTAAATATCACAGAGTATATATTAAATATTTCAAAAAATATATATATTTTATAGGAGGCGATGCTAATTTAATGTTTCCATGACGCGAAGAAAAGAATATTCATAGAATATTCCAGGGTTGCCGAATTAAGACATAGAAAGAGAAGATGGAGTCCAAGAAACTCCCGACCAGGAAGATCTACAAAACTGTTTTCGGCCCTTTCAAAATGAGATGTTTAAAAAACAAAAATTGCCCCAAAAAATCTCTGTGGAAAAAGTTTCAGAAGAAAAAGAAAGGTCAGCGTTCAAATTGGAAAATCTATATCTTGTTCAATTAAATATTTTATGATAAATTTAGAAATAATAATTTTGAATCACATTTGTTGACAAAATATTTTCTATTCAAGAAAGCAAATTTTTCTTTAAAACAATGAATATTTGGTAAAAAAATATGTTTTATTTTTTTTTTATGAATAGCTTCTTTAATTCAATAAGACCTGTGCTGTTACTCATCTAGCAACTCTTCGTGTATATTGATAATTTCATATTTTGAAAATTTTCTCAAATATTTAGAAATTATTTTATCATATCTATAAAGGATTTTTGATATTTTTCTGATAAAAATTGTACACAACCTAATGGAACCAATTCTTTTTATTACAATTTCAAATTATTTTTTAAAATGTCTCTAACATTAAATAGAATGCTGAAGTATATATATTAAAAATAAAGAAGGCATCTCCTGACCACTAGCACATGTGACTTCTTTATTTTCAATATCAACACCTAACCCACTTATCTTTTATTTTTTCTATTGTTTTCTCATATATATATATATATAAAAAAAAGGCATATCCTACCATGTTCACATGAGCATCTCTAGATGGGAAAGCGCAATCTAATGGAACAAAACCAAACGTTTATTTAACTTGTTCCTTGATATTTGGACTCCCAATTTCTTGGTAAATCAGGAAAGGTCAACCACATACGAGGTTTGGGCTATTGGCTTTCCTTAGCGTGGTGAAGACTGTTCCTCTACAAACAAATATTTGATCCCAATGGCTTCCTTAGAAATCAAGAAACGGGTATTTAAGGCAGATTTGCGTAAATATGCTTTTCTTGTGAAATAATGATTGAAAATATAAAAAAAAGGTCAAGTATTGATATTAAAAATGAAAAAGGCATATCCTGACTATGCTCATAGATTCATCATATATATAAACATATTTATTCTGAAAAAAATTGTTATGATGATATCTAAATAATAGAAAAAAGTAAACATTATTTATATACACAATAAGTGACAATCACATATCAAACCAATATATATACTGAGACGTATAAAGATAAAAGACAATATGTATGAAAATATGTTTTTCCTTTTTATAAAATTTCATTATGTTTTATATTATTAATTTCAACATTTTTAAAACTATTTCTTTATCCAAAGGCATAATTTTAGTGTTTATTCTTTATCATTTGGTTATTATATTATTTATTTATCTATGAAAAATATTGCCATTAATAATTCATGAACACCTGAAATAATGAATGTTGCCCTCTGATATAATTTACATTTATTGTGTTTATATGATGAACGCTTTAATTTCACTTGCTCCCATGTCTGTCTGTACACCAATCTTGGTACCAATTTTAAATATACTAACAGAGCACCTAAAAGCCTGAAATTTGGAACACATGTTTGAACATGATGACTTTGTAAGTTGACAATAATATAGACTTCAGGTTGTTCGAGTGGTCGGCAATATCTAATTTTAATTTCTATATTTACTTTGAAAATTTTCATAATAAATTTTAATATACTCTAGTTAACACACAAGTATGAAAATTTGTAGACTCGTTCAATACAGAAAAACAATGCAAGTTCACACTTCTTTTGCGACCAAATTTTAAAATATTTCCTGACAACATATAAGTCTGGAAATAATTAAATAGACAATTTCATTACTATCAACATTGCAGCTTTAGATAATTTCAAATTTCTAGATGGCTGTGGTGTGGTGATTAGACCAAAGAAGAGGATTTATTTTTTTCCTTTCACCTACAGTAAAAGTAGACACTCACTACTCATGCTCATTATCATGGCGTATTTACGATATATTCAACTACGATTTGCTCAATAGTTTTAAAACATTAAAAATAAAAATACATTTGACTCGGTGTCCAGTAAAAAAGCTCCCATTGACCTCAACTGGCAACTCAAAGACTTCTTCCCAGGTAAGCTGGATTTACAATATTTTTATGAATAGTTTTGTTTTTGAATGTGAACAGGATTTAGACATTAAAAAATAAGAGCATATTGGTTTATTACTTATATAATGTTAATGAAAACATCATTAACTTGTATAGTGACAACTGTTACTCTATATGGTTGAACATCTTGGGATGCAGTTTTATTCCCTTAAACTTTTAATACAGCTTTCTGTGATTCAACTTAGAATGTAATTATGCATAATGATTCCTAAATCCAAATACAAGTTGGTGATCGAAATTGTCTAGTATGTAATCGGGATTCGTGTAATCGGGACAATAACTCTGAAAGATATTTTATACACAGTGACCTTTATTGTAGACACTCGGGATGACTAAGTGTGAACAAAATTGCCTCGGTCTCCTTAAATAAAACAACAACAACAACAAAAAAAAAACAGACAACAGGTAAAATCAAAGACTTTCAACTTCCTTAAGTTTTTTCCATTGGTGAATAAATTATTAAAGATTTAAAATAGAGGGAAAATATATTTAAAATATTGGATATGTTCCAGGCTACCTGTTACCACGCCCGCTGCAGTGAGCTAGAAGATGCTCTGGCAGAGAAAGACGCCATCATATTGGCCCTCCGAAGTCACGTGAGTATTCCTGGACTTGTAACAACACAGTGGTTGACGTGGTGATGTGACAGTTGGAGTACACTGTGCAACTGCTGGACAAGAAGGTAAGAAGGACATTCTCTGTGTTGTCAACTCCCAGCTGACTGTGACAATGTCCAGGCGTCATCTACCCGGAGCATCTGAGTGACTGCCACATTCAAGGTGAGTTCCACATAGACAAGAATTATAGTCTGCACAATGACAACTTTATAATTATACTGTAATGGGAGAAAAATAAATGTTTAGTAGCGCTTCATATGAATTTCAACGTGTTTAAGAGCTCAGAGGATTGCCAACATTCACAAGTAGCTCTGGGCTTTGTCTTTTATTAACTCTGTTCTGAGATTCACAAAAAAAAAAGTTAAGCATATAGATGCAAGTAAAAGGAACAAATAAAGAGATATTCAGTGTTTTCTTCTAGGTATCAATACCAAGACTTTAAAGCTGATTACCTTTTTATGTAATACATTTTCTACCTGTGATTTGTTTCTTTTGACTCAAGGGAGTCAATATAAGTCATGAAGTCTTGATAAAATTACTTCTGTAATAGAGATTAAATCAACATTTTCAACGCTTCTTTTAAAAAAAATTAAACAATTTAAATAGGATAAATTATTTGAAATATTTTTTTGCTTATCCCTAGTTTACGTGGTACAGGCATGATAATTATGGTGGGTAGAAGAAGGCGACTGCTTTTACTGTAAGTGCATCACATATCTACAAATGTGAAAAGCAGCTCATTTTAAATAAAATTCACAGATGCTCAACGAGATATCTGAAAATATGTATTTCATATTCAAACTAATGTGTAAAGGGGGGATATCTCGAGACAGAGTAGATAAAATGGAAATTAGTTGAAATTAAATATTTTATGAATATATATTCCAATTTTAGATTCAAACCGCATGAAAAGTAATTGTTTAAATTCTTTACATTTTAACCATTTGATTTATGAATAAGCATTCGCACATTTTGGTAAAAATACGTGATATTGCATCATTCAACATTGCATAAAACTCTTTCTATATCCACTAGTAATACGGTGTAAAAACAAGTAAAAAAAATATTAAATTAAATTTATATATAATAATAATGTTTTGAGGAATTTGATTATTATATTCTAAGTATATATTGGATGTGTACAGGCCTCTACACGCTCTGTTGGCGTTATTACTTCTAGAAAGAGTAAAAGTACTTTGGAGACAGATTTGCCCAAGTTTGATTTTGAAACAGAGGAAAACATTCCCGGATTTCTACCTTCAGAATCGACAGATCAGACAAAGCCTGTTTTCGAGACGGTCCAAAAGAAGCCTGGAATATTCCAAAAAGCAAAGAAATGCTTTAAAAATTTTCAAACATTTAGGAAGTCTGAAGCACAAGTTGTCACTTTGAGCAATGCTTACAATCGGAAAGATATCAGTAGTGAGCTTGATAATGAGCTGAAACAAATGGAAAAGATTACAGCTGAAACAAGGGCGCTGCATTCCAAAATGAACACTTTGGAGGCAAAGAAAAAAAGGAAAAGGTTAAGAGAGGCAAAACTATGTCTTCAAATGGAATACCTGAGCAAAAGGAAAAAGAATTCAGAATAACCGTTGAGAAATTAAGTGATCAACTAATTGCCCTTCAGGATTTCCACAAGGCAATAAAAGAAGTTGGCCTTAAAAAAAGGGGTTTGCAGGAAGAGCTTGAAATAAAACAAGATACAATGAAAAGAGAGGAATTAGAAGACAAGCAACAGAATATACTGCTTCAATCTCAGTTAGAGATAAAGTTGCGAAGCGAAAATGAACTAACTTTCATGATGTTAGTTAATTCTGTTCAAAGTCTAATTGCTTTGATGAATTCACTAAAATAGTGAATTATTATTCTGAAAGTTTTTTTTTTTTAATAATTTGTCTGCCTATATCAATTTACTATTCCCCACCCTAACGTTCGTTTTCTGCAAAAAAAAACCCCTTCCATCTCAATAAGAATATTCCTATACATTTCTATAAAATACAGCCTTTCCTCAATTCAATATTTCCTCCTTTTTACAGCAATAACATATCAACAGATTAAAATTGTCCCTCTACAATAGTATGATAATCTACCTTGCAATAGCCCAATATATTCTACTCCAATCTGAAATAATTTTATAAACGAAATAAACCTATAATTTGAACTTTATTCAACAATAAACCTCTTAAAAGCTAAAATCAAGTATGCAATAGTATATTCAGTGCAATTAAAAACCTCATCTTCAAAATAATAAAATTATTTTCTAGAATATTCTTATATTAACTATATATACATTGAAAACACTCCGAACCAAGATTGATTTAGCGATTCAATTTATAACATAAATTCTGCAATATCAATAGAAAATACCGCCATTTAACAATTTATTAACAGAAAAAGTCTTTCAAAACAAATCGTAATATATAAACAAGATCAGAAATTTTCACATCAATAGCAAGTAAGAATAAAGAGAAGCTGATAAAATATAATAATAATATACAAATGCATTAAAATCGGTCTGAGAAAAAGAATTCAGAAATTAAACCAAGTCGTTAATATCTGATTTCATTGTAATCTGAAAAGAATAAATATATCCAATGACAATATTTCTATTCATACCATCATAGATTGTTTCCTATAAAAAATCATAAATCCCAATTTATATTACAATAAACTAAAAAGCGCACTATGAACCGCCTTAAAGCATCCTATTCAACAACAAAAATGTATCCTTATTGTAAACAATAATATATAAGCCAATAAATCCATTACTACAATATTAAATAAAGATTCAACAATTATTATCGAAGTCAAACCTGTCAAACCTTGAACATTGTAAAACTTCTCAGCATCGATGAAGATTCCCATTAACCTAATATGTAACCATGAAACTAAATTTCTGAAGTCTTGAAATCGCTGATTCATTCAATCCACAATCTCCCATAAATATGTTGCAATTATTTCTCTCAATCCCCCCCCTCTCCCTAAGAAGTTCGAAAAAACAATTAGCGCAAATTTCTAATTACAAAAGAGAAATCTCTGGATGATCAAACAATATAAAAAATATCGTCTCCAAAACTTTCCAATAAAAAGTTTCAGCATCGAACCTAAAGCAAATATTACCATAGTAAACCAAATTCTCACCAAAGTTCTGAAGATCTACCGGCAGTTACCTCTGTTAGCCGATAAACCAAATCAAATAATGAAATAAGTAAAGTCCCATGTCACAGGTTTACCAACAGGTAACGCGATGTTTTGGAACATAAGGTCTCTTTTCTGTATCTGGTTTCACTACTTGAAAGATGACACAGGCGTTGACAGCCTAAAATCAAAAAGCAGCCATACTATACCTACTTATACGACTGATGGGAAATAGCAGGGCTAAAAATAAAGTTCGATCTCTGGGGAAGTTGATGATATAAATTATTGAAAATATATATAAAAATATTTTATGAAATAAGGCAATATGAGCCAAATATATTTTATGACTTTTGTTTCCTTTGAAAGATCATTCGTACAGCCAAAAATCAAAAGTCGATAATTATCCTTGCCTCAGAAGATTTTATTCCTTTGATTAATAGAATATATTTATAATATTTTAAGATTAATCTATAGATTTATATACACAACAAATGGAATTCAAACAGAATGCTACAGAAAATAAATGAAAAATTGCCTTCATATAGCACCTACCATAAAGAATAATAATATTAACACACCCAAACACACAACACATACATAGAACGCACACACACAACAGACAATACACACGACACACATGCATACATACACACACAACACAAACAATACACATAACACAAACAATACACACAACAAACAATACACACAACAAACAATACAAACAAAAACAATTACACACAACACATACAATACACACAACACACAATACACATAATACACAATACACACAACACACATAATACACAATACACACAACAAACACACACACTGCTAGTAAAAAAAAGCCCCCCTCCCCCACGAAATACCATAAATATTTATGTTCAACTGCTATCCAGCGTCTTTAAGTAACAAATTGTGTGCATTAAAAAATCATTAGTAAACTATGGTTTATTAAACTTAATATTCATTAATTTCCATATAAAATAGAATCTCGGCTTTTCTTTGCGTTCCATTTTCAAAACATATTGAAATTCCTCGCATGACTGATAAGTTAACTGTATAAATCTCTAGTATGTTGGTAAAGGACTTGTGCAGTGGTAGTGTTCAGGCAGCTTTCCTTAGAATTCCCTTCTGTTATTGGAAATAGGAACATGATCAAATGCTGATTTGATGCAAAATTTTAATTGAAAATCAGATTGATTAATTATAAAGCAAAATTTATATCAGATTTCAATAAGATGAAGCTTCAACATCTCGAATAAAATTTTATTTCTTGTAAAAAATGGAAAATGAATTTTGAAAGTATAAAATTGGCAGTTTTCATTTGAAATTATTGTACGCCAAATTATACTGGTTTAGGTAATCTAGTCACAGAAGTAATAAATGAGGTTTATTTATTAACCTACAAATCTAGTGTTGGATAGCCTGATGTAGTGGCCCTGAGCCGTGAAACCAGACAGAAAAGAGACCTTGTGTTCCAAAATTGCGATAAAACTTGGTCACCTACCTGCAAATCATATGCATATCATAATCCATATCTGCAAAATTAATAAAAAAGCTCTAAAGTTTCACATTTCTATCAAAACTATGATCATCATTTGGCGCTCATATATTATTTGATAAATCTCAATTTTAGCAAAATTAATGAATATATTTCAAAATGACTTCTCGAATAACTATCAATATTACATCCATTCTATCAAACCCTTTATAGTTTACGTCAGCTTTGAAGACTCTCCTATTTTCCATGTCCCATTCAATATCGGAAAATCAGAAACCTATCAATCAATTTCCTCATCAGCACGAAATGATAAAAGATAACAAACGTACCCCAATCTTATCTCCATGCTATCAAACCCAAGAATTCACTATATTTCTCATGATAATCCAATATAGAAAAATCTGAATATTCTCTCTTCATAATGGCCTCAGAAAAGAATGTATCAAACCATCCAAGACAATTTTTTTAAAAAAATCATGCTATCAACCTCATCAAGAAAAAATAACAAAACCATTTTAGAATATAAAAAGAATTATCGGATCCCGATCAAAAAAGATATCACAATATATATACTATGAATATTTCCTGTAATTTATTTCTCCAAACAATATAGAATATTTCATTTACCACTGTTTCTCTGGATCACCTATAAATGCAATAATCAAAATAATTTAAAAAATATTCCATGTACTGTAATATCTGCATCATTATCTTCCAGGAAATCCAATCTGAACTAGACAATCTGTGAATCACCTAAACATATCAATAATATCATCATTTTAACAACTTCTCTCTGAAATATTTATAATATTTTCAATAGAAATAGATCCCTCTTGCAATGACAGCCTTACCAAGATGTCCATTCTGGTGTCTCTCTTTCAACCAATCACTTCATTGATATGAACTCAGATAAAATATATCAAATCTATCAAGCTATATTTTCGAACGAAACCACTTTCTATTACAGCAAAAAGAATCTGTTCACAAATAAAAACTATATTATAAGCAAGAAAAAAAGAGAAAAAATATATTACAATAATTCCCCCTTGAATAATCCCTGCAGTCTCATTCCAACCAATCTCCCAAGTTTTATTTTCCGTATTCTTCTTCAGAGAATTCATCAA
Source organism: Cordylochernes scorpioides (assembly GCA_030710605.1). Classification (NCBI taxonomy): domain Eukaryota; kingdom Metazoa; phylum Arthropoda; class Arachnida; order Pseudoscorpiones; family Chernetidae; genus Cordylochernes; species Cordylochernes scorpioides. Next base: position 6,852,817 of record CP092871.1, on the reverse strand, counting down.
GTACAATAAACATCTATTCCATCTTTAAGAATATCTCTGCATCTACAGAAATATTGTTCTCTTGCAATCAACCTCAAAAATAAAAGATACAACTCAATTTAACTAAAACTATAAGCCAAATATTCAATCATCTATCTCTCTCTGGAAATATCCACAACATCAATTTTCCTTCTACCAAGACCTGCCAATGTCCTCCTAGCAGCTGCCCCAGTCAATGACGTGAAGTCAATCACTGATATCCACTGGGCCGTGGCTGTTCGAAGCACAAGAATGCTGCGCCTTCTCTCCATATAGAAGATAATGGGGATTATATAATCAAATAATAAATATATAAAGAAAATAGCTCTACAGTGTCTTTATTTACATTCAACCTCCATCCAATATATATAATTAAGTAGAATATTGGTCTTTGGAAATAAATTGCCCTTTTAACACTATTAATATTCTCTCATAAGGAAGTTGTCAGTAACACACTTAAAATTAAGAATCCTCTTTCCATAATCTAATTCACAGCAGTTAGGAAGCACAGTTAGAGTTCCTATACTCCAGTCAGTACAGAACCCAACAACAGCCTCCAGGTCTGACACATGTCCAGTGGCCACAACGTGCATACGTCAAGATTAGTGTATCACTGAAAAGACGAGTGTGGAATCAGCCGCATTCTACTCTTTGTTTTCTTCATCCGAAAAATAAAAACACGACATTCGGCGAATCCATTATAGTTCATTGAACGCTGAATGCGGCCTTGTGGAATTTATATAAACCAAAGAGGACACCGTGATCAAACATCATTTAATTCATAACTTTGTTATAAAACATAAGGCCACTAATGAATATTTCAATGAAAGATTTATAAATTCATAGTGAAGGGGATGTATATATAAAAGAGAGAGGTAGGAAAGTATTCTATTCAATCCTCCAATATCTTACCAGAGTTTACACTAGATGTGTGTAGATTAAGGAGATTATCTGAATCCTCAAATTCTCATTTTGAAAAATAATTAATTTTATACAGAAAGGAAATTAAATGTTTTTATAGAAATATTCAAATTAAAATAATATTCATGCAAGTCGGGTTCTCATTGTCTGATGCTACATTTTCCTCCATTGCGGAAAGTCATTATCTTCGACCCTGAAAATTCATCAACATAGGGTTCAGTACCCTAGCATTCTGGTGAACAAACATACAATAAACATAAACATCTAGTTCGGCGTACAACACTGCAATAGAAACGATATAGAGAAGATTAACATGGCCCCTGTGATACCAGTTCGACAGAACAACTACTAAAATAGGAAGGATACAGAGAAGATTAACATGGCCTCTACAATACCAGTTTGGTGTTACAACTACTACAATAGGAAGGATACAGAGAAGATTAACATGACCTCTGTAATACCAGTTTGGTGTTACAACTACTACAATAGGAAGGATACAGAGAAGATTAACATGGCCTCTGTAATACCAGTTTGGTGTTACAACTACTACAATAGGAAGGATACAGAGAAGATTAACATGGCCTCTGTAATACCAGTTTGGTGTTACAACTACTACAATAAGAAGGATACAGAGAGGATTAGCATGGTCCCTGACATAGATGGCACACAAATCGTATATTTAAACACTCTTATTTGGCGGGTATTTTTCTCCGTGGTCGTTTTCACGTCACTCCTCTTTTCTACATATCTCGGACTTCTCAACTACATCTTGCTGGTCTCAGAACTACAGTTTCTCTTGTCTACGTCCTAATCACTTCGACTCTCTGAATTCCTAGAAACCATATCCACTCATGGAAAAAAGCATATGGAAGTTATACATTTTAGCATTTATATTGTGATTCAGAAAATAACTCTGAGGAAATTTTGATACACAGTGACCTTTATTGAAGACACACGAGATAACCAAGTGTGAATAAATTGCCTGTCTCCTTAAAAAAAAAAAAACTTTTCACTTCCTTGAGTTCTGTCCAAAAGAGAGTGTATATTATATAAAATATTTAAGTATTATATATATATATGTATAAATTTTAAATTTATAAAATAACAAAAGGGAACACACTTAAGCTATTTGTATCAGTAATTTCAACATGAAGTATTAGCATTCCAAATATACAAGTATATTACTTCATTGCTTAGTTTATCAAAGCCAAAGGACATGACACGCCCCTCAAGGGTCCCCTTTCGAGACTTCATATAGGGTACCATCCCCCGGAGTAAACAGAACAGTTTTAGCTCAGAGTGTGATACAGTGTGTTTATCTACGCAGGCCTCTTCTGGCTCTCTATCCTTGCCTCGGTGTTAGGCATCCAGGTTTGTGTCATGGCCTCCACTTCTGGCGCTGGGATGTCTTCGATCCGCTCGGTGCTAACATCTAGTGCTGCCTCTGCTTCTTGCTGTACGAATGTGGGAAAACCTCAATATTCGTCTCACATCTACGACTACCAGTTTATTCATACTTCGGCTTACTCGGTGTTACAACAGTAGACTCGTTTAAGTCGAAAGGATCATTCACAATAAGACATAAATATATATATGTCACACATGAAAAAATATTGGGAGGACTTGGCTCATCAGTGCTGAACCCTCCCAGGGCTTTCGCCAATTTAATCTAACAGACTATTTCTTAGAGCTCTAATACTGTATTGGATGATTCTGTTTATATATGCTTCAATGAACCCTTCAATGTAGCCTATATAATCAGAATCGTCCAATAAGGTATAAGAGCTCTAAGAAACGGGCTGGTAGATTAAATAGACGAAACCGCTGGGAGGGTTCACTACTGATAAGTCAAGCACTCCCAATATTTTTTCATCGTTGTAAGGACAGTAAAAGTTTGTTTCATATTTGAAATAAACATTCGTTTTTTGATGAACCCATTTCTTATGTATACGTAGATGGCACGTTATCGACTTAGGATAATATTTATTTTCCAATATTCGGTTAGCTGAACGCTTACCTTTGTCAAGACATTATACATTTTGTATAGAAATATATTATACAAAATGAGTAATGCCTTGACAAAGGTTGGCGTTCAGCCCCCAACAGAAATTTTAAAAAATAAATTTTTATTCAATCCATACACATAATTTTAGACTTTTTAATACCTAAATAATTATAAATATATGAATAAATGAATGAGAGATAGGTCTCTGTTTATTTAAGGATCAGAGATCAGGTCTTGTATATGCACATGTAAGGATATTGGCAGCTATGAGAAAGTTCAGAAGGAGCATAGTGTCAGCTCAGCTGCTCTTGTTGGTAAAGACTCTGTCAATTTTATACTCTACCTATGTGTGGATGGCTAGTGTATGGATGTAGTGAAAAAGTTCTTCTACAAGGAATTTATGAAATGTGAATTGTCCCTGTTACCAAGCCCCTGAAGTGTTTCTCTTTTCAACTTTAAGAACATTTTATTGAATATTTGAATATGATAAAAATTAGATGATGTACAAAGAATATATAGTAAAGTAAATATATGCGGCATATATATATCCTTTATATGAAAGGCTGGAACTTAAATATCACAGAGTATATATTAAATATTTAGAAAAAAAATATATTTTATAGAGGGCGTTGCTAATTTAATGTTTCCATGACGCGGAGAAAAGAATATTCATAGAGCATTCCAGGGTTGCCGAATTCAGACATAGAAAAGAATATGGAGTCCAAGAAACGCCCGACCAGGAAGATCTATAAAACTGTTTTCGGCCCTTTCAAAATAAGATGTTTTAAAAACAAAAGTCGCCCCAAAAAATCTCTGTGGAAAAAGTTTCAGCAAAAAAAGAAAGGTCAGTGTTCAAATTGGAAAATCTATATCTTGTTCAATTGAATATTCTATGATCAATTTAAATATGATTATTTTTTAACCACATTCGTTGACAAAATATTTTCTATTCATGAAAGTCAACATTTTCATTATTTTATATTCCATTAATATAATGAATATTTGGTCATAAATAATTATTTTGATTTTTTTTATGAACAGCTCCTTTGATTAAATAAGACTTGTGCTGTTACTCATGTAGAAACTCGTTATGTATATTAATACTTTCATGTTTTGAATTTTCTCAAATATATTTAGAAATTATTCTCTTATATCTATAAATGTTTTGGAATCACATTATACTTTTCTAATGATTGAGGAAAGGAAAAGAACAAAATGATATTCATAACCTGAAAGGCCACTTGGTACAAGGCCTGATCAACTCTAGATGCAACTGTAGCTGAGAAATAGACCGATATGAAAGTTATATTGACATGTTTCTGTTGTCATATTAAGATTAATAACTAATGATGAATACTGACTCTTTAACAACCAATAGATTGAGGAATCCGCGACTGATGAGATTCAATACTCCTGCTAACTTGTATATTTATCAATGGAAAACCATTCCCATTTATTCAATTTGAAATTATTAAATCTGAAAATACTTTGATGTTAAATAGAAGTATTCTATATTCAGAAAGGTTTTGTTAAATTAAAGATAAATAATAATTAAAAAAAAAAAGAAAAGTGAAAATTATTTGTGCAATAAATGACATTCTCATTTTGAACAAGGCATACTAACTATTTAAGATAAAAAGGACAATATATATGAAAATATTATTTAAAATATTATTGTATGATATTATTATGCGATAAATATATTTAATATTATTATAATATATAATATATGAAAATAATATATTATATGTTTAGCCTTTATGCTCTTAATATGTTTTTCTTCTACTTAAATTTTCATTCTGTTTTAGATTATTAATATCAACACTATTAAAATCCCATTTTTTCTATTTAAATCATAATGTTAGTGTTTATTCTTTAGAAACCGATAATTATATAATTTATTTTTCTTCAAAAAATATTGCTATCACAATAATTCATGGATACTTGAAACAATAAATGTTTCGCTCTGATATAATTTCCATATATTGAGTTGTTATTTTGAACACTTTTTTAAATCTTGTTTCCATGTTTGTCTGTCCACCAATCTTGTAATAAATTTTGAATATACTTACAGAGAGAGCACTTAAAAGACTTAAATTTGGTATACTTGCTCAAACACGATGACTATGTAAGTTGCTAAGAATTTAGAATTCTGGATGTTCGGGTGGTCTCGGAATTATATATAATTTAATTTCAATATTTAATATCAAATTTTAGGTTAAAATAAGTGTTAATAAACATCCGGATCACACAGAAGTCTGAAAATTTGAGGACTTGCTCAATGCAGCTAACAATGTAAGCTGACTAACACTATGGACCTATAGGTGAGTGTGTTGGTCAGTAATGGACTATTTTCACATATTCCCTTTAAAATTTTGTGAACAATTTTCAAAATACTTCCTGACCACGTCAAAGTCTGGAGAGATTTCAATTGACAATTTCATTCCTATCAACATTGCAAGTTTACAGAATTTCAAACTTCTAGAAAGCCGTGGTGTCGTGATTAGACTAAAGAAGAGGATTTGTATTTTTTGTTTCACTCACAATAGATGCATCGCTTACTACTCACCATGATTATCATGGCGTGATGGGGATATGTGCCACAACGATTTGGTTAATAATTTTAAAACGTGAAGAATAAAAATACATTTGACTTGGTGTCCAGTTAAAAAGCTCTCATTGAACTCCACTGGCAACCTAAAGACCTCATCCCAGGTAAGCTAGATTTTCAATATTTTTATAAATTGTTTTAATTGTGAGACAGGATTTAGACATTTATAAAAATAATTAGAGCATATTGCTTTCAATACTTATATAATGTTAATGAAACAACATCACCATGTATAGTGCCAACTGTTACTTCATACATTTGAACCTAATGGAATTCCTTAAACTTTTAATAAAACTTTCTATGATTCAACTTAGAATGTGATATTGCAAAATGATTCCAAAATTCAAACACAAGTTGGTGATCGAATTTGTCTAGCATGTATGTCGGGATTCAGTCAATAACTCTGAAAGATATTTTATATACAGTGATCTTATTTAAAAACACACGAGATAACCAAGTATGAACAAATTTGCCTCTGTGTCCTTATATATAAAAAACAACAACAACAACACAAATATATAGTCGAAGACGTCCAACTTCCTTAAGTTTTGTCCATGAGTGTACATATTATTAAAAATATAAAATAGAGGGAAAACAATATAACAAAATTTCGGTAATGTTCCAGGCTAGCTGTCACCACGCCCGCTGCAGTGAGCTAGAAGATGCTCTGGCAGAGAAAGATGCCATCATATTGGCCCTCCGAAGTCACGTGAGTATTCCTGGACATGTGACAACACAGTGGTTGACCTGGTGATGTGACAGTTGGAGTACACCGTGCAACTGCTGGACAAGAAGGTAACAAGGACATTCTCGGTGTTGTCAACTTCCAGCTGACTGTGACAATGTCCAGGCGCCATCTACCCGGAGCATCGGAGTAACTGCCACTTTCAAGGTGAGTTCAACATAGACAAGAATTATAGCCAGACACAATGACAACCTCGTAAAAATACTGAAATTGGAGAAAAAATAAAATGTTTAGTAGCTTCATATGGTTTTTAAAGTGTTTAAAAGCTCAGAGAATTACCAGCATTTACAAGCATTTCTGGGCTTTGTCTTTTATGAATTCATTTCTGAGATTCACAAAAAAGGTTAAGCATATAGATGAAAAGTAAAGGGAACAAACAAAGAGATCTCCAGTTTTTTTTCTTCTTCTTTTTCTTTCTTATCTCAACTCAATAATATTAGGGTATAAAGCTGGTAAAGCTTGAGATTTGACAACCATCATGACTGGGAGCACTACTCAGTGGCAGGCTGACTTAGCTCCATAGATAATGGCCGCCTCTGACATGAGGAAAAGACGCCATGTGCAGCCGCCCTTAACATGGAGTATAAACGCTGCTCTCCCTCTATCCCTGGATTAGGAGCCCTTACAGGGTACTATCAGCCGGGCCAACTGAGCCCAGGTTTTTTAGCGAGCTTGTTACTGTTTCCCCTCCTCCTTTTTCATGCGGGCTTGGGACCGGCAAAGGCGGAGGTTTTTTTTTTTCAAGTCTCAATACTAAGACTATATAGTTGATCAATTATTTTTTAGGTTTTTGTTTTTTTTAATTCCAGGACAGTCAATGTAAGTAAGATGCCTTAACAAAAAGCCATTATTATTTTGTAATAAAGCTGAAATTTAAATCTTCATCGGTCTTTTTTAAATTGAAACAATTTAAATGGGATAACTTATATGAAATATAAATCACAGAGGTTTAACGAGAAATTCAAAATTCAAGTATCTGAAAACAAAATATACAATTTATATTTACACTGATGTGGAAAGGTGGGATATATCGAGACAGAGTAGCAAAAATGGAAATTGTTCGGAATTAAAATTTTTAAACGTTTTATGAATATTCTCCAATTTTAGATTCAAAACGCATGAAAAGAAGTTTAAATTCTTTACATTTAACCATTTGAACTATAAATTAGCATGCACAATTTGGTGAAAATTCGTGATATTGCATCATTTGACATTGTATAAAACTCTTTCTATATCCACTAGTAATAGGGTGTGAAAACAAGTAAAAAATATAAAATTAGATTCATGTATAATAATATTGTTTTGAGGAATTTGATTATTCTATTCTAAGTATATATCGGTTGTGTACAGGCATCAACACGCTCTGTTGGCGTTTGCACTTCTAAAAAGGGTAAAGGTACTTTGGAAACAGATTTGCTTAAGTTTGATTTTGAAACTGAGGAAAACATTCCAGGATTTCTACCTTCAGAATCGACAGATTTGGCAAAGCCTGTTTTCGAAACGGTCCGAAGGAAGCCTGGATTTTTCGAAAAAGCAAAGAAATGCTTTAAAAAGATTCCACCTTTTAGGAAGTCTGACGCAGCAGTTGTCACTTCGAGCAATGCAAACAATCGCAAAGATATAAGTAGCGATCTTGAAAAAGAGCTAACACAAATGGAAAGGATCACAGCTGAAACAAAGGCGCTGCATTCCAAAATGAACACTTTGGAGGCAAAGCAAAAAAAGAAAGAAAAATATAAGAGAGGCAAAGCTATGATTTCAAATGGAATTCCAGAGCAAACGGAAAAAGAATTCAGAATAACCGTTGAGAAACTTAGTACTCAACTAATTGCTCTTCAGGATTACCATAAGGCAATAAACGAAGTTGGCCTTAAAAAGAAGGTTTTGCAGAAAGAGCTTGAATTAAAAAATGATATAATTAATAGAGAGGAATTAGAGGACAAGCAACAGAATATCCTGCTTCAATCTCAGTTAGAGATAAAACTACGAAGCGAAAATGAAATAACTTTTATGATGATAGTTAATTCTGTTCAAAGTCTAATTGCTTTGATGAATTCACTAAAATAGTGGAGTATTATATCTGAAAGTTTTTAAAAATAATTTTGCTCTCTGCCCATTCCAATCCCCTATTCCCCACCACCATGATTCCTTCTCTGCAAAATATAACCTGATACTCAATCACCCATCAAAATGTATCAAAATTGCCCTAAGGAAGAATAATCCAGCGATAAATCTAAGACGTTAAATTTTAAATTTACGAAATAAGAAAAATAAATCTAAAACAATATTTATATTTATGCCATCATAGCTCGAATACTTTATAATCATAAGTCGCTACAATATAATCATCATCAAAAAACACTATGAACCGACTTAAATCATACTATTCAACAAAATTAAAAAAAATGTATCCTTATTGAAGAAAATATTATCGAAGTCAAAACATGGATGAAGATTCCCAATATCCTAATATGTAACATTATACTCAATTTCTGAAGTCTCAAAGGTCGCTAATTTAATTCATCTACAATCTTCCATTTATATGCTGCAATTATTTCTCACAATCCTCCCCCCCCCTCCTCTCTGAGAATTTCGAACAAACAATTAGCACAAACTTCTAATTTCAAAAGATAAATTTTAAAAATTTCCTATAAAAAGCTTCAGCATCAAGCCTATAGCAAATATTAACATAATAAACCAAATTTCACCGAAGTTACGAAGTTATATCTGCAGTTTCCTCTGTCAACCTATACCAATAGACCAAATGAAATGATGAAATAAGTAAACAGCCCCAGTCGTAGGTTTACCAATAGGAAACGCGATGTTTATGTTTTGGAACACAAGGTCTCTTTTCTGTATCTGGTTTCACTACTTGAAGGATGACACAGAGATTGACAGCCTAAAATTGAGACGGCTGCCATACCATACCTGCTTATACTACCGATGTGAAATAGCAGGGTTAAAAGAAAGTTTGATCTCTTGAGCAGTTTATGATAAAAATTATTGAAAATATATGTAAATATTTATTTTATGAAATAATGCAATATGATTCTTATATATTTTATGACTTTTGTTTCTTTTTAAAGAGCATTCTTACACCAAAAATCAATAGCCGATAATTATCCTTACCCCCAAATATTTTTTTCTTTTGATTATAGATTAAAAATTTGCAAAATGAAAGAAAATTCTATTTATAGTATTTTAAGATTAATCTATAGATTTATATACAAAACAAATGAAGATCAAACAGAATACTACTACCAAAAAAAATTGCATTCATATAGCCCCTATCAAGAAGAATAATAATATTTACCACACACATCTTACCACACCAAACACATACACACACAACAGACAACATACACAACAAACAATACACACAACACACAATACACGCAACACATACAATACAAACAACAAACAATACACACAACACACAAAGTACTCACAACAAGCAATACACACAACACACAAAATACACACAACAAACATTACACATAATACAATACATACAACACCCAAAATGCATATAATACACACAAAAAATGGAACACACACAACAAACACACACATTCACTGTTAGTCAAAAATTACACTGACCCACACATACACACAAAATACCACAAATGATAATATTCAACTGTTTTCTAGCTTCTTTTAGAACCAAATTGTACAGTATAAAAAAGCATTTGTAAACTATGGCTTTAGAAACTTACTATTCATTACTTTCCATATAAAATAATATTCCGGCTTTTACCGACTTTCCTCTTTCGAAGAATATTGAAATTCCCCGCATGAACTGTTTGGTAAGTTGATTGTATAAATTTCTAGTAAGTTAGTATAGGACATGTGCAGTGGTAGTGCTTGGGTAGCTATCTTTAGATTTCCCTTCTGTTATTGGAACATGACCAAATTCTTAATTGATGCGAAATTTTAATTGAAAATCAGATTGATTAATTATAAAGCAAATTTTATATCAGATTTCAATAAGATGAAGCTTCAACATCTCCAATAAAATATTTTTTATTATAAAAATGGGAAATGTATTTTGAAAGAAAAAAATTGGCAAAATTTAATTTTAAATCATTAAACGCAAAATTACTGGTTTAGGTAATCTAGTCACAGAAGTAATATAAATGGGTTTATTCTCTTATGGGCGAAACCTAAATATGGATAGGCTGATGTAGTGGCCCTGAGCCGTGAAACCAGACAGAAAAGAGACCTTGTGTTCCAAAATTGCGATAAGAAATGGTCACCTATCTGCAAATCATTTTCTAAATACCAACAGTCATTTTAAGCAAAATTAAATAAAGAAGCTCTGAAGTTTCACATTTATCTTAAAATTATGGTAATTTGGCTCATATATATTTTGATAATTATCAATTTTAGCAATAATCCAATATCAGAAAATCAGAAAACCCATGAATCAATTCCCTGATCACCATGCAAGCATAACAGATATCAAACGTATCCTTATCTCATTTCCATTCATTCAAACCCAAGAATTTCCAATTTTTCTAATGACCACCCATCCAATATAGGAAAATCTGAATATCGTTCCACCAATTCTCTCATAAGCATGAACTCAGAACAGAACGTTCTAAACATACCAAGAGAAAATATTTGAAAGGAATCATGCTACCCATCCTTATCAAGTAATAACCACTGAATCTATTTTCAAATAAAAAAAGAACTATCAGTTCGAATAGAAAAACTATCGCAATAAATATGCTATGAATATTTCCTGCAATCTCAGTTTCCGAAAAATTCTGAAATATCTTAATAACACTGTTCATCTGAATCCTATAAATGCAATAATTGAAATAGTTTTCAAAAATATTCCATATCGTGTAATATCTGCATCAGCATCTTCCTAGAAATCAAATCCAAAATAGACTAAACTTTGTGAATAGCCTAAACATATCAATAATACCATCATTTTGATAACCTTTCTCTGAAAATATTTATAATATTTCAAAAGAATAAATAACTTTTGCAATTATCGCCTTTACAAAATGTCCTCTTTTGTATCTCTCTGTCAACCAATCACTTCATCGATATGAACTCAGAAAAAAAGATATCCAACTTATCAAACCCTATTTTCGAAAAAAAACCTTTCTATCTATTTAGAAAAAATCTATTTTCAAATATAAGAAAAAATATATTACAATATTTCTCCCATGAATATTCCCTGCAATCTCATTCCAATCAATATCCCAAGTTTTATTTTCCGCCTTTTCCTTCAGAAAATCCATCTATAATATCTCTGCATCTACAGCGATATGGTACTTGCAATCAAACTCAAAATTAACCATATAAATATTAATTTCTCTAAAATCCATAAGCCAAATATTTCATCATCAACCTTTCTCTAGAAATATTCAGAAGTCGTCAATTTTCCTTCTACCAAGTCCTGCCAATGTTCTTCAAGCAAGCTGCCCCCATCAATGACGTGAAGTGAATCACTGATATCTACTGGGCCGTGGCTGTCTGAAGCACAAGAATGCTGCGCCTCCATTCCATATAGATGATAATGGGCATTATATAATCATATAATAAATATATAAACGAATAGCTCTACTGTGTCTTTATTTACATTCAACCTCCATCCCATACATAATTAAGTGAAATATTAGCCATTGGAAATAGATTTACCTTATAACACTATTCAAATTCTCATAAGGAAGTTTTCAGTAACACACTTATAATTGTGCAACCTTTTTTCTATAATCTAATTCACAGCAGGTAAGAAGCACAGATAGAGCTCCTATACTCCAGGCAACACGGAACCCAACAACAGTCTCTAGTTCCTACACATGTCCAGTGGCCACACCGGGCATTCGTCAAGATTAGCGTATCGCTGAAAAGACGAGTATGGAATCAGCCGCGTTCTAGTCTTCGCTTTCTTCATCCGAAAAAAACCCGACAATGTGCGAATCCATTATATTTCTTCGAACGCTGAATGCGGCCTTGTAGAATTTACATGAACCAAAGAGGAGACCCTGATCAAACATCATTGTATTCTTAACTTTGTTATAAAACATAAGGCCACTAGTGAAGGGAATATATATAAAAGAGAGAGGGAGAAGTATTCTATTCAATTCTCCAATATCTTACTGGAGTTTACACAAGATGTGTGTATATTGAGAAGATTATCTGAAATTCATATTTTTCATTTTAAAACAATAAAATAATTTTACAGAAAGGAAATTAAATGTTCTTTATAGAAATATTCAAATTAAAATAATATACATGCCCAGTCGGGTTCTCATTGTCTGATGCTACATTCTCCTCCATTGCAGAAAGTCATTAACTTCGACCCTGAAAATTCAACATAGGGTTCAATACCCTAGAATTCTGGTGAACAAACCTATATGTATATAACCAACCTGTTCATTGGTTCAACTACTACAATAGGAACGATACAGAGAAGATTAGCATGGCTCCTGTGATACCAGTTTGGAGGTGCAACTGCTACAACAAGAAAGATACAGAGAAGATTAGCATGGCCAGTGTGAAACTTGTTCGGCGGTACAACTACTACAATAGGAAGGATACAGAGATGATTAGCGTGGCCCCTGTATTACCAGTTCAGCGGTAAAAATACATCAATGGGAACAATATAGAAAAGATTAGCATGGCCTCTGTGATATTAGTTCGGCGGTGTACAACTACTACAATAGGAATAATATAGGTTTTTAACTTCAAATTAAAGTTTTTCAATTTCAAATTAAGTTTTTTTTTAAATTCAAATTGAAGATTTTAAATTTCAAATTAAAGTTTATAGTAATTATAGTTTTCTATCACCATATTTCCCCATGTTAAATCCTATAGGAAAGGTATTTTCAAAAATAAAATTGTCTGAACAAAATTTGCAGCCGATCCACAGAATAATCAAAATTTGGTACAGATTATTGAAGAATCAGTGACCACTGTTACTTCTACTGATTGCAACAATTATTATGTTGACATGTCTAGGAAACTACCGCTGGCTGTAGAAGAACAACCGTTGCATTAAATGCTTTGTTCAAATGGCTTTATTTAACTTTTTTGATTCTTATTCTTATTAGTATTTATTTTTTATTGTAAACATTTAATATTACATTAATAAACTTTAATTTGAAATTGAAAAACATTAATTTGAAGTTAAAACCTATATAGAGAAGATTAACATGGCCCTGTGATACCAATACGGCGGTACAACTAATACAATAAGAACATAGGTATCAGGTGGAACGTAGCCGTGGAAGTGGTGCAGGATAGAACCCAGAACCAGGCTGCTGGCCGCACATGTATGACCCACCAGCGACAGGCCGCGGATGAAGGGTGTCCACCTCGCGATGGCTCGCTCCATTAGTTCCATCAGGTTGGAAACTTGGAAGGCGACGGTGTTCCCGGAAGTGATCGTGTAGGCCAAGATGGTCAGTGACTAGTTTTCAAAAATATTCCATGTCCCGTAATATCTGCATGAATAACATCCTAGAAATCCAATACGGAATAAAATAAAATATGTGAATAACCTCAACATATCAATTATGCCATCATTTTTACAACTATCTCTAAAAATATTCAAAATATTTTCAATAGAAATCGATCCCTTTTGCAATGACCCTCCCTCTCCAAGATATCCTTCCTGATGTCCCTCTTTCAACCAATCACCCCATTGAAATAAACTCTGATATAAGATATCAAACCTATCAAGCCATATTATCAAAAGAAACCTCTCTACCTATTTCAGCAAAAAATATATTTTAAAATATAGGCAAGATTATAGGAGCTAGAAAAAAGAGAAAATATGTTACAATAATTCTCTCGTGAATATTCCTTGCAGTCTCATTCCAATATAAATCCCAAATTTCATTTTCCGCATTTTCCTTCAGAGAAACCATCAAGCACAGTAATCTAATCTTCCATCTATAATAAATCTCTGAATTTACAGCAATATTCTGCTCAAATCAAACTAGAAAATAAATAGAAATTCATATACTCTTAATTTCTCTAAAACAATAAGCCAATAATTTCATCATCTACCTCTCTCTGCAAATATCCATAATATAATCAATTTTTTTCCTTCTACCAAAACCTGTCAAGTGTCCTTAAAGCAAGCTGCCCCTATCAATGACGTGAAGTAAATCACTGATATCCACTGGGCCGTGGCTGGCTGAAACACAAGAATGCTGCGCCTCCTTTCCATAACGAAGATGATGGGCATTATATAATCAAATAATAAATATATAAACGAATAGCTCTACTGTGTCTTTATTTACATTCAACCTTCATCCAATATATAATTAGGTAAAATATTAGGAATTGAAAATATTTTTACCATTTTACTATTAATATTTTTAAAGAGGAGTTTTTAGTAGCACATATAAAATTTAGAAACCACTTTCTATAATCTAATAAAATATAAGGGAAAGATATCACATGCAAAGGAATAATTTTTCATGAAATACATACACATTTCATACACAACCTCATTAGGACCACCAGTCTTATACAGTTAAGAGCAGGAAGGAAGCACAGATAAAGGCAGTACAGAACCTAACAAAAGCCTCCATGTCCGACACATGTCCGGTGGCCACACCGTACATATGTCTAGGTAGCGTATTACTGAAAAGAATCAACCGCTTTCTTGTCTTCGCTTTATTCATCCAATTAACCTAGACATTCGGCGAAACCATTATTCTCCTTCGAATGCACTGACATGCGGCCTTGTTGAATTTACGTAAACCAAAGAAGAGACCTTGATCAAATATCATTGTAATCATAACTTTGCTATATACCTCAGAGCCATTAATGACCATGCATATTTAAATGAAATATCAATAAATTCTCGGTGAAGAGGCTGTATATATAAAAGAGAGAGGGAGAAGTATTCTATTCAATCCTCCAATATCTTACCAGAGTTTACACTAGATGTGTTTATATTAAGGATAGTATCTGAAATATTTATATTTTTCATTTTGAAACAATAAAATAATCTGACAGAGAGAAATTCAAATGTACTTTATAGAAATATTCAAATTAAAATGATTCATGCCCAGTCGATTCTCGTTGTCTGATGCTACATTCACCTCCATTGCGGAAAGTCATTAACTTCGCCACTGATAATTCATCTAAATAGGGTTCATTACCCTATAATTCTGGTGAACAAACCTATATTTATATAAACAACCTGTAAATTGATTCAACTACTACAATAGGAACGATATAGAGAAGATTAGCGTGGCCCATTTGATACCAGTTTGGCGGTATAACAACTACAATAGGAAGGATACAGAGAAGATTAGCATGGTCTCTGTGATACCAGTTTGGCGGTACAACTACTACAATAGAAACATAGGTATCAAGTGGAACGAGCCGTGGAGGTGGTGCCAGATAGAACCGAGAACCAGGCTGCTTGCCGCCCGTGCATGACCCACCAGCGAAAGGCCGCGGGTGAAGGGTGTCCACCTTGCGATGGCTCGCTCCAGCAGTTCCATCAGGTGGGAAGCTTGGAAGGCGACGGTGTTCCCAGCAGTGATCGTGTAGCCCAAGATGGTCAGTGAATCGGACGTCTAGGAGGTTTCCAGAGGAGAATCTTCCAATGCTTCCAGGAATCGCACCAGAACCCTGCTGAAGTTAACAGTCAACCCGGAGGTCATGCGGAACTGTTCGGAGATCGAGAGAACGAGCTCAAACTGAGCATCGTCTCTGATGAAGATTACAATGTCATCAGCATAGTAGACCACGCTACCTTAACCAAAGATCCTCTCGAGGTGGCGGAACAAAGGCCCAACTCCGATGCTGAAGAGGGCGTCGCTGAGACAGTAGCCCTGCCTCACCCCGTTGAGAAGCAGGAAGGCCCTGGTGTAGACATATCCCACCAGAATAAAGGCGTCTGATTTCCCGCAGAGGATAGCAACCCACCTTAGGAAGGTGATGGCAGAGAGAGAGATTGAAACTACTTTATTACAGCATACATATAAGTTTATATAAGGTTAATAACAAAAATGATTAAATATGGATAAATAAGGTTGTATAATGATAAATCGTTCTGAAAATAGAGACAATCCATATTTAAATCTTTGGGTAAAAAGAAGGCATATATTGGATTGAATAAAAAGTTTATTTTAGGAATAGAATCACCAAAGCATGAATGTTTCTTTCAAACATTAAACAAACTCTACTGTCCTTAATGCGATGAATGAAGGATTCAGTGTAGCCTATATAAGCAGAATTGTCCAATATAGTATAAACTCTATGAAGCGGCCGGGTAGATTATATTAGAGACACCGCTGGGACGGTTCACCACTAGTTAGCCCAGCCCTCTCAATATATTTTTTTTTTATCGCAGTAAGGACTTTAGAATTTTGTTTTATGTTTAAAAGAAACATTCATTTTTTGATGATTCCATTTCTTATGTATAGATATAACGTTATTGAATAAAAGGTTTATTTGTCAATATATCTGTTGGCTGAACGCTAACCTTTGTCAAGGCATTACACATTTTGTATAGAAACATATTATACAAAATCGGTAATGCCTTGATAAAGGTTGGCGTTCAGTCCCTAACCAATATTTTGGAAAATAAATCTTTTATTCAATCTATACACACAATATTTGCCGTTATATTACATAAAAATGATAAATATATGAATAAAATAATGAGAGATAGGTCTCTGGTTAATTGAGGATCAGAGATCAGATCTTGTGTATGCACATGTGAGGATATTGGCAGCTCAGAGAAAGGTTCAGAAGGAGTATAGTGTCAGCTCAGCTGCTCTTATTGGTGAAGACTCTGTGAAATTTATATTTCTACCTAGATGTGGAGGGCCAATGTATGGATGTAGTGAAAAGGCTCTTTTACGAGGAATTTTTATGATATGTGAATTGTCCCTGTTAGCAAGCCTAAAGTATTTCTTTTTCAACTTTAAGAAGGTTTTATTAAAAAATTGAATGTGATAAAAATTGAATTATATACGGAGTATATAAAGGGTGGCCCATAAGCCTTAAACTCCTTTTATTTTTTATTAAAAATTGAAAGGCAAACTAGAATAAAAAAAACTAGCAATTTTATTTTAGTTTGCTTTTTAATTTTAATAAAAATAAAAGTTTTCGATACTTATAGGCCACCCTTTATAGCACTTCATATACATTTCATATAAAAGATGGAACATAAACATCACAGAGTATATATCAAATATTTGAAAAAATATATTTTTATAGAGGGTGTTGCCAATCTAATGTTTCCATGACGCGGAGAAAAGAATATTCATAGAATAATCCAGGGTTGCCGAATTAAGACATAAAAATAGAAGATGGAGTCTAAGAAACGCCCAACCAGGAAGATCTATAAAACTGTCTTCGGCCCTTTCAAAATAAGATGCTTGAAAAACAAAATTCGCCCTAAAAAATCTCTGTGGAAAAAGTTTCAGAAAAAAACGAAAGGCAAACTAGAATAAAAAAAACTAGCAATTTTATTTTAGTTTGCTTTTTAATTTTAATAAAAATAAAAGTTTTCGATACTTATAGGCCACCCTTTATAGCACTTCATATACATTTCATATAAAAGATGGAACATAAACATCACAGAGTTAGCGTTCAAATTGAAAAATCTATATCTTGTTCAATTAAATATTCTATGATCAATTTGAATATGATTACTTTTGAATCACATTATTTGACAAAATATTTTCTATTCATGAAGGTCATAATTCTCATTATTTTATATTCCATTAAAATAATGAGTATTTGGTCATAAATAATTATTTTGATTTTTTTTATGAATAGCTTCTTTGATTCAATAAGACTTGTGCTGTTACTCATCTAGCAACTCGTTATGTATATTAATAATTTCATATTTTGAATTTTCTCAAATATATTTAGAAATTATCCTCTTATATCTATAAAGGATTTTGGGAATCTCATTATATTTTGTAATGATTAAGGAAATTAAAAGAACAAAATGATATTCATAACCTGAGAGGCCACTTGGTACAAGGCCTGATCAACTCAAGATGACACTGTAGATGAGAAATTAAACTATATGAAAGTTCTATTGACATGTATTGGCTGTCTTATTGAGATTAATTACTAATGATGAATACTGACTCTTTAACAACCAACAGATTGAGGAATCTGCTACAGACGAGATTCAATACTTCTGATAACTTATATATTTACCAATGGAAAACCAAATCCTTTTTATTCAATATTTGAAATTATTATATATGAAAATACTTTGATGTAAAATATAAATATGTTATATATATATTCAGAAAGGTTTTGTTAAATTGAAAGCTAAATAATAATAAAAAAAAGAAAATTGAAAATTATTTATGCAATGAATGACATTTACGAATCAAACCATATATACTGAGATGAATAAAGTTAAAGACAATATGTATGAAAATATGTTTTTCTTTTTACAAAAAAAGGCATTATGTTTTAAATTATTAAATTCAACACTATTAGAAACGCCTTTCTTTATCCGAAGTCATAATATTAGTACATATTCTTTAACAATTGATGATTATACAATTGATTTATCTCTGAAAAAATATTTCCATCAATAAATCATGAATACTTGGAACAATAAATGTTCCCCTCTGATATATGTATAGAAATTATACATTATATTTATATATTGAACGCTTTTATTTAACTTGTTTCGATGTCTGTCTGTCCAACAATCTTTTATTCCATTTTGAATATACTTACAGACAACCTAGAAGTCTGAAATTTGGTATACATGCTCAAACATGATGACTATGTAAGTTGACAATATTTCAGACTTCAAAGTGTTCAAATGGTTTCGGTAATATCTAATTTTAATTTATATATTTAATTTCAAATTTTGATGATCAATTTTAATATAATTCCAGAGCATACAGTATCAGAAAATTTGTAAACTCGCTCAATACAGCTAACAATCCAAGTTGACAAAATTTCAGACTTCGGTGTGGTCGGGATGGTTAGTAGGAATTATTTTTCCATATTCCCTTTCAGATTTCTGATCAAATTTTTAAATAATTCCTAACCACGTATAAGTCTGGAGAGAATTATTCAGACAATTTCATTCCTACCAACATTATAGGTTTGGAAAATTTCAAACTTCTAGATGGACGTAGTGTCGTGGCTCGAATAAAGAAGAGGATTTGTATTTTTTGTTTCACTTACAATAGATGTAGATGCTTACTACCCATCATGATTATCATGGCGTATTGGGGATATGTGCCACAATGATTTGGTTAATTATTTTAAAACAATAAGAATAAAAAAACATCTGAATTGGTGTCCAGTTAAAAAGCCCTCATTCAACTCGACTGGCTTCTTGAAGACTTCATCCCAGGTGAGCTGAATATTCAATATTTTAATAAATTATTTTGTGTGTTTTTTTTTAATCTGAGCAGGATTTAGCTAATTAAAAAAATTTAGAGCATATTGGTTTCATTTCTTATATAATGTTAATGAAAACATCATCAACTTGTATAGTGACAACTGCTACTCTATACGGTTGAACATCTTGGGATGCAGTTTTATTCCCTTAAACTTTTAAAACAGCTTTCTGTGATTCAACTTAGAATGTAATTATGCATAATGATTCCTAAATCTAATTGCAAGTTGGTGATGAAAATCACCTTGCATGTATATAGGGATTCAGACAATAAATCTGTAAGATATTTGATACATAGGGATCTTTATTGAAGACACACGAGATAACCAAAGGGTAAACAAAATGCCTCTGTCTCTTAGAAATAAAAAAAATTTAAAAAACAGACAACCGGTGATATCAAAGACTTTAAAATTCCTTAAATTCGTCCATGAGAGTGTATATATTATTAAATATATAAAATAGAGAAAAACAATATAACAAAATATTGGTAATGTTTCAGGCTACCTGTCACCACCCCCCGCTGCAGTGAACTCGAAGATGCTCTGGCAGAGAAAGACGCCATCATATTGGCCCTCCGAAGTCACGTGAGTATTCCTGGACATGTGACAACACAGTGGTTGGCGTGGTGATGTGACAGTTGGAGTACACCGTGCAACTGCTGGACAAGAAGGTAAGAAGGACAATCTCTGTGTTGTCAACTCCCAGCTGACTGTGACAATGTCCAGGCGTCATCTACCCGGAGCATCGGAGTAACTGCTAACTCTAAGGTGAGTTCAACATAGACAAGAATTATATCCGGGACAATGACAACTTTATAATAATACTGAAATGGGAGAAAAACTAAAATTTTAGTAGCCTTATTGTATTTCAACGTGGTTACCAATTTAGAGAATTACCAACATTTACATGTAGCTCTGGGCTTTGTTTTTTATGAACTATGTTCTGAGATTCACATAAAAGGTTAAGCATATAGATTAAAAGTAAAGAGAATAAACAAAGAGAAAATGTTTTTCAAGGTATCAATACCAAGACTTTGAAGCTGATTGCTTTTTATTTAATACATTCGCTATCTGGGTTTATGTTTCTTTTGACTCCAGGACAGTAGATATAAGTCAAGATGTCTTAAAAAATTACATCTGTAATAGAGATGAAATTAAATTCTTCAAGGATCTATTTTTAAATTGATATTTGGAATGGGATCAATTATTTGAAATATTATTTTTGCTTATCCCTAGTACGCGTGTTAAAGGCGATGATAATCATGGTGGGTAGAAGTAGGCGACTGCTTTTACTCTAAGTGCACCACATGTCTACAAATGTGAAAATCAGCTTATTTGAGATATAATTAACAGATACTCAGCGAGATATCTGAAAATATATATTTATATTTGCATTAATGTAAAAAGGGGAGATATGTCGAGACAGAGTAGAAAACATGGAAATTTGTCGAAAAAAAATGTTAAGCATGTTATGAATATATTCCTATTTTAGACTCAAAACGCATGAAAAGTAGTTGTTTAATTTCTTTATATTTCAACCATTTAATTTATGAATAAGCATGCGCACATTTTGGTCAAAATACATGATATTGCATCATTTAGCACTGTGTAAAACTATATCCACTAGTAATACGGTGTGAAAACAAGTAAAATTTATATATAATATATTGTTTTGAAGAATGTGATTATTCTATTCTAAGTATAAATCGGTTGTGTACAGGCCTCAACACGCTCTGTTGGCGTTTGCACTTCGAAAAAGGGTAAAAGTACTTTGGAGACAGATTTGCTTAAGTTTGATTTTGAAACACAGGAAAACATTCCTGGATTTCTACCTTCAGAATCGAAAGATCTGACAAAGCCTGTATTCGAGACTGTTCAAAAGAAGCCTGGAATTTTCAAAAAAGCAAAGAAATGCTTTTAAAATATTCCATCATTTAGGAAGTCTGATGCACAAGTTGTCATTTCGAGCGATGCAAACAATCGCAAAGATATCAGCAGCGAGCTTGATAAAGAGCTGAAACAAATGGAAAAGATCACAGCTGAAACAAAGGCGCTGCATTCCAAAATGAACACTTTGGAGGCAAAGCGTAAAAAGAAGGACAAATATAAGAGAGGCGAAACTATTGCTTCAAATGGAATTCCAGAGCAAAAGGAAAAAGAATTCAGAATAAGCGTTGATAAACTTACTACTCAACTAATTGCCCTTCAGGATTACCGCAAGGCAATAAAAGAAGTTGACCTTAAAAAGAAAGTTTTGCAGGAAGAGCTCGAATTGAAAAAGATAAAATGAAAAGAGAAGAAATTGATGACAAGCAACAGAATATCCTGCTTCAATCTCAGTTAGAGATAAAACTACAAAGCGAAAATGAAATAACTTTCATGATGTTAG
Source organism: Cordylochernes scorpioides (assembly GCA_030710605.1). NCBI lineage: Eukaryota > Metazoa > Arthropoda > Arachnida > Pseudoscorpiones > Chernetidae > Cordylochernes > Cordylochernes scorpioides. The sequence continues at coordinate 6,830,748 of CP092871.1, read as the reverse complement.
TTAATTCTGTTCAAAGTCTAATTGCTTTGATGAATTCACTGAAATAGTGAATACTATATCTGAAAGTTTTTCTCAGATAAATTTTCTCTCTGCCCATTTCCCGCTCCCACGTCCCACTGCCATCGTTCAATCTCTGCAAAGAAAACCTTTCCATCTCAATAAGAAAACTCCTATACGTTTTTCTAACAGATCGTCTTTCCTCAATTCAATAGTCAACCATTTTAAAGCAATAACATCAAAAAATTACAATTTTCCCTCTACAATAATATTCTTTTATACCTTCCAATAGCTCAATATATTCTATTTCACACAGCCAATCTGAAATAATTTTATTAAATAGATTTTGACTATAATTTTAAATATAATCCACTACAAACCTCCTAAAAGCTAAAATCAACTATGCAAAAGTGTATTCAAGGCAAATGAACACCTCACCTCTTCAAAATACTGAAAATATTTCCTAGAATATTATTTTTTATTGAATATATATACAGTGGAAACAGTTCGAACCAAGATTGATCTAGAGATTAATTTCGAATATAAATATTGCAATATATATATATAGAAAACTAGTCATTCAACTATTAAGTATATCAAAACAAATCCTAATATATAAACAGGAACAGAAAGCTTCATATCAATAGCAAGCGAGAATATAAAGAAACTGATAAAATATAATATTAATATCTAAATGAATCAATAACAACCTGAGAAAAACAATCCAGGCATTAATCCAAGTCTTCAATTTCTGAATAACCTAAAGCAAATATTAACATTGTAAACCAAATTCCTTCCAGAGTTCTTAAGACCTACCTGCAGTTACTTCTGTCAGCCTATACTGATAGGCCAAACAAATGATGAAACGATCACAGTCCCATGTCATAGGCTTACCAACAGATAACGCAATGTTTTGGAACACAAGGTCTCTTTTCTGTATCTGGTTTCACTACTTTAAGGATGACAAAGAGTTTGACAGCCTAACATTTAAACAACAGCCATACCTACTCATACTACCGATGTGAAATAGCAGTGTTACAAAGAAAGTTCGATTGGAAAATATACAGAAATTAACTAATAAAATAGGGAAATATGAGCCTAATATATTTTATGACTTTTGTTCCCTTTGAAAAAGATTTAAGAACCTGTCCAGTCAAAAATTGCCATTAATTATCTTTGCCTTAAAATATTTTTTTCTTCTGATTAAAGACCGAAAATTCGCAAAATTATATAAAATTCTATTTATAGTATTTTAACATTAATCCATATATATATATACACAAAAATTGAAGATAAACAGAATACTACTGGAAAAAAAATGCATTCATATAGCCTCTACCACAAATAATTGTAATATTAACACACACACACTACACCACACTACACACATACACACACAACAGGCAATACACAACAAACAATAAACACAACACATACAATGCACACAAAACACAATACACGCAACAAACATTACACACAACACATACAATACACACAACACACAATACTAACAATACACACAAACACAATACACGAAACACATACAATACACACAACAAAAATACACTACAAACACAAAATACCCACAACAAAAATTACTTACAAAACACAATACACACAACAAATACAACACACACTACACACACAACAGACACACACACTGTTAGCCAAAATCAAAATGACCCCCCCCCCCACTCACACAAAATACCATAAATTTTAATATTCATCTGTTATCTATCTTCTTTAAGAACCAAATTGTACAGTATAAAAAGCAACAGTAAACTATAGTTTTTTAAACTTAATAATTATTACTTTCTACATATAATAGAATTCCGGCTTTTCTCTACTTTCTTTTTTGAAAGAATACTGACATTCCCAGCATTACTGTTTGGTAAGTTAACTGTATGAATTTCTAGTAAGTTAGTAATGGACTTGTGCAATGGTAGTGTTCAGGCAGCTTTCCTTAGATATCCCTTCTGTTATTGAAAATAGGAACAAGGTCAAAAATGATGTTTTAATGGAGAAATTTTAATTATTAATCAAATTATTTATAAATCAAATTTTGAATCAAATTTCAATAAGATAGAGCTCAAATATATTGAATAGGATATTTTTATTGTAAAAAAATGAGAAATTTTTGAAAGAATAAAATAGGCAATTTTAATTTGAAATCATTACACGCAAAATTACTGGTTTTGGACATCTAGTAAAATAATTGATATAAATGGGTTTATTCTCTTATGGTCGAAATATAAATATGGATAGTCTGATGTAGTGGCCCTGAGCCGTGAAACCAGACAGAAAAGAGACCTTGTGTTCCAGAATTGCGATAGGAATTGGTCACCTATCTGCAAATCATTTACTGATTACTCATAGTTACTTCAATCAAATTAAATAAAGAAGTTCTTGAGTTTCACTTTTCTCTCAAAACTATTATTCTCAATTGGGTCATATATTATTTGATAAATCTCAATTTTAGAAAAATTAACGAATTTATTTCAAAATGACGTCTCAAATAACTGCCAATCTCATCTCTATGCTATCAACCCCAGAAATCCAAATTTTTATTATGATCCACCCAATAATGAAAAATCTGAACATTGTTCAGCCAATTCCCTCAACAGCATGAACTCAAACAAATATCAAACATACCAAGCCAACATTTTGAAAAAGAATCATGCTTCCCTTCTTCATCAAAAATGAATATACTCTCTAAATCTATTTTCAAATTAAAAAAAGAGTTATCAGATCGGAAAGAACAAACTATCGCAATAATTCTGCTTTGAATCTCTCTTTCCTACAAACTCATTTTTCAAACAATATCTTATTTACCACTTCACCTCTAAATCCTATAAATGCAATAATTAAAATTGTTTTCAAAAATATTTTCCATATAGTGTAATATCTGCATCAGTATCCTCCTAGAAATCCAATCCAAAATAGACTAAAATCTGTGAATCACCTAAACATATCAATAATAGCATCATTTTAACAATTTCTCTCTGAAATATTCATTATTTTTTCAATAGAAATAGATCCCTCTCTTGCAATTACCGCCTTTCCAAGATGTCCTTCCTGGCGTCCCTCTTTCTACCAATCACGCCATTGAAATGAACTCAGAAAAAAGATATAACCCCTATCAAGCCATATTTTCGAATTAAACCTATACCTTTTTCAGAAAAAAATATATTTTCAAATATAGACAAGATTATGAGTGCTTAAAAAAAAAGAATAATATATTACAATAATTCTCCCGTGAATATTCCCTGCTATTTCTTCCCAACCAATATCTTAAGATTTATTTTACAGATTATCCTTTGGAATCCATCAAGTACAAAAATCCCTTCTTTAATCTATAGAATATCTCTGAATCTACAGCGAAACTGTCCTTGCAATCGAATTCGAAAAAAAACAAACAATATAACTCAATTTACCTGAAACTATAAGCCAAATATTCAATCATCTACCTCTGTCTGAAAATATCCACAATATCATCAATTTTCCTTCTACCAAGTCCTGCTAATGCCCTTCAAGCAGCTGCCCCAGACAATGACGTGAGTCAATCACTGATATCCACTGGGCCGTGGCTGTTTGAAGCACAAGAATGCTGCGCCTTCTCTCCATATCGAAGATTATGGGCATTATATAATCATATAATAAATATAAAGCCGAAAGAGCTCTTCTGTGTCTTTATTTATATCCAACTCCATCCAATAAACAAATAATTGAACTATTAGTAATTAGAAATAGGTTTGTCACTTTAATATTCATATTTTCATAAGGAAGGTTTTAGTAACACACTTAAAATTGATAAACCTCTTTCTATAATCTGAAAAATATATATTAGGGAGATATCACATGCATAGGAATAAGTATTTTACGATATAGACACACATTTCACACACAATTATAAAGATTCACAGCAGGAAGGAAGAATAGATAGAGCTCCTATACTCCACGCAGCACAGAACCCAACAACAGTCTCCAGGTCCAACGCATGTCCAGTGGCAACAGATTCCACCATACATATGTCAAGGTTAGCGCATCACTGAAGAGGCGAGTTATGGAATCAGCCGCGTTCTAGTCTTCACTTTCATCATCCAAATAAACCGCGACATTCGGCGAATCCATTATTCTCCTCTGAACGCTGACTGTGGCCTTGTAGAATATATATAAACCAGCGAGAACCTTGATCAAACATCAATGTATCCATAATTTGCTATATACCATGAGGCCATTAATGACAATAAATATTTCCAAAAAACATTAATAAATACCAGTTGAGGGGGTGAGTGAATATAAAAAGTGAGGTAGGAAAGTATTCTATTCAATCCTCCAATATATATCTTACCAGAGTTTACACTAGATGTGTGTAGATTAAGGATATTAACTGAAACCTCATATTTTTAATTTTGAAACAAAAAATAAATCTGACCGAAAGGAATTTAATTGTACTTTAAAGAAATATTTATGTTGAAAGAATATCATGCCCAGTCGGGTTCTTGTTGTTTTATACTACATTCTCCTCCGTTTCAGAATGTCATTATCTTAGACCCTGAAAATACTACGACACATGGTTCATTATCCTATTCTTCTGGTGGAGATACCTATATGTGTATTAAGATTCTGTCCAATGGTACAACTACTACAATAGGAACGATATAGAGAAGATTATCTTGGCCCCTGAGACACCAGTTTAGCGGTCCCCTACTACAAAAGGAACGGAACAGAGATGATTAGCATGGCCCCTGTGATACCAGTTCAGCGATAAAACTACAACAATGGGAACAATACAGAGAAGATTATCATGGCTCCTGTGATACCGGTTCGGCAGTACAACTACTACAATAGGAGCGACACAGAAAAGTTGAGCATGGCCACTGTGATACCGGTTTGGTGGTACAACTACTACAATAGGAACGATACACAGACAAGATTAGCATGACCCCTGTGATACTCGTTCGGCAGTACAACTACTACAATAGACCCAATACATAGATGATTAGCATGGCCCCTGTGATACCAATTCGGCGGTACCAACTACTACAATAGGAGCGATACATAGAAGATTAGCATGGCCCCTGTGATACCGGTTTGGTGGTACAATTACTACAATAGGAGCGATACACAAAGAAGTTTAGTATGGCCCCTGTGATACCATTTCGGCGGTACAACTACTACACTAGGAACATAGGTATCAGATGAAACGTAGCAGTGGAGATGGTGCAGGATGTAACTCGGAACCAAGCTGCTGGCCGCGCGTGCATGGCCCACCAGCGACTGGCCGCGGGTGAAGGGTGTCCACCTCGCGATGGCTCGCTCCAGCAGTTCCATCAGGTGGGAAGCTTGGAAGGCGACGGTGTTTCTGGCCGTGATCGTGCAGCTCAAGATGGTCAGTGACTTGGAAGTCTAGGAGGTTTCCAGAGGAGAATCTTACAATGCTTCCAGGAATCTCACCAGAATCTGCAGCGCTTGCTGAAATCGACAGTCATCCCGGAGGCCATAACGAACTTTTCGGAAATAGAGAGAACGAGCTAAAACTAAGCATGGTCCCTGATGAATATTGCAATGTCATCCGCATTGGCGACCACGCTACCGCGTCCCAAGATCCAATCGAGGTGGCGGAGCAGAGGCCTAAATCTTATGCTGAAAAGGGCGGCGCTGAGACAGTAGCCCTGCCTCACCCCTTTGAGAAGCAGGAAGACCTTGGTGTAGAAATCTCTGATACGGATGAAGGCGTTTGTTTACCCACAGAGGACAGCAACCCACCCTAGGAAGGTGATGTTAGAGAGAGAAGAGAGATTAAAACTGATTTATTTCAACATACACATTCGTTTATATAAGGTTGAGTACAAAAATGATTAATTATGGAAAATATGGATAAATAAGGGTATATAATGATAAATCGTTTTAAAATTGGAACAATCTATATTCAAATCTTCAGGTAATAAGGAGGCATATATCGGATTGAATTAATGGTTTATTTAAGAAATGGCATTACCAAAGAACGAAACTTTCTTTTAAACATAAAACAAACTCTACTGTCCTTACTGCGATGAATGCATGAAGGAGTTAGTGTTAGCATATATAAGCAGAATCGTCCAGTAGATTATAAAACTCTATGAAACAGCCTGATGGATAAATTGGTTAAACCGTTGAAATGGTTTACCATGGATTAGCCAAGTCCTTCCAATATTTTTTTCAAAGTAGGGACAGTAGAAGTTTGTTTAGTTTTTTAAAAAATATTCGTTTTTTGATGTTTCTATTTCTTAGATGTCACGTCATCGCCTTATAAAAAGTTAATTTGTCAATATATCGGTTGCCTGTACGGTAACCTTTGTCAAGGCATTATACCTTTGAATAGAAATATATTATACAAAATCGGTAATGCCTTGATAAAGGTTATCGTTGAGTCTCCAACCGAAATATTCAAAAATAAAACTTTTATTCAATCCATACACATAATATATACCTTTATATTACCTAAATATATGAATAAATAAAGGAGAGATAGGTCTCTGGGTATTTGAGGATCAGAGATCAGGTCTTGCATACGCACATGTGAGGATAAGAGCATAGTGTCAGCTCAGCTGCTCTTATTGGTAAAGACTCTGGGAATATTTTACTTCCACCTAGGTGTGGAAGGCCAATGCATTGGACGTAGTGAAAACACTCTTCTACAAGTAATTTATGATGTGTGAATTGTCCCTGTCACCAACCATAAAGTCTTTCTCTTTTAACTTCAAGGACGTTTTATTAAAAAAATTGAATGTGATAAAAATTGAATTATGTACATAGTTTTTACAGGGTGGCCCATAAGCCCCAAATCCTTTTTATTTTTTCATTAAAAATTAAAAGGCCAACTAGAATTTAAAAAATCTCTAGCTATTTTATTTTAGATAGTTTTTTAATTTTTAATAAAAAATAAATGTTTTCGAGACTTATAGGCCACCCCATCGTATATATACTTCATATAAAGGCTGGACCCTAAATATCACAGAGTATATATTAAATATTTGAAAATAAATTATAGAGGGCGTTGCCAATCTAATGTTTCCATGACGCGGAGAAAAGAATATTCATAGAATAATCCAGGGTTGCCGAATAAAACCATAAAAATAGAAGATGGAGTCCAAGAAACGCCCGACCAGGAAGATCTATAAAACTGTCTTCGGCCCATTCAAAATAAGATGCTTCAAAAACAAAATTCGCCCTAAAAAATCTCTGTGGAAAAAGTTTCAACAAAAAAAGAAAGGTCAGCGTTCAAATTGAAATATCTATATTTGTTCATTTAAATATTCTATGATCAATTTGAATATGATATTTTTTGAATCATATTTGTTGTCAAAATATGTTCTATTCATGAAACCTAAAAATTTCTTTAAAATAATAAATATTTTTTTGGTCATAAATAATAATTATTTTTCTTTTATGAATAGCTTCTTTGATTCAATAAGACTTGTGTTGTTACTCATCTAGCAACTCGTTATGTATATTAATACTAATAAATTTTGAAATTTATCAAATATTCAGAAATTATTTTCTTAAATCTATAAATGTTTTGGAATCACATTGTATTTTTGTAAAGGTTGAGGTTGATAAAAGAGAAGAATGATATTCATAACCTGAAAGGCTACTTGGAACAAGGCCTGATCAACTCAAGATGACACTGTAGCTGAGAAATAGAATGATATGAAAGTAATATTGACATGTTTTTGTTGTCTTATGGAGATTAATTACTAATGATGAATACTGACTCTTTAACAACCAACAGATTGAGGAATCCGCGCCTGATGAGATTCAATACTTCTGATAACTTGTATATTTGCCATTTGACCAATTCCTTTTTATTCAATTTGAAATTATTCATTTGAAATACTTTGATTTTAAATAAAAGTATGATATATTCAGAAAGGTTTTGTTAAATTGAAAGATAAATAATAATTAAAAAAAATTGAAAATTATTTATGCAATGAATGACATTAATAAATCAAACCATATATACTGAGACGAATAAAGATAAAGACAATATGTATGAAAATATGGTTTTCTTTTTACAAAATATGCATTATGTTTCAAATTATTAAATTCAACACAAATAAAAACTCCTTTCTTTATCCGAAGTCATAATATTAGTACTTATTCTTTAGCGATTGATAATTATAAAATCGATCTATCTCTGAAAAAAATTGTCATCAATAATTCACGAATACCAGAAACAATAAATGTCCCCCCCCCCGTCTGATATAATTTCCATACATTGTGTTTATATATTGGACGTTCTTATTTTTAACTTGCCTCTGTGCCTGCAGTCCACAAATCTTGTATATATATACAAAATATTTAATTTTGAATATATCTGCAGAGCAATTAGAAGTCTGAAATTTGGTACACTTGTTTAAACATGATTACTATGTGTGTTGGCAAGATTTCAGACTTCTGTGTGTTCAGGTGGTCAAAAATATCTAATATTAAAATCTATATTTCATTAAATATTTTTGAATAAAAATAAATTTTAATATACTTCCAGATTACACAGAAGTCAGAAATATTGTAGACTCGCTCAATATACAACTAACAATGCAATTTGGAAAATATTTGACTTCTGTGTAGTCGGATTGGTCAGTGAGGAACTATTTTTCCATATTCCCTTTCAGATTTCCAACCAAATATTGATATAAGTCTGGAGAGAATTCTATAGGCAATTTCATTCCTACCAAAATTACAAGTTAAGAAAATTTCAAACTTCTAGATGGCCGTGGTGTCGTGATTAGACTAAAGAAGAGGATTTGTATTGTTCCTCTCACTTACAGTAGCTGCAGTCGCTTACTATTCATCATGGTATTTGACGTATTGGGGATAGGTGCCACCACGATTTGCTAAATAGTTTTAAAACATTAAGAATAAAAATACATCTGACTTGGTGTCCAGTTAAAAAGCTCTCATTGACCTCAACTGCCAACTTAAAGACTTCATCCCAGGTAAGCTGGATATTCAATATTTATTTAAATTGTTTTATGCTTTTAAATGTGAACAGTATTTAGACATTTAAAAAGAAAATTAGAGCATATTGGTTCCATTACTTATATAATGTTAACGAAACAACATCACCGTCTATAGTGACAACTGCTACTCTATACACTTGAACATCATGCAATGCCGTTTAATCCTTACAGTTTTTATAAAACTTTCTGTGATTCAACTTAGAATGTGATATTGCATAATGATTCCTCAATACAAATGCAAGTTGGTTATCGATATTGTCTAGCATTAATATCGAGATTCAGACAATAACTCTGAAAGATATTTGATACACAGGAATCTTTATTGAAGACAAACTAGATGACCAAGTGTGAACAAAATTACCTCTGTTTCCTTAAATAATAATAAAAAAAAGGCCGACATCTGGTAAACTCAAAGACTTTAAAATTCCCATTTCCATGAGAGTATATATTATTAAAGGTATAAAATAGAGGGAAAACAATATAACAAAATATTGGTAATGTTCCAGGCTAGCTGTCACCATGCCCGCTGCAGTGAGCTCGAAGATGCTCTGGCAGAGAAAGACGCCATCATATTGGCCCTCCGAAGTCACGTGAGTATTCCTGGACATGTAACAACACAGTGGTTGACGTGGACGTTGATGTGACAGTTGGAGTACACCGTGCAACTGCTGGACAAGAAGGTAAGGAAGGACATTCTCTGTGTTGTCAACTCCCAGCTGACTGTGACAATGTCCAGGCGTCAACTACCCGGAGCATCGGAGTAACTGCGAACTCTAAGCTGAGTTAAGCATACCTGACACCCCTAAACACTGAAATAGAGGAAAGACAACAAATTGGCAGCCCTATAGGTAATCAACTTTACAAGACAGATATATACAAGCTTTTCTCAGATTCATTGGCCGAAGAGAGCTTTGTCTACTTGTACTACCAGTGCTATAGTTCAGCATGAAAGTTGAGAAAATATCGATGAAAATGAAAAAGAAGATGATTAGAAGAGAGACTCAGTGTTCGGTATCTCTCAATTAGTAGAATGTATAGCAGTTTGAATGTTAACCTTTAATGATCTTCCTATTATTTGCCTTTTCTCTCTCTCCCTCTCTTTTTTAAAAATAAATAACAAGTATATATAAGATGAGGTGTCTTAATAATGAAGCTTGTTGATGTAATAAAACTTTTAAAAAATCCATGCTTCTGTTCCTAAATGAAATTTTTCAAAGTGAAAAATTGTAAATCATTTGAAAATACAAGGTGCGTTCATTAATTTCCAGGACTGCTCTGTATCTTTGAAAAAATAAAACAAATAAAAAAACTAATTTAATATTTTTCAAAATATGCCCCTCCTGCCTCAATACACCTGTTTCATCTTTTTTTTCTAATTGTCGAAGCAGGAGATAAAATCACTTTTTGAGAGGTTCCTCAAGGTTGCCTTCGATTCAGCTTGTATCATATCAACGTTGTCATATTTCCTTCCTTTTAACTTCATTTTCAATTTAGGATAGAGGAAAAAGTCATTGGGGGCTATGTCGGGGGAATAGGGTGGATGAGGGATCTGTATGGTTGAATGTTTGGCCAAGAACTGCAAAACAACATGGGCTGTGTGCGGCCGCGCATTATCGACGTGAAGTATCCAGTCATTGTTTTGCCATCTTTCAGGACTTTTAAGGCGCACTGCCTCCCTTAAGCGCCTCATTATCCCCAAATAAACCTCTTGATTAATTGTACGTCCGAAAGGAAAAAATTCATGGTGAAACAAACCATTAATATCAAAAAATGTAACAAGCAATGTCTTGACTTTGGATTTTGTAAATCTTGCCTTTTTGGGTTTCGGTTCCCCTCTTTCAATCCATTGGCTGGATTGACGTTTGGTTTCCGGGTCATACTGATACACCCATGTCTCATTCCCGGTAATAATTTTTTGCATCCATTCTGGATCGGTCCGAGTCATTTCAACCATGTTTTTGCAGACATCCATTCTAACCTCCTTTTGTTCCTCTGTTAGAATCCGGGGAACAAATTTTGAAGACGTCCGGATCATGTCCAAATCTTTTGTTACTATTTGATGACACAGTCCTACATTTAGTCCAGTCTTTGAATATAATTCTTTAATAGAAATTCTTCTGTTAGATTTGATTAATTCCTTTATTTTGAGCTTGTTTTCCTCGCAACATAATGATCTTGGACGCCCAGTATGCTGATCATCGTTTACCTTTTCCCGACCTTTTAGAAAGCGTGAAAACCATTCAAAAGTTCTTTAACGGGATAAAGCTGCATCGCCAAAAGCTTCTTTAATCAATTCCTACGTCTAAGTAGCACTTTTTTTCAATTTAAAACAAAACTTAATGCAGATTCTCTGCTCTTCGAAAATGGCCATTTTAGAAATAGAAATGCGAACCTTACAAGGAAGTTGTTTTGTTCTATTTTTAGATCGGCGCGTGCGCCACGAGACTCGTGCCTTCAGTCAGGTGTGGTCGAATGTCCAATATTCAACTCTGTATTAAAAATTTTTCTTGAGCTTTTTTATTTATTTAATTTTTTGACCAGTCCTGGAAATTAATGAACGCACCTTGTATATATTTTTAGAGGTGTTTAACAACGTTACACACATATATCCAAATTAAAAAAAAAAACTAAAAATAGATGAAAAATTATTTAATTTTTAAGTATCAGAAGAAGAATGAAAGGATTTAATCACGAATGTTTCTTTTATATAGTGTAGTTATATTTTGAAAATCATACATGCAGCGAAATATATATAATTCAATATTTTATATTTGAAATTTAAGCGTTTTTTTTTCTAAGTATATATTGGTTGTGTACAGGCTTCAACACGCTCTGTTGGTGTTGGCACTTCTAAAAAGAGTAAGAGTACTTTTGAGACAATCACAGATTTGCCTAGAATTGATTTTGAAACGGAAGGAAACATTCCTGGATTTCTACCTTCAGAATCAACAGGTCTGACAAAGCCTGTTTTCGAGACTGTACAAAAGAAGCCTGGAATTTTTAAAAAGGCAAAAAAATGTTTTAAAAATATTCCACCTTTTAGGAAGTCTGAAGTCCTAGTTGTCACTTCAAGCAATGCAGATAATCGCAAGGCAATTAATAGCGAGCTTGATAAAGAGCTAAAACAAATGGAAAAGCTTACAGCTGAAACAAAGGTGCTGCATTCTAAGATAAACACTTTGGAGGCAAAACAAAAAAAGAAGGAAACTAAAAATAAGCAGAAAGGCAATGTAATTCCTGAGCAGAAGGAAAAGGAATTTAGAATAACAGTTGAGAAACTAAGTACTCAACTAGTTGCTCTTCAAGATTACCAAAAGGCAATAAAGGAAGTTAGCCTTAAGAAAAAGGTTTTGCAGGAAGAGTTTGAATTAAAAAAAGATTCATTGAAAAGAGAGGAACTAGAGGACAAGAAACAGAATATATGGCTTCAAACTCAGCTAGAGGCTAACATAAGAAGTCAAAATGAAATAACTTTCATGACTTTAGTCAATTCCGTGCAAAGCCTCATTGCTTTAATGAATTCCCTTAAGTTTTGATTTTTTTACTTTAATTAAAAATAATAATTTGCCCCCAATCTCACCTGACCATCACAATATAATAATTCTCTTCGCGAAATAAATAATTTTATATCTCAATAAGACAACACCAAATATAATATCTTTATAGAAGACCATTCTTTCTCTCTATATGCAATATGTTCTTTGGATCTGAAATAATACAATATGCAATCAATACAATATTCAAATAAGCAACTCCACTCAAATATGAACCTCTTACTAACCTGAACTCAAATATGCAGAGATTTGTTCATTCCAATTACGAACGTTATCTGAAATATATTGAATATCCATAACCTCTATATCAAAATCAGCCATAGTCATATATAACCAATTCCGAACTATTCAATCAAGATGCACCTATTCAATATCAATATATATTTCCTCATTGAAGACAATAGAACCTCATCCTATCAGCATCATATACTTCACAGCATCTCTGACGATTCTTAATAACCTAATACATATGATGAGACGCTATCTAAACTCGGGAATCTCGAAGCCATTAAAATCAATCAAAGCAATGCCTTCAATATTCCGATATTATTTCCATTTCTTCACTAGACCAAGAATATCAATGCTACAAATATCAAAGTTATATTGAATACTCTTTGGAAGTTCAAACAAAATAAAAAATTCTATTCATATAACTTACCAGTTAAAAAGTTGCTGAACTCCTCAAATCTAGAGCATGACGAAAACAGAAAAACCAACTTCCCTTCAATTCTCTGACAATCTACTTGTTATTATCTCTTTGAGCCGTATGCTGATGAAACATGCGACTAGTGAAACATTCAAAATCTTAATAATAGGCAATAGATTTACAATAATAGGCAATAGATTCACCAACAGGTAACGCGATATTTTGGAACACAAGGTTTCTTTCTCTGTACTGGTTTAGGGAGTTGACCCGAATGTTGGCATTGAAACAGGAGCAATGTTCACTTATTTAAACTAAAATTTAAAATTATTTTATTAATTATTTTTATCAAAATTGAATTACTTGAATGAAAGGCAAATCAAAGTGACCCTAAAAACCGAAATATCCTAATATTAAACTGCTATCCAGTGTCAATAGGAACCAAATTACTTGAGTATATATATAAAAGACCAAGATAATCATAAATCTATAAATTTGTTTTAAGCATCTTTATCATTAAAAATTCAATATCTTTTCTAATATTCTGAGAATATTGAATTCCTCCCATCTCTTTTTGTCCTCTTGGACTGTAACATGATGGTGTTTACAGCATGTTAGTCTTGGACTTGAGGGATAGTATTTGGGCATCATACCTTACCGATTCAAATATAGTTATTTCAACTGTTTTTTTTAATACACATAACGCACACTACACACAACCCACAATACACACAGCACAAACAATACACACAACCCACTGTACACACAACACACAATACACACAGCAAACACAATACACACAACACACAATACACACAGCAAACACAATACACACAACACACAATACACACAACACACAATACAGACAATACACACAACAAACACACACACTGTTCCCCTAAAATCAAAGTGACCCACACATACAAAAAAATACCATAATAATAATATTTAACTATTATCCAGTATCATTAAGAAAATATTCACTAGTATCAAAGCATCAGTACATGTTTTTAAAAACTTAATATTCATTACTTTCCATATAAAATAGAATTCCGGCTTTTCTCTACTTTCCTCTTTCAAAGAATATTGAAATTTCCCACATGACTGTGTGGTAAGTTAACTGTTTAATTTTATATTACGTCAGTAATGGGGACTTGTGCAGTGGTAGTGTTTGGATATCTTTCCTTATATTTCCCTTCTGTTAATGAAGAGATGATTGATGCAAAAATTAAATATAAATCAAATTTTGAATCAGATTTCAATAAGATGAAGCTTCAACATGTCGAATAGGATATTTCCCTGTAAATAATGGGGAATGCATTTTGTAAGTATGAAATTGGCAATTTTCATTCGAAATCATTACACGCAAAATTACTGGTGTAGGTAATCTAGTAACAGAACCAGAGATTCAGTGGCCCTGAGCCGTGGAACCAGACAGGAAAGAGACCCTGTGTTCCAAAATTGCGATAAGAATGGATCATCTATCTGCAAATCATTGACTAATTACCCAAAGTCGTTTTAAGCAAAATTAAATGAATAAGCTCTGATGTTAAATATTTCTTATAAAACCTTTGTATTCATTTGTTTCATATATTATTTGATAAATCTCAATTTTGGCAAAATTATCGAATTTATTTCAAAATGACGTCTCAAATATCTGCCAATCTAATCTCCATGCTATCAAACCAAAGAATCTCCAATATTTCTAATGACCTATCCAATATTGAAAAATCTGATAATCAATCAATTCCATCAGCATGAAATCATAAAACAAATATCAAACGTACTAAGAAAATATTCGAAAGGGAACCATGTGATACCCATCTTTAACAAGAAGGAAAACAATAAAAAACATATTTATCTCAAATATAAAAATAATTATCGGATCTCGATTAGAAAAAAAAAACATCAAAATACATCGCTATGAATCTTCCCTTCAAACTCTGTTTCCAAGATATAATTGAATATCTTATTTACCACTGTTCCTCTGAATCCGGAATGAATATCGCAACACCAATTCTCTCATCAGCATGCATTCAAACAGATATCAAATGTAACAAGCCAAAATATCCTTAAGGAATCAAACTAACCATCTTCATCAAGAAATGAGAACTCTCTAAATTTATTTTCAAATAGAAAAAGAGTTATCATTTCGGAAAGAAAAAAACTATCGCACTAAATCTGCTATGAATCTTTCGAACAATATCAAATATCTTATTTGCCACTGTACCTCCGAATCCTATAAATGCAATATTCAAAATAATTTGTAAAAATATTCCATATCCTGTAATATCTGCATCAGCACCTTCCTAGTAATCCAATCCAAAATAGACTAAAACCTGTTAATCACCTTAAGATATCAATAATACCATCATTTTAACAACCTTTCTCTAAGAATATTTATAATATTTTAAATAGAAATAGATCACTCTTGCAATGACCGTCTTTCTAAGATGTCCTTTCTGGCGCCCCTCTTTCAACCAATCACCACATTGAAATGAACTCAGAAAAAAATATATCAAACCTATCAAGCTATATTTTAGAATGAAACCTCTACCTATTACAGCAAAAAATCTGTTTTCAAATATAAACAAGATTATAAACTTGAAAAAAGAGAAAATATATTGATATCATCCTCCCATGAATATTCCCCACAGTCTCATTCCAACCGATATCCCAAGTTTTGTTTTCCGAATTTTCCTTTAGAGAATCCATCAAGTACAATAACCATCTCTTCCATCTATAAGAATATCTCTGCATCTACAGAAATATTGTCCTTGCGATCTAACTAAAAAAAACCATACACTTTTAATTTCTCTAGAACCATTAGGCAAATAAATATCCATAATTTAATCAATTTTCTTTCTAACAAGTCCTACCAAGTGTCCTCCGAGCAGCTGCCCCAGTCTGTGACGTGGAGTCAATCACTGATCTCCACTGGCCCGTGGCTGTCTGAAGCACTAGAATGCTGCGCCTTCTCTCCATATCGAAGATTTTGGGCATTATATAATCATATAATAAATATAAAACAGAAAGCTCTACTGTGCCTTTATTTATATCCAACTCCATCCAATATACAAATAAGTGAACTATTAGTAATTAGAAATAGGTTTGCCACTTTAAAATTCATATTTTAATAAGGAAGGTTTTAGTAACACACTTAAAATTGAGAAACCTCTTTCTATAATCTAATAAAATATATTAGGCAAATATCACATGCATAAGAATAAGTATTTTACGAAATAGACACACATTTCACACACAACTTTATTGAGACCACCGGTCTTATAAATATTCACAGCAGGAAGGAAGCATAGATAGAGATCCTATACTCTAGGCAGCACAGAAACCAACAACAGCCTACAGGTCCAACGCATGTCCAGTGGCCACAGATTCCACCATACATATGTCAAGATTAGCGCATCACTGAAGAGGCGAGTTATGGAATCAGCCGCGTTCTAGTCTTCACTTTCATCATCCAAATAAACCGCGACATTCGGCGAATCCATTATTCTCCTCCGAACGCTGACTGTGGCCTTGTAGAATATATATAAACCAGCGAGGAAAACTTGATCAAACATCAATGTATCCATACTTTGCTATATACCATAAAGCCATTAATGACAATAAATATTTCAACAAAAAAAAAAAAAAAACAGGTGAGGGGATGAGTGTATATAAAAAGAGAGGTAGGAAAGTATTCTAATTAATCCTCCAATATATATCTTACCAGAGTTTACACTAGATATGTGTAGATTGAGGATATTAACGGAAACCTCATATTTTTAATTTTGAAACAATAAAATAATATATGGAAGAAAGGAATTTGAAAATCCTTTTTAGAAATATTTATGTTGAAAGAAATTTCATGCCCATACGGGTTCTTGTTGTTTTATGCTACGTTCGCCTCCATTTCAGAAAGTCATTATCTTCGACTCTGAAAATTCTACAAAACATGGCTAATTATCCTATCATTCTGGTGGACATACCTATATGTGTATAAAGATCCTGTTCATTGGTACAACTGCTACAATAGGAACGATACAGAGAAGATTAGCATGGCACCTGTGATACCTTTTCGGCGGTTCAATTACTACAATAGGCGCTATATAGAGAAGATTAGAGTGGTCCCTCTGGAACCAGTTCGGCGGTACAACTACTACAATGAGAACGATACAGAGGTGATTAGCATGACCCCTTTGATGCCAGTTCGACAGTAAAACTACAACAATTGGAACTATACAGAGAAGATTAGCACTGCCCCTGTGATACCGGTTCGGCGGTAAAACTACTACACAATAGGAGCAATACAGAGAAGAATATAATGGTCCCTGTGATACCATTTTGGCAATAGAACTAATACAATAGGTATCAGGTGGAACTTAGCCGTATAGGTGGTGAAGGATGGAACCCAGGACCAGGGTGCTGGCCGCGCCTGCATAACCCACCAGCTATAGGTCTCGGGTGAAAGCTGTCCACCTCGCGATGGCTCGCTCCATCAGTTCCATCAGGTGGGAAGGTTGCAAGTCGACGGTGTTCCCAGCAGTGATCGTGCAGCCCAAGATGGTCAGTGACTCAGACGTCTAGAAGGTTCCCAGAGGAGAACCCTTTCAATGCTTCCAGGAATCTCACCAGAGCCTGCAGATCTTGCTGAAGTTGACAGTCACCCTGAAGGCCATGCGGAACTGTTCGGAGATCGAGTGAACGAGCTCAAACTGAGCATCGTCCCTGATGAAGATTGTGATGACATCCGCCTAGGCGACCACGCTACTGCAGTCCAAGATCCTCTCAAGGTGGCGAAGTAGAGGTTCAACTGCGATGCTGAAGAAGGTGGCGCTAAGACAGTAGCCATGTTTCACCCCTTTGAGAAGCGGAAAGGCCCTGGTGTAGACATCTCCGACCCGAATGAAGGCGTCTGTTTCCCCACAGAAGACAGCAACCCACCCTAGGAAGGTGATGGTAGAGAGATAGAGATCGGAACTAATTTATTACAGCATACATATAGGTTTAAATAAGGTTAAATACAAAAAAAGATTAAATATGGATAAATAAGATTATATAATGATAAATCGTTTTGAAAATAGAGAAAACCATATTTGAATCTTTGGGTAATAACAAAGCATACATCGGATTGTATAAAAATATTATTTAAGAAATGAAATCATCAAAGCACGAATGATTTTTTAAAAATTGAAACAAATTCTACGATCCTTTATGCGATGAATGAATGAAGGATTCAGTGGAGCCTATATAAGCAGAATTGTCCAATACTGTATAAGGTCTCTATGAAGTTGTTTGATAGATTAAATTAGAGGAACCGCTGGGGCGGTTTACCACTGAAGAGCCAAGCACTCCCAATATTTTATCATTGCAGTAAGGCAGTATAAATTTTATTTTATGTTCAAAAGAAACATTCGTGGTTTATTGATTCCATTTATTATGTTTAGATGGCACGTGATCGCCTTATGAAAATTATTTTCTAATATTTCGGTTGGCTGAACGCTAACCTTTGTCAAGATATTACATTTTGTATAGAAAAAGTATACAAAATGAGTAATGCCTTGACAAAGGTTAGTGTTCACTTAACCGAAATATTGTAAAATGATTATTTTTATTTAAGCCATAAACACAATGTATGTTTTTTTATTACCTGAATAATGATAAATACATGGGGAAAATGACTTAGAGATAGGTTACTGGTCATTTGAGGATCAGAGATCAGGTCCTGTCTCACAAAACATGTGAGGATATTGGCGGATCAGAGAAAAGTCCAGAAGCATTCTAAAATCAGCTCGAGCTGCTCTTATTGGTAAAGACTCTGGGAATTTTATACTTCTACCTAGGTGTGGACGGCGAATGCACTGGACTTAGTGAAAAGGCTCTTCTACAAGGAATTTATGATGTTTGAATTGTCCCTGTTAACAAGCCTAAAGTGTTTTCTTTTCAACTTTAAGAACGATTTATTAAATATTTCAATGTGATAAAAATTAAATTATTTACAAAGTATATATTGTAAAGAATATATATGCGACATATATATATATATCCTTCATAAAAAAGGCTGGAACTTAAATATCACAGAGTAAATATCAAATATCTAAAAAATATATTTTATAGAGGGCGTTGCTAATTTAATGTTTCCATGACGCGGAGAAAAGAATATTCATAGATAATTTCAGGGTTGCCGAATAAAGACGTAGAAATAGAAGATGGAGTCTAAGAAACGCCCGACCAGGAAAATCTACAAAACTGTGTTCGGTCCTTTTAAAATAAGATGTTTTAAAAACAAAAGTCGCCCCAAAAAATCTCTGTGGAAAAAGTTTCAAAAAAATAAGAAAGGTCAGCTTTCAAATTGAGAAACACTATATCTTGTTCAATTAAATATTCTATGATCATTTTAAATATGATTATTTTTGAATCACATTCCTTGACAAAATATTTTCTATTCATAAAAGTTAAAATTTTCATTATTTCATATTTCATTAAAATAAAGAGTATTTAGTCATAAATAATTATTTTGATTTTTTTAATGAATAGCTTCTTTGATTCAATAGGACTTTTGCTGTTACTCATCTAGCAACTCGTTATGTATATTGATAATTTAATATTTTGATTTCTCTCAATCGTATTTAGAAATTATTCTCTTATATCTATAAAGGATTCTGATAATCACATTATATTTTTCTAATGATTGAGGAAATGAAAAGAGGAAAATGATATTCATAACCTGAAAGGCCACTTAGTACAAGGTCCGATCAATCAAGATGACACTAGCTGAGAAATAAAACTATATGAAAGTAATATTGACATGGTTTTGCTATCTCATATTGAGATTTATTACTAATGATGAATACTGACCCTTTAACAACCAACAGATTGAGGAATCCGATTGATGAGATTCAATACTTCTGATAAATTGTATATTTGTCAATGGAACCAATTCCTTTTGCATTCCAATTTGAAATTATTAATTTAAAATACTTTGATGTTAAATAGAAATATGTTATATTCAGATAGGTTATTTTTAAATTGAAAGCTAAATAATTGAAATTAAAAGTAAAAATATTTGTGCAATGAGGGACAATCCCTTTTTGACCCAGGTATACTGACATTTTAGGATAAATACAATATGTATGAAACTATGTTTTTCCTTTTTACAAAAAATGCATTATGTTTTAAATTATTAATTTCAACAATATTAAAAACACCTTTCTTTATCCGAGTCATAATATTAGTAAATATTATTTAGCTATTGATAATCATACAATTGATCTATCTCTGAAAAAATATTGCCATCAATAAATCATGAATACTTGAAACAATAAATGTTTCCCTCTGATATATGTATGGAAATTATACTTGGTGTTTATATATTGAACGCTTTTATTCAACTTGCTTCCATGTCTGTTTGCCCAACAATCTTGTAAACAATTTTGAATATACTTACAGACAACTTAGCAAGCTGAAATTTATACTTGCTCAAACATGATGACTATGTAAGCTGACAAGTATTTAGATTTCTGGGTGTTTGGGTGATCTCGGAAATATATCTAAATTTAATTTCAAAATTTTGATTAAAATTTATTGATATACTTCCAGATCACACAGAAGTCTGAAATTTTTAGACTCGCTCAATACAGCTAACAATGCAAGCTGCCTAAACTATACTATAAACCTAAACTTATAGGTGGGTGAAATGGCTGGTAAAGGACTATTTTCAGATATTACCTTTCAGATTTTGTGACCAATTTTTAATAAACTTCCTTTTCTTTTTGCTTATCCCTAGTACACGTGGTACAGGCCATGATAATCATGGTGGGTAGTTAGCGACTGCTTTTTTACTGTAAGCGCACCACATGTCTACACATGTGAAAGCAGTTCGACTCTGCACTTACAAATGTGCCAGAGCCCCGTTTGGTTACTTGCACTCGCTGGTGGGGTTGGACTTTTGCAAGAATCGGGGGGCCATTGGAGATATTTAATAATACATAATACATAAACTTCCTGACCACATACAAGTTTGAAATTTTATAGACAATTTCATTCTTCTCAACATTGCAATTTTAGAAAATTATAAAATTCTAGATAGACGTGCTGTTGTGGTTAGACTAAAGAAGAAGTTTTGAATTGTTTCTTTCTCTCACAGTAGCTGTTAACACTTACTACTCATCATGATTATCATGGCGTATTGTGGATAGGTGCCACCACACGATTTGCTTTATAATTTTATAACATTAAGAATAAAAATACATTTTAAACTTGGTGTCCAGTTAAAAAGCTCCCATTAACCTCAACTGGCCACCTTAAAACTTCATCCCAGGTAAGCTGAATGTTTATTAATTTTATAAATTGTTTTATTTTTTAAAATTTGAACAGGATTTAGATTTTTAAAAAGAAAATTAGAGCATATTGGTTTCATTACTTATATAATGTTAATGGAGACATTATCACCTTGTATAGCGCCAACAGCTACTCTATATGGTTGAACATCATGGGATGCAGTATTATTCCCTTAAACTATTAATAAAGCTTTCTGTGATTCAACTTAGAATGTGATATTTCATAATGATTCCTAAATTCAAATGTAAAAGTTGGTGAGAGATCGAAATCGTTTGGCATGTATATCGGGATTCTGACAATAACTCTGTGAAATATTTGATACATGGGATCTTTATTGAAGACACAAAGCGTGAAAAAAATTGCCTCGATCTCCTTAAATAAAATAACTACAACAAAAACAACAACAACAAAAAAATAAACAACCGGTAAAATCAAAGACTTTTAACTTCCTTAAGTTTTTTCCATGAGTGTATATATTATTAAAGATATAAAATAGAGAAAAAAACAATATAATTAAATATCGGTAATGTTCCAGGCTAACTGTCACCATACCCGCTGCAGTGAGCTGGAAGATGCTCTGGAAGAGAAAGACGCCATCATATTGGCCCTCCGAAGTCACATGAGTATCCTGGACATGTGACAACACAGTGGTTGACTTGGACGTTAATGTGACAGTTGGAGTACACCGTGCAACTGCTGGACAAGAAGGTAAGAAGGACATTCTCTGTATTGTCAACTCCCAGCTGACTGTGACAATGTCCAGGCGTCATCTACCCGGAGCATCGGAGTAACTGCGAACTCTAAGGTGAGTTAAGCATACCTGACACAACTCTAAACACTGAATTAGAGGAAAGACAATATATTGGCAGCCTTATAGGTATATCAACTTTACAAGTTAGATATGTACAAGTTTTTATCAGATTTATTGGCCGAAGAGAGCGTTGTCTACCTGTACTTTTAGTTCTATAGTTCAGCATGAAAGTTGAGAAAATAATGATGAAACCGAAAGAGAAGATTATTAGAAGAGACTCAGTGTTTGGTATCTCTCAATTCCTAGACTTTATAGAATAATGAATATTTAAACTTTGATGATCTTGCCATTATTTGACTTTTTCTCTTTCTTTTTATAAAAGAACAAGTCTATATAAGACGAGGTGTCTTAATAATGAAGCTTTCGTTGTTGATGTAATGAAACATTAAAAAAAAAATCATTCTTCTGTTCCTAAATGGATTTTTTTCAAAGTGAAAGTTGTAAATAATTTGAAAATATATTTTTAGAGATGTTTAACAACTTTACACACGAATATTCAAATTTAGAAAAATACTTAAAATAGATGAAAAATTATTTGATTTTAAAGTATCGGAAGAAGAATGAAAGGATTTAAGCATGAATGTTTCTTTTATACAGTGCAGTTATATTTTGAAAATCATACATACAGCGAAAAATATATAATTGAATATTTTATATTTAAAAAGGTTTAGCGTATATTATTTTTCTAAGTATATATCGGTTGTGTACAGGCTTCAACACGCTCTGTTGGCGTTGGCACTTCTAAAAAGAGTAAGAGTACTTTTGAGACAGTCACAGATTTGCCTAGAATTGATTTTGAAACGGAAGAAAACATTCCTGGATTTCTACCTTCAGAATCAACAGGTCTGACAAAGCCTGTTTTCGAGACTGTACAAAAGAAGCCTGGAATTTTTAAAAAAGCAAAAAAAATGTTTCAATATAATTCCACCTTTTAGGAAGTCTGAAGTCCCAGTTGTCACTTCAAGCAATGCAGATAATCGCAAGGCAACTAATAGTGAGCTTGATAAAGAGCTAAAATAAATGGAAAAGATTACAGCTGAAACAAAGGTGCTGCATTCTAAGATAAACACTTTGGAGGCAAAACAAAAAAAGAAGGAGAATAAAAATAAGCAGAAAGGAAATGTAATTCCTGAGCAGAAGGAAAAGGAATTTAGAATAACAGTTGAGAAATTAAGCAATCAACTAGTTGCTCTTCAAGGCTATCAAAAGGCAATAAAGGAGGTTAGCCTTAAGAAGAATGTTTTACAGGAAGAGTTTGAATTAAAAAGGGATTCAATTAAAAGAGAGGAACTAGAGGACAAGAAACAGAATATATGGCTTCAAACTCAGCTAGAGGCAAACATAAGAAGTCAAAATGAAATAACTTTCATGACTTTAGTCAATTCCGTGCAAAGCCTCATTGCTTTAATGAATTCACTCAAGTTATGAGTTTTTTACTTTATTTAAAAACAATAATCTGCCCCCACACTCAACTGGCCATAAAAATTCAATAATTCTCTCTTCGCAAAATAAATCATTTTATATCTAAAAAAAAAAAGACAAAAAGCAAATATCTTTATAGTTGACCATCCATTCTCTCTCTATGCAATGTTGTTTGAATATGAAATAATACAATATGAAATAATACAATATGAAATAATATACAATATGCAATTAATACAATATGCGAATAAGGAACTCCACTCAAATATAAACCTCTTACTAACCTGAACTCAAATATGCAGTGATTTGTTCATTCCAATTACGAACGTTATCTGAAATATATTAAATATCCATAACCTCTATATCAAAATCATCCACAGTCAATTTAACCAAATCCGAACTATTCAATCAAAATGCATCTATTCAATACCAACTAATATTTCTTCATTGAAGACAATAGAATCTCAGCCTATCAGCATCATACACTTCACAGCATCTCTGAAGATTCTTAATAACCTAATACACATCATGAGATGCCATCTGAACTCGGGAATCTTGAAGTCACCGAAATCAGTTAATGCCACTCAATATTCCGCTATTATTCAAATTTCGTTACCAGACCAAGAAAATCAATACCAAAAATATCAAAGTTTAATTGAATACTCTTTGGAAGTTAAATCAAAGTCAAAAATTATATTTACATAAATTTCCAGTTAAAAAAGTTGCAGAATTCCTCAAATCTAGAGAATGATGAAAACAGAAAACCCAAATTCCCTCCAATTCTCTGACAATCTACTTGTAGTTATCTCTGTGAGCCATATGCTGATGAACCAAGCGACTAGTGAAACATTCAAAATCTTAATAATAGGCAATAGATTTACAAATAATTGGTAATAGGTTTACCAATGATAGATAATAGGTTTACCAACAGGTAACGCGATGTTTTGGAATACAAGGTCTCTTTCTCTGTACTGGTTTCACCGCTTAGGGAGTTTGACCCAAATGTTGGCATTGAAACAGGAGAAAAGTTAACTTATATAAACTGAAATTTAAAATTATTTTATTAAAATTTTTATCAAAATTAAATTATTTCAATAAAAGGTAAATCAAAGTGACCCTAAAAACCGAAAATTTCTAATATTGGACTGCTATCCAGTTTCAATAGGAGCCATGTTGTTAGAGTATATATATAAAAGAACAAGATAATCATAAATCTATAAATATGTTTTCAGTATCTTCATCATTAGAAATTGAATATCTTTTTTAATTTTCTGAAATATTGAATTCCTCCATCTCTTTTTGTCCGCTTGGACGGTAACATGATGGTGTTTACAGCATGTTAGTCTTGGACTTGAGGATTGTATTTGGCATCATACCTTACCTATTCAAATATAGGTATCTCAACTGTTCTTTCACAGCACACAACACACGTAACACAATACACAATACACACATCACACAATACACACAACACACAATATATACAACCCACAATACACACAACACACAATAAACACAACGCACAATACACACAACACACAATACACAAAACACACAATACACACAACACACAATACACAAAACAAACAATACACACAACGCACATTACAAAATACACAAAACACACAATACACACAACGCACAATACAAAATACACAAAGCACACAATACACAACACACAATACACACAACACACAATACAGTCAATACACACAACACACAACAAACATACACACTGTTCCCCAAAATCAAAGTGACCCACACATACACACAAAATACCATAATAATATTTAACTATTATCCAGCATCATCAAGAGAAAAAATTACTAGTATCAAAGCAACAGTACGATATGTTTTTAAAAACTTAATATTCATTACTTTCCATATAAAATAGAATTCCGGCTTTCTCTACTTTCCTCTTTCAAAGAATATTGATATTCCCCGCATGACTGTTTGGCAAGTTAACTGTATAAATTTTATATTAAGTCAGTAATGGACTTGTGCAATGGTAGTGTTTGGATATCTTTCCTTAGATTTCCCTTCCGTTATTGTAAAGAGGAACATGGTCAAATGATGATTTTATGCAAAATTTTAATTGAAAATCAGATTTCAATCTTTAGAAGTCAAATTTTAAATCAGAAGTAAATAAGATGAAGCTTCAAAATGTTGAATAGGATATCTTTCTTGTAAATAATGGGAAATGCATTTTGAAAGTATAAAATTGTAAATTTTAATTTGTTATTAATATACGCAAAATTGCTGGTGTAGGTAATCTAGTCACAGAACCAGAGATTTAGTGGCCCTGAGCCGTAAAACCAGACAGAAAAGAGACCTTGTGTTCCAAAATTGCGATAAGAATTGGTCACTTATCTGCAAATTATTTACTAAATACCTACAGTCACTTTAAGCAAAATTCGAATGAAGAAGCTCTAAAGTTTCACATTTCTATCAAAACTATGATCATCAATTGGCTAATATTATTTGATAAATCTCAATTTTAGCAAAATTAACAAATTTATATATCAAAATGACGTCTCAAATAACTGCCAATCTCATCTCCGTGCTATCAAATCTAAGAATTTCCAATTTTTCTAATGCCCTATCCAATATTGAAAAGTCTGATAATCAATCAATTCCATCAGCAATAAATCATATAACAAATATCAAACGTACCAAGAAAATTTTCGAAAAGGAATCATGTGCTACCCATCTTTATCAAGAAAAAAACAAAACAATAAAAAACATTTTTATCTCAAATATAAAAAGAATTATCAGATCTCGAATAAAAAAAAATACCTCACAATACATATTGCATGAATCTTTGCGGCAAACTCTGTTTCCAAACAATATCAAATATCTTATTTACTACTGTTCCTCTGAGTTCTATAAATGCAATAATCAAAATAGTTTTTTAAAAATAATCTATGTACTGTAATAGCTGCATCAGTATCTTCCAAGCAATTTAATCCAAAATATACTAAAATATGTGAAACACCTCAACATTTCAATAATACCACAATTTTAACAAATTCTCTTTAAAATATTCTTAATATTCTCATAAGAATAGATATCTCTTGCAACGACCGTCCTACCAAAATGTCCTCCCTGGTGTCCCTCTTTCAACAAATCACTTCATTGATTTGAACTCGGAAAAAAATATATCAAACCTATCAAGCCTCAAAAGAAACCTACTATCTATTTCAGCAAAACAATCTATTTTAAAATATAGGCAATATTATAAGCTAGAAAAAAAAAGAAGAAAACATGTAACAATAATTCTCCCGTAAATATTCCCTGCAGTCTCATTCCAGTCAATATCCCAAGTTTTATTTCCCGCATTTTCTTTAAGCGAATCCATCAAGTACAGGAATCATATCTTCCATCTATTGGAAATCTCTGCATCTACAACAATATTGCCCTTGCAATCAAACTAGAAAATAAACCAAATACTCTTAATTTCTTTAAAACTCATAGCCAAATATTCAATCATCTACCTCTCTGTGGAAATATCCACAATATCATCATTTTCCTTCTGCCAAGTCCTGCCAATGTTCTTCAAGCAAGCTACCCCAGTCTATGACGTGAAGTCAATCACTGATCTCCACTGGCCCGTGGCTATCTGAAGCACTAGAATGCTGCGCCTTCTCTCCATATTGATGATTATGGGCAATATATAATCATATAAAAAATATAAAACCGAAAGCTCTTCTGTGTCTTTATTTATATTCAATTCCATCCAATATACAAATAAGTAAACTATTAGTAATTAGAAATAGGTTTACCACATTAATATTCATATTTTCATAAGGAAGGTTTTAGTAACACACTTAAAATTGAGAAACCTCTTTCTATAATCTAATAAAATATATTAGGGAGATATCACATGCATAAGAATAAGTATTTTACGAAATAGACACACATTTCACACACAACTTTATTGACCACCGGTCTTATACAGATTCACAGCAGGAAGTAAGCATAGATAGAGATCCTATAATCCAGGCAGCACAGAACCCAACAACAGCCTCCAGGTCCAACGCATGTCCAATGGCCACAGATTCCACCCTGCATATAAGATTAACGCATCACTGAAGAGGCGAGAGATGGAATCAGCCGCGTTCTAGTCTTCACTTTCATCATCCAAATAAACCGCGACATTAGGCGAATCCATTATTCTCCACCGAACGCTGACTGTGGCCTTGTAGAATATATATAAACCAGCGAGGAAACCTTGATCAAACATCAATGTATCCATACTTTGCTATATACCATTAAGCCATTAATGAGAATATATATTTCAATGAAATATCAATAAATACCAGGTGAGGGGGTGAATGTATATAAAAAGAGAGGTAGGAAAGTATTCTATTCAATCCTTCAATATATATCTTATCAGAGTTTACACTAGATGTGTGTAGATTAAGGATATTAACTGAAACCTCATATTTTTCATTTTGAAACAAAAAAAAATCTGACCGAAAGGAATTTAATTGTACTTCATAGAAATATTTATTATTAAATTAAATTTTATTGCCATCTATCGTTAAAATTTTACACAAATAAATTTACTGGCAATGCGTTTCTTTTTGAATATCTGTAGAGATAATATTTGATGATATTCAAAAAGAAATATTTATGTTGAAAGAATTTTCATGCCCAGTCGGGTTCTCGTTGTTTTATACTTCCATCTCCTCTGTTTCAGAAAGTCATTATCTTCGACCCTGAAAATACTACGACACATCGTTCATTATCCTATTTTTCTGGTGGACATACCTATATGTGTATTACGATTCTGTTCAATGGTACAACTACTACAATAGGAACGATATAGGGAAGATTTTCGTGGCCCCTGTGACACAGGTTTAGCGGTCCCCTACTTCAAAAGGAACGAAACAGAGATGATTAGCATGACCCCTGTGATACCAGTTCAGCGGTAAAACTACAACAATGGGAACAATACAGAGAAGATTATCATGGCTCCTGTGATAGCGGTTTGGTGGTACAACTACTACAATAGGAGCAATACAGACACGATTAGCATGACCCCTGTGATACTCGTTCGGCAGTACAACTACTACAATAGGAACAATACATAGATGATTAGCATGGCCCATGTGATACCATTTCGGCGGTACCAACTACTACAATAGGAGCGATACATAGAAGATTAGCATGGCCCCTGTGATACCGGTTCGGTGGTACAACTACTACAATAGGAGCGATACAAAGAAGTTTAGTATGGCCCTGTGATACCATTTCGGCGGTACAACTACTACACTAGGAACATAGGTATCAGGTGAAACGTAGCAGTGGAAGTGGTGCAGGATGTAACCCGGAACCAAGCTGCTGGCCGCACGTGCATGGCCCACCAGCGACTGGCCGTGGGTGAAGGGTGTCCACCTCGCGATGGCTCGCTCTAGCAGTTCCATCAGGTGGGAAGCTTGGAAGGCGAAGGTGTTTCCGGCAGTGATCGTACAGCTCAAGATGGTCAGTGACTTGGAAATCTAGGAGGTTTCCAGAGGAGAATCTTATAATGCTTCCAGAATCTCACCAGAATCTGCAGCTCTTGCTGAAGTTGACAGTCACCCCGGAGTCCATGCAGAACTGTTTGGAGATCGAGAGAACAAACTCAAACTGAGCATGGTCCCTGATGAAGATTGCAATGTCATCCGCATAGGCGACCACGCTACCGCGTCCCAAGATCCTATCGAGGTGGCGGAGCAGAGGCCTAAATCTTATGCTGAAAAGGGCGGCGCTGAGACAGTAGCCCTGCCTCACCCCGTTGAGAAGCAGGAATACCTTGGTGTAGAAATCTCTGACACGGATGAAGGCGTTTGTTTACCCACAGAGGACAGCAACCCACCCTAGGAAGGTGATGGTAGAGAGAGAGAAGAGAGATTAAAACTAATTTATTTCAACATACGCATTCGTTTATATAAGGTTAAGTACAAAAATGATTAAATATGGATAAATAAGGGTATATAATGATAAATCGTTTTGAAATTGGAGCAATCTATATTTAAATCTTCAGGTAATAAGGAGGCATATATCGGATTGAATGAAAGGTTTATTTGAGAAATGGAATTACCAAAGAACGAAACTTTCTTTTAAACATAAAACAAACTCTACTGTCCTTACTGCGATGAATGCATGAAGGAGTTAGTGTTAGCATATATAAGCAGAATCGTCCAGTAGATTATAAAACTCTATGAAACAGCCTGATGGATAAATTGGTGAAACCGTTGAAATGGTTTACCATGGATTAGCCAAGTCCTTCCAATATTCTTTTCAAAGTAGGGACAGTAGAAGTTTGTTTAGTTTTTTAAATAAATATTCGTTTTTTGATGTTTCTATTTCTTAGATGTCACGTCATCGCCTTATAAAAAGTTAATTTGTCAATATATCGGTTGCCTGAACGGTAACCTTTGTCAAGGCATTATACCTTTGTATAGAAATATATTATACAAAATCGGTAATGCTTTGATAAAGGGTGTCGTTGAGCCTCCAACCGAAATTTTCAAAAATAAAACTTTTATTCAATCCATACACACAATATATACCTTTATATTACCTAAATAATGATAAATATATGAATTAATAAAGGAGAGATAGGTCTCTGGGTATTTGAGGAACAGAGATCAGGTCTGGTATATGCACAAATTAGGATATTGGCAGCTCAGAGAAAGGTTCAGAAGGAGCATAGGGTCAGCTCAGCTGCTCTTATTGGTAAAGACTCTGGGAATATTTTACTTCTAACTAGGTTTGGACGGCCAATGCACTGGACGTAGTGAAAACGCTCTTCTACAAGTAATTTATGAAGTGTGAATTGTCCCTGTCACCAACCATAAAGTCTTTCTCTTTTTAACTTTAAGAAGTTTTATTGAATATTTGAATGCGATAAAAATTGAATTATGTACATAGTATATACATGGTGGCCCATAAGCCCCGAACCCTTTTTTATTAAAAAATAAAAGGCAAACTAGAAAAAAAACTCTAGCTATTTTATTTTAGTTTGCTTTTTAATTTTATATAAAAATAAATGTTTTCGAGACTTATAGGCCACCCTGTATAGTAAAGAAAATATCCATCATATATACACTTCATATAAAGGATGGTACCTAAATATCTCACAGGGTATATATTAAATATTTGAAAAAAATTATAGAGGGTGTTGCCAATCTAATGTTTCCATGACGCGGAGAAAAGAATATTCATAGAATAATCCAGGGTTGCCGAATTAAGACATAAAAATAGAAGATGGAGTCTAAGAAACGCCCGACCAGGAAGATCTATAAAACTGTCTTCGGCCCTTTCAAAATAAGATGTTTAAAAAACAAAAGTCGCCCTAAAAAATCTCTGTGGAAAAGGTTTCAACAAAAAAAGAAAGGTCAGCGTTCAAATTAAAAAATCGATATCTTTTTCAATTAAATATTGTATGATTAATTTAAAAATGATTATTTTGGAATCACATTTGTTGGCAAAATATTTTCTATTCATGAAACCTAAAATTTTCTTTAAAATAATAAATATTTTTTGGTCATAAATAATTATTTTGATTTTTTGTTTTGAATAACTTCTTTGATTCAATAAGACTTGTGCTGTTACTCATCTAGCAACTCGTTATATATATATATGTATATTAATATTATCATATTTTGAATATTCTCAAATATTCAGAAATTATTCTCATATATCTATAAATGTTTTGGATTCACATTATATTTTTCTGATGATTGAGAAAATTAAAAGAGCAAAATGATATTCATAACCTGAAAGGCCACTTGGTACAAGGTCCAATAAACTCAAGATGACACTGTAGCTGAGTAACAGAACTATATGAAATTTATATTGACATGTTTCTGTTTCCATATTGAGATTAATTACTAATGATGAATACTGACTCTTTAACAACCAGACGATTCAGGAATCTGCTCCTGATGAGATTCAATTCTTCTTATAACTTGTATATTTGCCAATGGAACCAATTTCTTTTTATCCAATTTTCAATCATTAATTCTGAAAATGCTTTGATGTTTAATCGAAGTACGCTATATTCAAAAAGGTTTTACTAAATTGAAAGCTAAATGATTGAAAAGAAAAGTGAAAATTAATTATACAATAAGTAACATTTATATTTTGAACCATGTATACTGACGAATAAAGTTAAAAGACAATATATATGAAAATGTGTTTTTCATTTTTCTAAAATTTCATTATGTTTTGAATTATTAATGTCAACACTATTAAAAACAATCCAAAGTCATAATGTTAGCGCTTATTCTTTAGCAATTAAAATTTTCATTTGATTTCTTTTTATATGAAAATAATTGTCATTCATGAATACTTGAAACAATAAATGTTTCTTTTAATTCACTTGCTTCCATGTTTGTCTATCTACCAATCTTGTAAATCAATTTTGAATATACAGAAAACCTAGAAATCTGGAATTTGGTACACTTGTTCAAACATGATGACTTTGTAAGTTGACAAGATATCAGACTTCTAGGTGTATGGCTGGTCTCAGAAATATATCTGTGGTGGTTAATTAACGACAATCCACATAAATAATTTCTTAAAATTTTATTTGATAGCGATTTTGTTTTAAGTTGAAAATTTGCTTTGAATTAAATACCAAACGATGTACGTTTTCGTTGTTTTTAAATATTGCGAAATATGTTATAATTTTTGTTTTAAATACACTGCGTGACATTGAAAATGGAACACCAAGAAATAGTGGCCAGAAAGTGATGAGACTCGGCAGACAGAGAGAGACAGGGACGAACAATAAGTGATCTTTATTTCAAAATGATAGTCATAATACAGAGCGAGAACGGCGTCGGCTTAGTAGCAAGTAGGACCACCGCGGACGGCGATGCACGCAGCAACACGTCTAGGTAGAGAGTCAATCAGAGTACGGATGGCGTCCTGAGGGATGGCTCTCCATTCCCTCTCAACCATTTACCACAGTTCGTCTTCTGAACGCGGCTGTGGCAAGGCATGCAAACGGCGTCCAATGATGTCCCAGACGTGCTCGATTGGTGAGAGATCAGGAGAGTACGGTGGCCAGGGAAGCATCTGTACATCTTGCAGAGCTTGTTGGCTAATGCGAGCAGTGTGCGGTCGGGCGTTATCCTGCTGATAAAGGGCATTGGGTACCCCCTGAAGGTAGGGGAGTGTCACCGGTCGCAGCACATCATCAACGTATCGTTGGGCCGTCATAGTGCCCTGAATACGAAGTAAAGGTGACCTGGAATCATACGCGATTGCGCCCCAAACCATGATTCCACGTTGTCGCACGGTGGGTGTTCCACAATTGCTGCCGGATTGGACCTTTCTCCACGTCGACGCCACACGCGTACACGGCGACTATCACTGGACAAGCAGAAACGCGACTCATCTGAGAACACGACCCTGTGCCATTCCGTCATCCACGTCGATCTAGCCCGGCACCATTCCAAACGTTGGCGCCTATTCGGTGGGGTCAATGGCAGTCTTCTTAGCGGACGGCATGAGTGCAAGCCATTAGCAACCAATCGACGGGAAATGGTTCTGGTCGAGATGGAATGATCTAGGGTGTCTTGCACATGTTGCAGGATGGCGGTACAAGTGGCTTGTGGGGCCGCCACTGCTTGTCGAAGGATACGCCGATCCACACGTGCTGACGTCACTCTGGTTGCACCCGCATTCCTATAAATTGCCACATTTCCTTGTTCCAACCATCTTCTCCACAGTCGGTGCACCGTGGACGCACCAAGGTGTGTATCAGCTGCTATTTGACGTATGGACCAACCTGCCCTTTTCAGTCCGATCACCATGCCCCTCGTAAAGCGTCTGTCTGCTTGAACTGCCTCCGTTTACGATGACCTGGCATTCTCTGTTATTACACGTGTCTTTTGACACAAGAAAAAATTTTCTACAATGATTTTCCTTGAAGAAATAACGACACGAATACTGTCCTTTCTGCAAGTTCCTTCCCTTATATCTTACTCCATGTGCGCAAGAGAGCTGCGCATTTTACATCATTTGCATAACTCGGTTAGACGCGTCTACCCTGAAATTTGCATAATTTTCTGGCCACTATTTATTGGTGTTCCATTTTCAATGTCACGCAGTGTATAAATACTTATATGTATTTCCTAAATATTTATAATTTGATATTATGAGTAATTTTATTTTTCACTTTTGATCAAATTGAAATTCTTGTTTGATTGCTTGCAAATGTTCGTTAAAGTTTATATTTTAAATACGGCTCACCAATTTATATGGGCGGCATGGAATTCTAGGCGGAGTCAGATAACAAATTATTTATTGTAAAATCAACTTTTAATTACATTTATTTATACAAATTATCAGAAGGGTTAAATTGTTGTATATTACACGTT
Organism: Cordylochernes scorpioides; assembly: GCA_030710605.1. Lineage (NCBI taxonomy): Eukaryota > Metazoa > Arthropoda > Arachnida > Pseudoscorpiones > Chernetidae > Cordylochernes > Cordylochernes scorpioides. Next base: position 6,796,594 of record CP092871.1, on the reverse strand, counting down.
GAAGTTCTTTTTTTATATATATGTGTGTGTGGTCAAATATCATTTCTAGATTATATAATGTTAGATATATGTTTGATATATTATAGATAAATATTTACATTTAATATGATTTATGATTTATATTTGAAATGATGTATAATTATTTCATTATATTGATATGACAACAATTAATATGATATTAATGTTAATTCATATAATTTTAATAAAGTATATTTTATGAGCATTATATATTTAAAAGATAATTTAATTTAATATTTGAATTAAATGGTTATTAAACAAATTAAAACTTATAATTATATAAAATATGAAAAGTTAATATTTGGGAGCTGCTACATCATTCCCCTTCCAGTGACGGAAGTCACGTCCAATAGACTCATTGTACCTGGAAGGAGTTTTTATCCGTCTTCCGCTGCGGGTCTCCTTTGGCAATTCGAACCGCACCCCAGGCTTAGATGGTTGCGGTTTACTGGAAGGTTCGATGGGATCTTCTCTGCTGGCAGGTATGATGGGATCTCCACTGCTGGCAGGTTGATCTAGTGTTCTCAAGATATAAGCGGGCTTTAATCGATCTATCGATATCTTCACTTCCCTGTTCTTAATTTTTAGCGTAAAAAAATTATCAGATTTTTCAAGAACTGGATAAGGTCCTTCGTAATATGGTTCTAAAGGTTTTCTAATTCAAACACACACACACACAAATCCTTTATTAAGACGCTAGTCTTATACAGATTCTCCGTACAAGATGCAATAACAGGGAAAGAGCAGCACAGGAAACCATTAGCTCCGCAACTATATACAATTATTAGTAATAAGGAAAAGTAAGATTTAATATGAAAGGTCTATAAGAAGGTCTACTCTAGCACAGCCATCCATATCACCTGCTCCGCAATCTCATCGTCGACCAACATGATGGCCCCTCGATGTTTCGTCATCATTCTGAGGTGTAAGAACAATAGCTTCCAAGTTCTCTTTTCTCCCTCTTTACACCTACTGCCTTGTAAAAATTATATAGGGCCTGAGCAACTAGTCTACTTGTTTGGGCACTGGTTAACATCGTTTGGATTGACCTAAGTTGGCTGGTGTCTACTGTTGAAAGGTTTTCAAATTCTATTGATTCTCAAGAAAACTTGATCAGATTTAAATAAATCTTTATGGATAAAATATCTCTGGTTACATTGTGATTCGTTATTATTGGTGTAACCATATGCATATACTCTATCAGGTTCGATATAAATAAACTGGAATCAACTCGACTTACAGGCTTTTCAAAAAATTCTCCAGGTAATTTAATGGTTTTTCCATAAACCATCTGTGATATTGAAAAACCCGTATCCTCTCGAATAGCAACGCGTAACGCTAGGAGTATTGTCGGCAGAGAATCGGTCCATTTGACTGAATTATGAGCTTTAATAGCAGTTTTAAGTGTCCGATTAAAACGTACAATTTTACCATTACTTTGAGGATGGTAAGGAGTAGTATGTAGCAGTTTCGTACCGCATATAGCTGCAAGATCTTTGAATACTTAAGATGTAAATTGTCTTCCCTGATCTGAAACTATACTGTAGGGAGTTCCGAATCTTGACACCCAGTTATTATAAAAGGCTAGGGCTACACTCTCAGATGTTATGTTCTCCAAGGGTATCACCTCCATCCAGGACGTATATCTGTCAATGCAAGTGAGACAATAATACTTTCCATTTGATGGAGGTAGTGGCCCAATTAAATCAATATGAATCACACTGAATCTTTCGTCGGACTCTCGAAATGTACCAATTTGGGATTTTGTGTGCCTCGTTACCTTTGTTTTTTGACAATTAATGCAAGCCTGGGACCATTTTCGAACGTCTTTTTTATTTCTTTCCAGATAAATTTTGATTTGAGTTGATTAATTGTAGCCTTTATACCCGAATGATTTAAATCGTGAAATTGATGAAAGATTTGAATTCGAAATTTTTCTGGAATAAACGGTCTTATATTTTCTGTTGACACATCACACCAAAGCATTTTGCCAGATTGTAATGGATACTGTTTAAATTTTAGCGATGTATTTTCTTTGCGTAGATTAAGTAATTCATCACTATTATTTTGTTCCTCTGCAATTTTATCATAATCAATACTTGTAACTGTTTCTATTCTAGACAACGTATCTGCAACAATGTTTTCTTTACCACTAATATGCCGGATGTCTGTGGAAAATTGTGAAATATATTGAAGTTGTCTCTGTTGTCTTGGCGAAGCTTTTTCATTATTTTGTTTGAAAGCATATACTAATGGCTTATGATCAGTGAATATATAGAATTATCTTCCTTCCAACATGAATTTAAATTTTTTAATACTCAAATAAATTCCAAGTAATTCCCTATCATAGGTACTGTATACCTTTTGAGCATTATTTAACTTCTTCGAAAAGAATGCTATTGGCTTCCAACAACTATTTTCACATTGCTGCAAAACTGAACCAATAGCATTATTAGATGCGTCTGTACAGAGCGATAATGGAAGTGCAGGGTTGGGGTAGCATAATAATGCAGCACTTGCTAAGTCTTGTTTACATCTTTCAAACTGCAACTTGGCCTCTTCTGACCAATCGATTTTTCTTTTATCATTATTTTTTGAATCTTTCAGATAATCACGAAGAAGAGCCTGCGTAGAAGCTGCGTGCTCAAGATATCTGCGATAAAAATTTACCATACCTAGGAAGGTACGCAATTCCCGTTTCGTCGCTGGCAGTTTATAATCTAGAATTGTTTGAACTTTTGATGGAAGCGGTTGAGACCCTCCATTAGTTATCCAGTGCCCTAGAAATTCCAATTGGTCAACTCCTAAGATAGATTTAGTGATGTTTATGCGCAATCCATAGTTTTGTAGTTTCTCGAGAAACAATTTTAAATGGGTTTCATGTTCTTCGCAAGTTTCTGAAGCCACTAATATATCGTCCAAATAGGGAAATGTAAAATCCAAGCCACGAAGTACTTCATGAATAAAACGCTGAAACGTAGCTGGTGCATTCCTAAGACCAAAGCTCATGACGTTAAACTCATAAAGCCCAAATGGAGTTATTATGGCTGTTTTAGGCTTGTCCTCCTCGGCAATAGGGATCTGGTAATAGGCTTTAAACAAATCAAGTCTAGAAAAAATCTTCTTTCCACTTAAAATATGCTGAAAGTCCTCCAATCTAGGTATTGGGTAGCGATCAGGCAAGGTTTGAGAATTTAATTTTCTGTAGTCACCACAAGGTCTTAATGTGCCGTCTTTTTTGATGACCAGGTGAAGTGGACTAGCCCATTGTGATTTTGATGGCCTGATTATTTCATGCTCGAGCATAAATTGGAACTCTTGTTTAGCTTCATTTATTCTTTTTGGATCCAACGGTCGAGCTCTAGAGAACACTGGTGGTCCTTTCCTTTTGTTATGATAAGTGTTTCACATCGTGATTAGCTTTCATTATTCCTACCTTGGGCCTCGTAATATCTGGGTAATTAGCCAATAGTTTAGAAAAAATTGATGTTGTTCTATAAGAGCTAAAAGTCTCTTCAGAGATTGAGCAGATATCACCTTTTATTGTCAGGTTTGTTATACCGTCAATCAATTGTCTTCTATTAATATCGAGGAACCCTGTTGGTTTTAGCTATTACAAATGGCCATTGGAACTGTCGCCGGAGACCAAGATCTAAATATAATACAGTATTTGAGTGCCGTACGTGGAGATTTCCGTTCCATTGGCTGCATATAGCTTGAAATCGTTCAGGGTGGTCCCAATTTTTCCTTTGAAAGGTATTAAGGAAACATCAGCTCCACTATCTACTAAGAATCGCATGCCAGTATTTTTGTCACTTACAAATAAACGGCTATTGCGACGTATGTTCTGTCCAGCAGCAGAGTGCGTCGCACCACTTACTGCTGGTTGGAGTTTTCCGCATTGACTCATTCACATGGCTTTTTACATTTTCCAGGTAGGCAGTATTTTCCATACCTATAATGGAAATAGCAAAATTTTCCTTTTGGATTATATCCGCCCTTAGATCGGGAACGGGAGCGTGCATTGTAGCGATAATCACGTGAACTTCGGTCAAGAGATCTACCTTGATGCTCCATTTTCATACTTTCTATTTTCTGTTCCAGAGATTCTATTTTTTGTAATAACATTTTTGTTTCATTCTCCGGCTTATTTGCCTCGTAAATCTCCGCCTTGGGGTTTAATTCGGCTATTCTATCAGCCATTACTGCCAATTTGTCGAGCTCTTCATCGCTAATTATTAAAATTTGCTGAATTGCCTGTGGTAGTTTTTCGAGCCATAGCGTCTTTATAAATTTATCGGATAAGTCCTCTGTTGCTAATGATCTCAATTTCTGCAACAGCTGGCTAGGCTTTAGATCACCTAGTTCAATTCCCGATAGCAGTTTTCGAATTCTTTTTGATTCGCCATCTTTAAATATTCTAAGAAGTCTCTCTTTTGCCTCTGAATATTTATTTATTTCTTTAGAGGTAATTATATCCCAGAGGTTTTCGACATACTTTGGCTCCAATTGAGCGATTAAATAATTGAATTTCGTATTTTATGTCTTTATATATTATTTATCAAGAACTGAGCCTCAACTTGATGGAACCATATATCAGGTCTTTCAATCCAGAAAGGTGGAAGTTTAATATTTACCTTATACAGAGGGTGTTTCCTTTCAAATGAAACGATTTCAAACGTCCGTTAGAACTTTATTTTTCGAACGTGAATTTTTTTCATGTGTTCTATGTGCTTCCCCTTCTTCTTGGCTATCTCCCTGCATCGGACTTTCCAAGCTGCGAACACTTCCTTGACTTTGGAGAGCGAAACATTCGACCACTCCTCTTGTGCGGCTTTCCAAAGTCCGGCCTCAGTTTTGGGACGTCGGTTGAAGAGCCGTTGTTTCAACATACCGAACCCGTAAAAATCCAGTGGGCTGGCGTCGGGAGACTTCACTGGAATGTCCGAGTTCCTGATAAAATTTAGGCCTAGGGTGTCCTTCATTTCTTGTAGGAACTGTTGGGTTTTGTTGGAGGTATGGGAAGAGGCTTTGTCGTGATGAAGGAACACTTTGTCCATTTCCCCTGGGTAAAGGTCCTTCAGTTGTTCGATGACAGGTTTCAGAACGCATTCTATATAGAATTCTGAGTTCACCTTCACCTTCGATGGAACCTTTATGAGCGGAAGGACTCCACGGCCAGTCATTACCCCGACAACCATGAAACCTTTAGGGAAAGTTTCGGAGCATTGGTGAACCCAATTATCCGGGACCTGATTGCCTCTTTTGATGTAACAGATCTTCCGGATTCCATTGCAATACGTCACATACATCCATGCTTCGTCCAATGTTGCAGTATATTCCGATCTGGAACCGGCCAGGTGTTCCTCGTAGAGCTTCCGGGCATTCGTTGCACGGTTTTTCATGTGGAAAGGGGTGAGCTTGTGAACCTTGCCTTTTCGTCGGGTATCCAGTTCCAAATCTTTGTGAATGATGTTATTTATCGTTTTTAGCGATGTTCCACACATTCTGGAAAGTTGGCGCTGAGATGGTGGATTTTCAGTAATTGCTAGCCGCTTTACCTTGGAAACCGTGGCGAGGGTCCGCACCGGACGTGGTCGATCGACTTGAAATTTTTGCCCATTGGATTCAGCTTCCCTTTTCTTTCCGATGCCATTTACTACCCTACATATTGTAGCTTTGCCAACATCTAGTCCTGCTTTTAGCTTTTTCACTATGACGCTATAACTGTTTCCTTCTTTGGAAAGGGTCCGAATTGTTTGTTCGACTTGGAGCGTTAGTCTCTCTCCCCCCATGTTGCAAAAATCATGATACCTGATGAAAATGAATTCTCCAGAAGATTCTAGATCTATTGGAACCAGTGTCGTGTGCAGCATGCCTGCACGTGCAAAACGCGAGCGCTCTAAAATCGTTTCATTTGAAAGGAAACACCCTCCGTAGGTCTCAACTTTCTCAGTTTCCTCACTTTTCATTTTATCAATTCGTTGTGCTGGTTCTTTTGTCCGGCTCACCAATTTATGTGGTGGTTAATTAACGACAATCCACATAAATAATTTCCTAAAATTTTATTTGATAGCGATTTTGTTTTAAGTTGAAAATTTGCCTTAAATTAAATACCAAACGATGTACGTTTTCGTTGTTTTTAAATATTGCGCGAAATATGTTATAATTTTTGTTTTAAATATAAATACTTATATGTATTTCCTAAATATTTATAATTTGATATTATGAGTAATTTTATTTTTCACTTTTGATCAAATTGAAATTCTTGTTTGATTGCTTGCAAATGTTCGTTAAAGTTTATATTTTAAATACGGCTCATCAATTTATGTGGGCGGCATGGAATTCTAGGCGGAGTCAGATAACAAATTATTTATTGTAAAATCAACTTTTAATTACATTTATATATACAAATTATCAGAAGGGTTAAATTGTTGTATATTACACGTTGAAGTTCTTTTTTTTTGTATATATGTGTGTGTGGTCAAATATCATTTCTAGATTATATAATGTTAGATATATGTTTGATATATTATAGATAAATATTTACATTTAATATGATTTATGATTTATATTTAAAATGATGTATAATTATTTTATTATATTGATATGACAACAATTAATATGATATTAATGTTGATTCATATAATTTTAATAAAGTATATTTTATGAGCATTATATATTTATAAGATAATTTAATTTAATATTTGAATTAAATGGTTATTAAACAAATTAAAACTTATAATGAGAAAATATGAAAAGTTAATATTTGGGAGCCGCTACATGTCTAATTTTAATTTTTAAATTCAATTTCAAATTTTGATAATCAATTTTAATATACTTGCAGATCACACAGTAGGCCAAAGCATATTTAGACTCACGCAATACAGCTAACAATGCAGGTTGACAAAATTCAAAACTACTGTGTGTTTGGGTTGTTTGGTAGTGAACTATTTCCCGTATTTCCTTTCAGATTTTGTGACCAATTTTTAATATACTTTTTAAATGACAATAACAAAAAGCTTTATTAAGACCTTTTTGTGTTATACAGATTCTCCTAGCAGAAATGTAGAATACATGCAGAAAAAAGTAATAGCACTTTAATGGTAATTTGATATGAATATGAATATATGAATATACTTCGCAAACATGTATAAGTCTGGAGAGGATTCTATAGACAATTTCATTCCTACCAACATTGCAAGTTCAGAAATTTTATAACTTCTAGATGTCCTTGGTATCGTGATTAGATTAAAGAAGAATTTGAATTGTTCTATTCCCCTACAGTAGATTCAGTCGCTTACTACTCCCCATGATTATCATGGCCTGTTGGAGATATGTTCCACCACACGGATATGGTTAATAGTTTCAAAACATTAAGAATAAAATTAAATTTGACTTGGTGTCCAGTTAAGAAGCTCTCATTGACCGCAACTGGCAATTCAAAGACTTCCTCACAGGTAAGCGGAATATTCAATAATTTTTATAAATTGTTTTATGTTTTCAAATGTGAAAAGGATTTATAGATACCTTTATGAAGAAAATTAGAGCATATTGTTTTCATTAATTATATAATGTTAATGAAAAACCATCACCATGTAAATTGCCAACTGCTACTATAAACGGTTTAACATCATGGAATGCCGTTTTATATCTCCTTACACTTTTAATAAAACTCTCTGTGATTCAACCTGGGATGTAATTATGCATAATGATTCCTAAATCCAAATGCAAATTGGTGATCGAAATTTTCTAGCATGTATATCGGGATTCAGACAATAACTCTGAAAGATATTTTATATACAGTGATCTTATTTAAAAACACACGAGATAACCAAGTGTGAGCAAAATTGCCTCTGTCTCCTTGAATAAAACAACAACAACAACAAAAAAAAAGATGACCAGTACATCAAAGACTTTCCACTTCTTTAAGTTTTGTCCATGAGTATACATATTATTATAAATATATAAAATAGAGAAAACAATTTAACAAAATATTGGCAATGTTCCAGGCTAGCTGTCACCACGCCCGCTGCAGTGAGCTGGAAGATGCTCTGGCAGAGAAAGACGCCATCATATTGGCCCTCCGAAGTCACGTGAGTATTCCTGGACATGTGACATCACAGTGGTTGACGTGGTGATGTGACAGTTGGAGTACACCGTGCAACTGCTGGACAAGAAGGTAAGAAGGACATTCTCTGTGTTGTCAACTCCCAGCTGACTGTGACAATGTCCAGGCGTCATCTACCCGGAGCATCGGAGTAACTGCCACATCTAAGGTGAGTTCAACATAGACAAGAATTATAGCCACGGCACAATGAGAATTTAATTATAATACAGAAATAGGTTTAAGACAAAAATTTTAATAGCTTCATATGTGTTTCAACCTGTTTAAGATCTCAGAGAAAAACCAACCTTTACAAGCAGCTCTGGGCTTTGTATTTTATGAAATCTTTTCTGAGAGTCGAAAAAAGTTAGGCATATAGATGAAAAGTAAAGGGAATATACAAAGAGATCCCCAGTGTTTTTTTAAGTCTCAATACCTTGACTATATGGTTGATCAATTATTAATTTAATACTTTTACTATTTGAGTTTCTCTTTCTTTTGACTCCAGGACAGTCAATATAAGTCAAGTTGTCTCCATAAAAATACTTTGTAATTTTTTAAAAAAACTGAAATTAACATCTCCTTGGATCTTTTCAAAATTGAAATTTCAAATAGAATAAATTATTTGAAAAAAAATCAAAGATGTTCGACTAGATATTTAAAATTCAGCATATCTAAAAATAAATATTTTATATTTACACTAACGTGGAAAGGGGGAATTTCTGGAGACAGAGTAAAAATTGTTATGAATATTCTAATTGAGATTCAAAACGCATGAAAAGTAGTTGTTTAAATTATTTACATCTTAACCATTTGATCTATGAATAAGCATGCACATAAAGGTCAAAATTCGTGTGATATCGAATTTATCAGCATTGTATAAAACTCTTTCTATATCTACTATTATACATTGTAAAAAAGAATTATATATATGTAAAATTAGGTTTATATTCTATAATGTTGTTTTGAGTCATTTGATTATTCTATAAAAAGTTTATTTCGGTTGTGTACAGGCTTCAACCCGCACTGTTGGCGTTTGTACTTCTAAAAAGGGTAAAAGTACTTTGAAGACAGACATAGATTTGCCTAAGTTCGACTTTGAAAAGGAGGAAAACATTCCCGGATTTCTACCTTCAGAATCGACAGTTCTGACAAAGCCTGTTTTCGAGACAGTACAAAAGAAGCCTGGAATTCTCAAAAAAGCAAAGCAATGCCTGAAAAAGATTCCACCTTTCAAAAAGTCTGACACACCAGTTGTCATTTCGAGCGATGCAAACAATCGCAAAGATATTAGCAGCGAGCTTGATAAAGAGCTGAAACAAATGGAAAAGATTACAGCTGAAACGAAGGCGCTGCATTCCAAAATGAACACTTTGGAGGCAAAGCAAAATAAGAAGGAAAAAAATAAGAGAGGCAAGACTATGGCTTCAAATGGAATTCCTGAGCAAAAGGAAAATGAATTCAGAATTACAGTTGATAAACTTAGTACTCAACTAATTGCTCTTCAGGATTACCACAAGGCAATTAAGGAAGTTGGCCTCAAAAAGAAGGTTTTGCAGGTAGAGCTTGAATTAAAAAAAGATATAATTAAAATAGAGGAATTAGAGGACAAACAACAGAATATCCTGCTTCAATCTCAGCTGGAGATAAAACTACGAAGCGAAAATGAAATAACTTTCATGATGTTAGTTAATTCTGTTCAAAGTCTAATTGCTTTGATGAATTCACTAAAATAGTTAATTATTATATCTGAAAGTTTTATAAAAATAATTTTGCTCTCTGCCCATTTCAAGCCCCTATTCCCCACCGCAACTGTTCATTCTCTGCAAAAGAAAACTTTCCATCCCTATAAGAATACTCCTATTTATTTTTATAAAATACCATCTTTCTTCAATCCAATAATTTCACCATTTTACTGCAATAAGATATCAACAAATTTCAATTTCACCTCCACAATAGTATTATAATCTACTTTCCAATAGCCCAATTAATCCTATTCCAATCTGTAATAATTTTCAATTAAACATCCTTTAATTTGAACATTATTCAACCGTAAACCTCTTAATAAGCTAAAATCAACTATGCAATAGTATATTCAGTGCAATTGGAAACCTCATCTATAATCCAAAATAAATACATTTTTAAAAATATTCCTATATCAACAACTTTGAAAACAGTTCGGAATGATCTAGAGATTCAATATACAATATCAATTATACGAAATCTGAAAAAAAGAAATCCAAATTCAATATTCCTATCTACGCTATCATAGCTTGTTTCTTGTGAAAATCATAAATCGGCTACATCATAATCATCATCAAAAATCCCTATGAATCGGCCTAAATAATCCTATTCAACAACAACAAATGTATTCTTTTTGAAACCAATATTATTTCACCCCATCAATCCATCACTAAAATATCGAATAAAAAATAAAAAAATTTATATCGAGAAATCAAACTTTACGCATTATAAACTTTACAGTTTCTATGAGGATAATCAATGGCCTAATATTTTAAAATGATACTTAATTTTTGAAGTCTTAAAATCGCTAATCCATTTAATCCACAATTTTCCATATGCATTTATTATTCTCATTCCCCAAGAAATTCAAGAAAAAAATTCAAATAGATTTCAAATACCAAAAGAAAAACTTCTGGATGATTAAACAATATTTAAAATTTCTTCCCACATAAATTTCCAATGAAAAGCTTCAGCATCAAACCTAAAGCAAATACTAACATACTAAACCAACTTCTCACCAAATCTCCGAAATTATACCTACAGTTATCTCTGTTAACCTATGCTGATAGACCAAATCAAATGATGAAAGAAGTATACAGCCCCAGTCATAGGTTTACCAACAGGTAACGCGATGTTTTGGAACACAAGGTCTCTTTTCTGTATCTGGTTTCCCTACTTGAAGGATGACACAGAGGTTGACAGCTCAACATTGAAACAGCAGCCATACCGTACCTTCTTTTACTACTGATGTGAAATGGTAGTACTAAAAAGAAAGTTCGATCTCTGGGGCAGTTTCCGAAATAAATTATTGAGAAAATAAATATAGAAAATTATTTAATGAAATGCAAATGAGCCTAATAGATATCATTATATTTGTACCATTTGAAAAATATTTCACCACTCATCCAGCCAAAAATAAATTGTCGATAATTATCCTTGAATAAAAAGTTATTTCCTTTCGATTAATAGTTTGAAAATTTGCAAAATCTTATAAAATTCTATTTATAGTGTATTTTCTGAATAATATATAGATTTATATACAAAACAAATGAACATCAAACAGAATACTACTAGAAAATAAAAGAAAAATTGCAGTCATATAGCTTCTACCATAAATATAAATAATATTAACACACTCACCACATTACACCACACACATATACACACAACATAAATACACATAACACACAACACACACAAAAAATTGTCACACAACACACACAAAAAACACACTACACACAACACACAATACACATAACCTAACACAAAACAAACACAAATAAACATAACCCACAACTCACACAACAAACCCAATACACACTACACACACCACACACACACACTGTTAGTCAAAATCAAAGTGACCCCCCCCCCCCCACGCCCACAAAATACCATAAATGATAATATTAAACTGTTATCTAACTTCTCTTTAAGAAATAAATTGTTCAGTTTTAAAAATTATAGTAAATTATATATAAAATTTTGAATCAGATTTCAATATGATTAAGCATAAATATGTTGAATCGGATATTTTACTTGTAAAAGAATGGGAACTGCATTTGGAAAGAATAAAATTGGCAAATTTAGTTTGATATCATTAAACGCAAAATTATTGGTGTAGGTAATCTAGTCACAGAATTAATATAAATGGGTTTATTCTATTTTTTTTAAGGTCGAAACCTAAATATGGATTAGCTAATATAGTGTGAATGGCCCTGAGCTGTGAAGCCAGACAGAAAAGAGACCTTGTGTTCCAAAATTGCGGTAAGAATTGGTCACCAATCTGCGAATCATTTCCTGATTACTTATAGTTACTTCAAGCAAAATTAAATAAAGACATTCTAAAGTTTCACGTTTTTCTCAAACCTATAATCATCAATTGGCTCAAATATTATTTATAAATATTAAATTTAGCAAAATTAATGAATACATTTCAAATGACGTCTCAAATAACTGCCATTCTCATCTCCATGCTATCAAACCCTAGAATTTCAAAATTTTCTCATGATGCATCCATTATAGGAAAATCTGAATATCGTTTCCCCAATTCTCACATCAGCATGAACTCAGGTCAGAACGTACCAAACGAACCAAGACAAATTTTTGAAATGGAATCATGCTACCCAATATTATTCGAGAAAAAAAAAACAATATAAGATATTTTCAAAAATAAAAAAAATTATCGGATCTCAAATAGAAAAAAAAAAGATATCCCAATAAATGTGTATGAATATTTCTTGAAAACTCAGTTTCCAACAATATAAAATATTTTATTCACAACTGTTTCTCTGAGTCTTATAGATGCAACAATCAAACTAGTTTTGAAAATTATTCATGTTCTGTGATATTTGCATCAGTATCTTCCTAGAAATCACATCCAAAATAGACGAAAATCTGTGAATCAACATAACATATCAATAATACCATCATTTTAACAACTTCTTCTCTATAATATTCATAATATTTTCAAAAGAATATATCCATCTTGAAATGACCACGCCTTTTCAAGATGTCCTCTCTGGTGTCCCTCTTTCAACCAATCACTCATTGAAATGAACTCAGAAAAATATATCAAACCTATTAAGCCATATTTTCAAAAGAAACCATTCTACCTATTTCAGCAAGAAATTTATTTTCAAATATAGACAAGATAAAAGGATAAAAAAAAAAGAGAAAATATATTACAATAATTCTTCCTAGTGAATATTCACTGCTATTTCTTCCCAACCTATATACCAAGTTTTATTTTTGCATTCTTCTTTAGAGAATTCATCAAGTACAATAACCATCTCTTTCATCTTTAAAAATATCTCTGCATCTATAGCAATATTCTCCTTGCAATCGAACTCGAAAATAAACCAAATAACTTAATTTACCTAAAACTATAAGTCAAATATTCAATCATCTACCTCTTTCTGGAAATATCCACAATATCATCAATTTTCCTTCTGCCAAGTCCTTCCAATGTCCTTCGAGCAGCTGCCCCAGACAATGACGTGAGTCAATCACTGATATCCACTGGGCCGTGGTTGTCTGAAGCACTAGAATGCTGCGCCTTCAATCCATATCGAAGATTATGGGCATTATATAACCATATAATAAATATAAAACTGAAAGCTCTACTGTGTCTTTATTTATATTCAAATACATCCAATATACAAATAAGTGAACTATTAGTAATTAGAAATAGGTTTGCCACTTTAATATTCATATTTTCATAAGGAAGGTTTTTTTAGTAACACACTTGAAATTGAGAAACCTCTTTCTATAATCTAATAAAATATATTAGGGAGATATCACATGCATAAGAATAAGTATTTTACGAAATAGACACACATTTCACACACAACTTTATTGAGACAACCGGTCTTATAAAGATTCACAGCAGGAAGAAAGCATATATAGAGATCCTATACTCCAGGCAGCACAGAACCCAAACAACAGCCTCCAGATTTAACGCATGTCCAGTGGCCACAGATTCCACCATACATATGTCAAGATTAGCGCATCACTGAAGAGCCGAGGTATGTAATCAGCCGCGTTCTAGTCTTCACTTTCATCATTCAAATAAACCGCGACATTCGGCGAATCCATTATTCTCCAAACGCTGACTGTGGCCTGGTAGAATATATATAAACCAGCGAGGAAACCTTGATCAAACATCAATGTATCCATACTTTGCTATATACCATAAAGCCATTAATTATAATAAATATTTCAACGAAATATCAATAAATACCAGATGAGGGGTGAATGTATATAAAAAGAGAGGTAGGAAAGTATTCTATTCAATATCCTCCAATATATATCTTACCAGAGTTTACACTAGATGTGTGTAGATTAAGGATATTAACTGAAACCTCATATTTTTAATTTTGGAACAATAAAATAATCTGAAAGAAAAGAATTTAAATATCCTTTTTGGAAATATTTATGTTGAAAGAATTTTCATGTCCAGTCGGGTTCTCGTTGTTTTATGCTACATTCTCCTCCATTTCAGAAAGTCATTATCTTCGACCCTGATAATACTACAACACATGGTTCATTATCCTATCATTCTGATGAACATACCTTTATTTGTATAAATATCCTATTCATTGCTACAAATACTACAATAGAAACGATATAGATAGGATTAGCGTGGCCCCTGTGATACCAATTTGGATTACAACTACTACAATAGGAACGATAAAGAGATAATTAGCATGGCCCCTGTGATACAAGTTCGGTGGTACAACTACTACAATAGGAGCGATACAGAGAAGATTAGCATGGCCCCTGTGATACCATTACGGAGGTACAACTACTACAATAGGAGCGATACACAAAGAATATTAGCAGGGCCTATATGATACAAATTTGGCGGTACAATAGGAACATAGTTATCAGGTGGAACGCAGCCGTGGAGGTGGTCAGGATGGAACCCAGAACCAGGCTGCTGGCCGCCCGTGCATGACCCACCAGCGACAGGCCGCGGATGAAGGGTGTCCACCTCGCGATGGCTCGCTCCATTAGTTCCATCAGGTTGGAAGCTTGGAAAGCGACAGTGTTTCCGGCAGTGATCGTGCAGCCCAAGATGGTCAGTGACTCGGATGTCTAGTAGATTCCCAGAGGAGAATCTTCCAATGCTTCCAGGAATCGCACCAGAGCCTGCAGTTCTTGCTGAATTTGGCAGTCACCCCGGAGGCCATGCGGAACTGTTCGGAAATCGAGAGAACGAGCTCATATAAACCGCATAGTAGACCACGCTACCGCGGCCCAATATCCTTTTGATGTGGCGGAGCAGAGGCCCACCTCCGATGCTGAAGATGGCGGCGCTGAGACAGTAGCCCTGGCTCACCCCGTTGAATAGTGGGAAGGCCCTGTTGTAGACATCTCCGACCCGAATGAAGGTGTCTGTTTCCCCGCTAAGGACAGCAACCCACCCAGAAAGGTGATGGTAGAGAGAGAGAATGAAACTAATTTATCACAGCATACATATAAGTTTACATAAGGTCAATAACAAAAATGATTAAAAATGGATAAATATGGTTATATAATGATAAATCTTTTTAAAATGGAGCAATCCATATTTGAATCTTCAGGTTATAAGGAGGCATATATTGGAGTGAATAAAAATTTATTTTAGGAATAGAATCACCAAAGCTCGATGGTTTCTTTCAAACATGAAACAAACTCTACTGTCCTTACTGCGATCAATGAATGAAAATTTGACTGTAGCATATATAAACAGAATCGTCCAATACAGTATAAAGCCTCTTTGAAGCGGCCTGGTATATTATTTTAGAGAAACCACTGGGACGGTTCACCACTGATGAGCCAAGCCCCCCTAATATATTTTAATCGCAGTAAGGACAGTATAAAGTTTCTTTTATGTTTAAAAGAAACATAAGTGGTTTGGTGATTCAATTTCATATGTATAGTAGGCACGTTATCGCCTTATAAAAAGTTAATTTGCCAATATATTGGTTGAATGAACACTAACCTTTGTCAAGGCATTATACATTTTGTATAGAAAATATTATACAAAATGGGTAATGCCTTCATAAAGTTATGCGTTCAGTCAACTGAAATATTGGTAAAATAAATAATATTTTGATTCAATATATGCCTTTTTATTAAAAATATATAAATATGTGAATAAACGAATGAGAGATAGGTCTCTGGCCATTTGAGGATCAGAGATCAGGTCTTGTATATACACATGTGAGGATATTGGCGGATCAGAGAAAGGTCCAGAAGCATTCTAAAATCAGCTAGAGCTGCTCTTATTGGTAAAGACTCTTTGTATTTTATACTTCTACCTCGGTGTGGAGGGCCAATGCACTGGACTTAGTAAAAAGTCTTTTCTACGAGGAATTTATGAAAAGATAATTTTTCCTGTTACCAAAAGCCTGAGGTGTTTCTCTTTTCAACTTTAAAAACGTTTTATTGAATATTTGAATGTGATAAAAATTAGATTATGTACAAAGTATATATTATAAAGTAAATATATGCGGCATATATATATCCTTCATATAAAAGGCTGGAACTTAAATATCACAGAGTATATATTAAAAATTATTAAAAATTATATTTTATAGAGGGCGTTGCTAATTTAATGTTTCCATGACGCGGAGAAAAGAATATTCATAGAATATTCCAGGGTTGCCGAATTAAGACATAGAAAGAGAAGATGGAGTCCAAGAAACTCCCGACCAGAAAGATCTACAAAACTGTTTTCGGCCCTTTCAAAATGAGATGTTTGAAAAACAAAAGTCGCCCCAAAAAATCTCTGTGGAAAAAGTTTCAGAAGAAAAAGAAAGGTCAGCGTTCAAATTGAAAAATCTATATCTTGCTCAATTAAATATTCTATGATCATTTTGGATATGATTATATTTGAGTCGCATTCGTTAACCAAATATTTTCTATTCATGAAAGGCAAAATTTTCATTATTTCATATTCCATTAAAATAATTAATATTTGGTCATAAATAATTATTTTCATTTTTTGTTTCGTATAGCTCCTTTGATAAATAAGACTTGTGCTGTTACTCATCTAGCAACTCGTTATGTATATTAATAATTTAATATTTTGAATTCTCAAATTTATTTAGAAATTATTCTCTTATATCTATAAAAGATTTTAGGAATCACATTATATTTTTGTAATGATCAAGGAAATGAAAAGAGAAAAATGATATTCATAACCTGAGAGGCCACTTGGTACAAGGTCTGATCAACTCAAGATGACTCTGTAGCTGAGAAATAGAAAGATATAAAAGTAATATTGACACATGTTTTTATTGTCTTATTAAGATTAATTACTAATGATGAATACTGACTTTTTAACAACCAGCAGATTGAGGAATCCTGCCTGATGAGATTCAACACTTCTGATAATTTGTATATTTGCCAATGGAAAACCAATTCCTTTTTATTCAATTTGAAATTATTAAATCTGAAATACCTTGATGTTAAATAGAAGTATGCTATATTCAAAAAGGTTTTGCTAAATTGAAAGATAAATGAAAATAAAAAGAAAAGTGAAAATGGTTTATGCAATGAATGATATTAACAAATCAAACCATATATACTGAGATGAATAAAGATAAAGACAATATGTATGAAAATATGTTTTTATAAAAAATGCATTATGTTTTAAATTATTAATTTCAACCCTATTAAAAACTCCTTTATTTATCCAAAGTCATAATATCAGTACTTATTTTTTAGCAATTGATAATTATATAAAATTTTTATCTATAAAAAAATATTGCCATCAATAATTCATGAATACTTGAAACAATAAATGTGTTCCCCTCTGATATATGTATGGAAATTATAATTTGTGTTTATATATTGAACGCTTTTATTTAACTTGTTTCTATGTCTGTTTGTCCAACAATCTTGTAATCAATTTTGAATATACACACAGACAACTTGGAAATGTGAAATTTAGTTAGTTTGCTCAAACATGATGACTATGTGAGTTGACAAGATTTAGACTTCTGTGTTTTCAGGTGGTCAGAAATATCTAATTTTAATTTCAAATTTTGATGATCAATTTTAATATACTCTCAGACCATGCAGTATAAGAAAATTTGTAGACTCACTCAATACAAATAACAATGCAATTTGACAAATTTTCAGACTTCTGTGTGGTTGGGTTGGTCAGTAAGGAACTATTTTTCCATATTCCCTTTCAGATTTCTGACCAAATTTTCAAATTATCTCTGACCACGCATAAGTCTGGTTAGAATTCTATAGACAATTTCATTCCTACCAACATTTCAAGTTTAGAAAATTTCAAACTTCTAAATCGCCGTGGTGTCGTGATTAGACTAAAGAAGAGGATTTGAATTGTTCCTCTCACTTACAGTAGCTGCAGTTGTTTACTACTCATCATTATTATCATGGCGTATTGAGAATATGTGCCACAACGATTTGGTTGATAATTTTAAAACATTAAGAATAAAAATACATCTGACTTGGTGTCCAGTTAAAAAGCTCTCCTTAACCTCGACTGGTACCTTGAAGACTTCATTCCAGGTGAGCTGAATATGCAATATTTTTATAAATTATTTTGTGGGTTTTTTTTAATGTGAGCAGGATTTAGACATTTAAAAAAAATTTAGAGCATATTGGTTTCATTACTAATATAATATTAATGAAACATCATTACCATGTATAGTGCCAACTGCTACTCTATATGGTTGAATATCATGGGATGCAGTTTTATCCTCTTATACCTTTAATAAAACTTTCTGTGATTCAACTTAGAATGTAATTATGCATAATGATTCCTAAATCCAATTGCAAGTTGGTGATCAAAATTACCTAGCATGTATGTAGGGATTCAGACAATAACTCTGTAAGATATTTGATACATAGGGATCTTTATTGAAGACACACGAGATAACCAAAGGGTAAACAAAATTGCCTCTGTCTCTTAAAAAACAAACAAAAAAAAAACAGGCAACCGATGATATCAAAGACTTTCAAATTCCTTAAATTCGTCCATAAGTTTATATATTATTAAAGATATAAAATAGCAAAAAAAAAACAATGTAACAAAATATTGGTAATGTTCCAGGCTACCTGTCACCACGCCCGCTGCAGTGAGCTCGAAGATGCTCTGGCAGTGAAAGACGCCATCATATTGGCCCTCCGAAGTCACGTGAGTATTCCTGGACATGTAACAAAACACAGTGGTTGACGTGGTGATGTGACAGTTGGAGTACACCGTGCAACTATTGGACAAGAAGGTAAGAAGAACATTCTCTGTGTTGTCAACTCCCAGCTGACTGTAACAATGTCCAGGCGTCATCTACCCGGAGCATCGGAGTAACTGCTAACTCTAAGGTGAGTTCAACATAGACAAGAATTATAGCCGCGGCACAATAACAACTTTATAGCAAAACTTAAATGAGAGAAAAACTAAAATTTTAGTAGCCTTATTGTACGAGGGCCATCCAATAAATAAGTTTCCCTATTTTTTTTTTCTGCGAACGAAACGTTGTAAAAATTAGTTAGTATAGAAGAAATGGTCACTAGGATGCGTTGGAAGCTGGTGACCTTCAAAATCACGCTACTCGTACGCGCAAGTCCGTAGCGCTTCAGTTTCCATGGAGCTACCACTGGTGAACGTGTCCACTTGCGAACTCCGTTCTGTAATTCGTTTTTTCTAGGCGAAAAATTAAACTGCGGTCAATATTCATCGCAATTCAGTGTCAGTGTATGGTGAAGAATGTATGAGCATCCAAATGGTTCGCCGATGGCGTTCATGGTTCTTAGAAGGACGGCAAAACGTGCATGATGACGAGCGAAGCGGCAGCCCCGTTACTGCTACGGACAATGCAGCCGTTGCTGCTGTTCGGAATGTGGTGAAAGCAGATCGCCGCGTCACCATTGACGAAATAATGATTCGACTGCCTCCTGGAATCGAAATTAGACGCTCTTCGATTGGAACAATCATGTCAGATGTTTTGAATTTTGCAAAGTCTGCGCAAGATGGGTCTCGCGTTTGCTCTCGGAAAATCACAGGCAACAACGGATGGAGGCAGCCCGAGCTTTCCTGGAAATGCATCGAAGAGATGGAGATCAACTGTTTTTCCGTATTGTCACTGGAGATGAAAGCTGGGTGGATCATTCAACTCCAGAAACAAAACGACATAGCATGGTGTGGAAGAAGCCTGAGGAAAGTGCACCAAAAAAGGCGAAGGTCACAATCTCTGCAGGCAAAGTTATGGCTATGGAAAACTTCAAATGGGTAATTTTCACACATCCACCTTATTCCGGAACTTGCCCCAAGCGACTTCCATCTTTATCCAGCACTAAAGTGGCACCTTGGAGGCAAGCACTTTGCGAATGATGACGAAGTGCAGGCGGAGGCGAACCACTGGCTACGAAGACAGGACACGGCTTGGTACAACAGGGGTATCTAAATATTGCTACAACGGTACCAAAAATGTTTGGACAAAAATGGTGATTATTTAGAGAAGTAGTCTATGAGTTGTAAAATGAAAATAAAATAACTGCATAATTGTAAATAATGTGGTTTATTTGTTAAAAAATAGGGAAACTTATTTATTGGATGGCCCTCGTATTTGAATCTGTTTAACAGCTCAGAGAATTACCAACATTTACAAGCAGCTTTGGGCTTTGTCTTTTAGGACCTTTTTCTGAGATAAAAAAAAGCATATAGATGAAAGGTAAGGGTAATAAGCAAAGATATACTCAGGGTCTTTTAGGTATCAATACCAACACTATAAAACTGATGCCCTTCTAATTTAATACTCTCGATATCTGGGTTTTTGTTTCTTTCAAATCCAGAGCACTCAATATAAGTCAAGATGTCTTAATAAAAAGGTCTTGTTATATCTGTAATAAAGTTGGAATTAACATTTTCAACGGTCTTTTTTAAAATTGACACAATTCAATTGAGATAAATTATTTAAAATATTTTCTTGCTTATCCCTAGTACACGTGGTACAGGCCATGATAATCATGGTGGGTAGAAGTAGGCGACTGCTTTTACTGTAAGTGTACTACATGTCTAAACATGTGAAAATCAGCTTATTTGAGATATAATTCTGAGATGCTCAACAAAAGATATCTGAAAATATGTAAATTACATTTACACTAATGTGGAAAAAAGGGGATATCTCGAGATAGAGTAATGAAGACATAAAATAATAGAGTTGAAATTAAAATTTTTAAGCGTGTTATGAATATTCTCCAATATCAGATTCAAGACGCATAAAAGTAGTTGTTTAATTTTTTTAACCATTTGATTTATGAATAAGCATGCACATTTTGGTTAAAATAAGTGATATTGCATTATTCAGCACCATATAAAACTCTTTCTATATCTACTAGTATACGATGTGTAAAACAAGTAAAAAAAAGTAAAATTAGATTTATATTTAATAATATTATTTTAAGGAATTTGATTATTCTATTCTAAGTATATATCGGTTGTGTACAGGCTTCAACATGCTCTGTTGGCGTTTGTACTTCTAAAAAGAGTAAAAATACTTTGGAGACAGACTCAGATTTGCTTAAGTTTGATTTTGGAAAGAAGGAAAACATTCCAGGATTTCTACCTTCAGAATCGACAGATCAAACAAAGCCTGTTTTTGAGACGGTCCAAAAGAAGCCTGGAATTTTCAAAAAAGCAAAGCAATGCCTAAAAATGATTCCACCTTTCAAGAAGTCTGACGCATCAGTTATCATTTCGAGAAATGCAAATAATCGTAAAGATATCAGTAGCGAGCTTGATAAAGAGCTAAAGCAAATGGAAAAGATTACAGCTGAAACAAAGGCGCTGCATTCCAAAATGAACACTTTGGAGGCAAAGAATAAAAAGAAGGAAAAAAATAGGAGTGCCAAAACTATGGCTTCAAATGGAATTCCTGAGCAAAAGGAAAATGAATTCAGAATAACCATTGATAAACTTAGCACTCAACTAATTGCTCTTCAGGATTACCACAAGGCAATTGAGGAAGTTAGCCTTAAAAAGAAGGTTTTGCAGGAAGAATTTGAATTTAAAAAAGATGCAATGAAAAGAGAAGAAAAGGAGGACAAGCAACAGAATATCCTGCTTCAATCTCAGTTGGAGATAAAGTTACGAAGCGAAAATGATATAAATTTCATGATGTTAGTTAATTCTGTTCAAAGTTTAATTGCTTTAATGAATTCACTAAAAGAGTGAATTATTTATCTGAAAATATTTCTTAAATAATTCTGTTCTGCCCATTTCAATCCCCTATTACCCACCTCCATAGTTCATTCTCTGCAAAATATAACATTTCTATCTCGAAAAGAATGTTCCTATACATTTTTCTAAAGGACTGTCTTTCTCAATTCAATATCCCACCATTTACAGTAAGCCTATCAACAAAATACAATTTTCCCTCTGCAATACAATGCTAACCTTCTCTCTAATAGCTGAATATATCCTATTTCAATATGAAATAATTTACAATCAGAAATTTGCACAATAGTAGAAAACATGGAATTTTACAATAAATTTTCCGACCTGGTATATCAGCCTATCCTAATATCCAAAGAAAAACATAGACTTCATATCAATAGCAAACCAGAATATAGAAAATCTGATACTCAATCACCCTTCAAAAAGAATCAAATTCAGCCTGAGAAAAAACAATATCAAGAATTATTATTTAAACTTTCCTATAAAAGCTCCAGCATCAAACCTATAGCAAAAATAACGTAGCCAAATCTCAACAAATTATACCTGCAGTTACCTCTCTCAACTTATAATGTCAGATTATGGCTCCTTGCCATAGGTTTACCAACAGGTAACGCGATGTTTTGGAACACAAGGTCTCTTTTCTGTATCTGGTTTCACTACTTGAAGGTAGACACAAAGGGTGACACCCCAACATTGAAACAGCAGCCATATCTTACCTATTTACCCTTACGATGTGAAATAGCAGTGCTAAAAATATTTTTTCTTTAGATTATTAGATCGAAAATTTGCAAAATTATATAAAATTCTATTTATAGTATTTTAAGAATAATCTAAAGAGATTTATAAACACAACAGATGAAGACCAAACAGAATACTACTAAAAAAGAAGAAAAATTGCATTCATATATCTCCTACCATGGAGAATAATAATATTAACACACACACCACACCACACCATACACATGCGCACAACAGACAACACACACAACAAAAAATAAACACAACACATACAATACACACAACAAACAATACACACAATACACAAAATAGACACAGTAAACAGTACACACCACACTTACAATACACTTAATATACAATACACACAACAAACAATAGACACAATACACAAAATAGACACAATAAACAGTACACACAACACATACAATACACACACAACACACACAACAAATACAACACAGACAACACACACATACACTGTTAGCCAAAATCAAAGTGACCCCCTCACACACAAAATAACATTAATAATAATATTAAACTGTTATCTATCTTCTTCATGAAACATGATCAAACGCTGATTTGATGCAAAATTTTAATTGAAAATCAGATTGATTAATTAATAAGCAAATTTTATTTCAGATTTCAATAAGATCAGGCTTCAACATCTCGAATAAAATATATTTTCTTGTAAAAATTGGAATATGATTTTTAAAAGTTTAAATTTGGCAATTTTCATTTGAAATCATTGTACTCAAAATTATACCATTTTAGGTCTCATCTAGTCACAGAAGTAATAATTGAAGTTTATTAATCTTCAAATCTAGTGCTCAATTGGCTGATGTAGTGATCCTGAGCCATGAAACCAGACAGAAAAGAGACCTTGTGTTCCAAATTTGCGATAAGAATTGGTCACCTATTTGCAAATCATTTGCTAATTACCTACATCCACTTCAAAATTAAATAAAGAAGCTCTAAAGCTTCAAATTTATCTCAAAACTATGATCATCAATTGGCTCAAATATTATTTGATAAATCTCAATTTCAGCAAAATTAACGAATTTATTTCAAAATGACGCCTCAAATAACTGCCAATCTCATCTCCATTCTATCAAACCAAAGAATTTCCAATTTTTCTAATGGCCTATCCAATATTGAAAAATCTGATAATCAATCAATTCCACAGCATTGAATCATATAACAAATATCAAACGAACTAAGAAAATATCGGAAAGGAATCATGTGCTACCCAACTTTATCAAGAATAAAAACAATAAAAAACATTTCTATCTAAAATATAAAAGAATTATCGGATCTCGAATAGAAAAAAAAACCGTCACAATACATATGCTATGAATCTTCCCTTCAAACTCTGTTTCCAAAAAACAATCAAATATCTTATTTACCACAGTTACTCTGAATCCTGAATGAATATCGCAACACCAATTCTCTCATCAGCATGAATTCGAACAGATATCAAACGTAACAATCCAAAATATCCTAAAGAAATCATACTAGCCATCTTCATCGAGAAATAAAAACACTCTAAATCTATTTTCAAATGAAAAAGAATTATCAAATCGGAAAGAAAAAAACTATCGCACTAAATCTGCTATGAATCTCTCTTTCCTGCAAGCTCAGATTCCAAACAATATCAAATATCTTATTTACCACTGTACCTCTGAATCCTATAATTGCAATAAACAAATTAGTTTTCAAAAATATTCAATGTCCTGTAATATCTGCATCACCATCTTCCTAGCAACCTAATCCCAAATAGACGAAAATCTGTGATCACCTTGACATATCAATAATACGATCATTTTAACAACTTCTTTCTAAAATATTCAAAATATTTTCAATAGAAAAAGATACTTCTTGCAATGATCGCTTTTCCAAGATGTCCTCCCTGGTGTTTTTCTTTCAACCAATCACCATATCAGAATGAACTCAGTATAAAGATATTAAACCTACCAAGCCATATTTTCGAAAGAAACCTTCCTACCTATTTCAGCAGAAAATCTATTTTCAAATAAAGACAAGATTATGAACTAGATAAGAAATAGAAAATATGTTACAATAATTCTCTCGTTAATATTCCCTGAAGTCCCATTCCAACAAATATCTCAAGTTTTTTCCCCGCATTTTCTTTTAGAAAATCATCAAAAAGAATAATCACATCTTCCATCTATAGTAAATATCAGAATCTACAGCGAAGTTGTCCTTGCAATCAAACTCTAAAAAAGTCAGATACTCTTAATTTCTCTGGACCCATTAGGCAAATAAATATCCATAATTTCATCAAATATACCTTCTAACAAGTCATACCAAGTGTCCTTCGAGCAGCTGCCCCAGTCTATGACGTGAAATCAATCACTGATCTCCACTGAGCCGTGGCTGTCTGAAGCACAAGAATGGTGCGCCTTCTCTCCACATCAAAGATTATGGGCAATATATAACCATATAATAAATATAAAACCGAAAGCTCTACTGTGTCTTTATTTATATTCAATTCCATCCAATATACAAATAAGTAAACTATTAGTAATTAGAAATAGGTTTACCACATTAATATTCATATTTTCATAAGGAAGGTTTTAGTAACACACTTAAAATTGAGAAACCTCTTTCTATAATCTAATAAAATATATTAGGGAGATATCACATGCATAAGAATAAGTATTTTACGAAATAGACACACATTTCACACACTACTCTAGATTCACAGCAAGAAGGAAGCATAGATAATAGAGATCCTATACTCCAGTCAGCACAGAACCCAACTACAACCTCCAGGTCCAACGCATGTCCAGTGGCCACAGATTCCACCGTACATATGTCAAGATTAGCACATCACTGAAGAGGCGAGTTATGGAATCAACCGCGTTCTAGTCTTCACTTTCATCATCCAAATAAACCGCGACATTCGGCGAATCCATTATTCTCCTCCGAACGCTGACTGTGGCCTTGTAGAATATATATAAACCAGCGAGGAAACCTTGATCAAACATCAATGTATCCATACTTTGCTATATACCATAAAGCCACTAATGACAAAATTTCAACGAAACATTAATAAATAACAGGTGAGGGGGTGAGTGTATATAAAAAGAGAGGTAGGAAAGTATTCTATTCAATACTCCAATATATATCTTACCAGAGTTTACACTAGATATGTGTAGATTAACGATATTAACTGAAACCTCATATTTGTAATTTTGAAACAATAAAATAATCTGACAGAAAGGAATTTAAATATCCTTTAAAGAAATATTTATGTTGAAAGAATTTTCATGCCCAGTTAGGTTCTCGTTGTTTTATGCAACATTCTCCTTTATTTCAGAAAGTCATTATCTTCGACCCTGAAAATTCAATGATACATTGTTCATTTTCCTATAATTCTGGTGGACATACCTATATGTGTATAAAGATCCTGTTCATTGGTACAACTACTACAATAGGAACGATATAGAGAAGATTAGCATGACCCCTGTGATACCCGTTCGACGGTACAACTACTACAATAGGAACAATACATAGATGATTAGCTTGGCCCCTGTGATACCGGTTGGCGGTACAACTACTACAATAGGAGCGATACAGAGAATATTAGTATGGCCCCTGTGATACCCTTTCGGTGGTACAACTTCTACAATAGGAGCGATACAGATATAATTAGCAGGGTCCCTGTGATATCAATTTGGCGGTACAACTAATACAATAAGAACATAGGTATCAGGTTGAAGGTAGCCGTGGAGGTGGTGAGGATGGCACCCAGGACCAGGCTGTTGGCCGCGCGTGCATGACCCACCAGCGACAGCTGCTGGTGAAGGGTGTCCACCTCGCGATGGCTCGCTCCATCAGTTCCATCAGGTGGGAAACTTGGAAGGCGACGGTGTTCCTGGCAGTGATCGTGCAGCCCAAGATGGTCAGTGATTTGAACGTCTAGGAGGTTTCCAGAAGAGAATCTTCCAACGCTTCCAGGAAACATCAACAGAGCCTGCAGCTCTTGCTGAAGTTGACAGTCACCCCGGAGGCCATGCGGAACTGCTCTGAGATCGAGAGAAAGAACTCAAACTGAGCATCATCCCTGATAAATATTGCAATGTCATCCGCATAGGCGACCACGCTACCGCGGCCCAAGATCCTCTCGAGGTGGCGGAACAAAGGCCTAACTCCGATGCTGAAGAGTGTGCGCTGAGACAGTAGCCCTGCCTCACCCCGTTGAGAAGCGAGAAGGCCCTGGTGTAAAAATCTTTGCCACGGATGAAGGCTCAGTTCACCCGCAGAGAACAGCAACCCACACTAGGAAGGTGATGATAAAGATAGAGAGAGATTGAAACAAATTCATTACAGAATACATATTCGTTTATATATGGTCATAAACTAAAATGATTAAATATGGACAAATAAGATTATATAATGATAAATCGTTTCGAAAATGGAGTAATTCTTATTTAAATATTTAGGTTAAAAAGGATGGATATATTGGATTGAGTTAAAAGTTTATTTTAGGAATAGAATCACCAAAGCACAATTGTTTCTTTTAAATATAAAACAAACTCTACTGTCCTTATTGCGATGAATGAATGAAGGATTCAGTGTAGCATATATAAGCAGAATCGTCCAATACAGTATAAGGGCTCTATGAAACGGTCTGGTAGATTAAATTGGAGAAGCCGCTGGAATGGTTTACCATGGATGAGCCAAGTCCTTCCAATATTTTTTTCGCAGTAGGGACAGTAAAAGTTTGTTTTATTTTCAAAAGAAATAATTGTTTTTTGATTATTGCATTTCTTAGATGTCATGTTATCGTCTTATAAAAAGTTAATTTGTCAATATATCGGTTGGATGAACGCTAATCTTTGTCAAAGCATTATACATTTTGTATAGAAACATATTATACAAAATCAGTAATGCCTTAATAAAGGTTGGCCTTCAGTCCCTAACCGAAATTTTGGAAAATAAATATTTTATTCAATCTTTACACAAAATGTCTTTTTATTGCCTAAATAATTATAAATATATGAATTAAACAAATGAGAGATAGTTCTCTGGTTATTTGAGGATCAGAGAACAGGTCTTGTATATGCTCATGTGAGGATATTGGCAGCTGAGAGAAAGATTTAGAAGGAGCATAGTATCAGCTCAGCTTCTCTTATTGGTAAAGACTCTGTAAACTTTATACTTCTACCAAGGTGTGGACGGCCAATGTATGGATGTAGTGAAAACGTTTTTCTACGTGGAATTTATGATGTGTGAATTGTCCCTGTTAACTAATCTAAAGTATTTCTCTTTTAAACTTCAAAAACTTTTTATTAAATATTTGAATGTGATAAAAATTAGATTATGTACAAAGTATATATAGTAAAGTAAATATATGCGGCATATATATATCCTTCATATAAAATGATGGAACTTAAATATCACACAGTATTTATTAAATTTGAAAAAATATATGTCATAATTTGTACATAACTGGATGTAATCCCACTACAATATGTATGCAATGTATGGTTTAAAGATTTTCATAAAGACAAGGCTTAGAAATCTGGGGAGAAAGGCCATCAAAGAGAAACGATCATTAGCAGGTTTTATTATCCAGGAACTCATAAAAACTGGGTTCAAGAACCTAGTCCTTCCGGGATCATGTCAGAACAAGACAAGGACAAAAGATTAGCAAAGATCCAATCAGAGTCCAGGAGGATTAGCTAGGAACCAATGGAAAGCTTACACGAGTCAACCATCAGCCAATCAAAGCCCTGAAAAGTTTTCGTGTTAAATCGCGAACCCAGTTCAGTTAGTTAGGAGCCCGGCAGCATCGCAACAAGTTGACCTGGACCATAGCTGGACCTGTCCGAGTCAGGACCTCGCCACCATCTTCCTCATCACGCAGATAAGTCCCATGTTCACTATGTGACAGCCTAGCATTAGTCATATCCGCCAAATAGCTTCAACCCCTTTCTCCCTTGATCGCTGGCCTATTTCAATTCAATTCTGTGTCCTCGTTATTTTTCCCTTGTGTGAATACCTTACTACTTCAGCAAACGACTGCGCCCACCACAATCATCAATCAATCAATCGATAACTCAACCAATCTCAAAAAGGTAAACTTCAAACATTACAGTGAGTCGACAGGATTCGACAGCATTTCGTCAAATATTACAGTGAGTCGACAGGATAAAATGGAAAACGAACGAGACCAAGTAGCGAAAATTAACGGCAGCGAGACAGGAGGGGAGAAAAGGAAGATAGCTCGACACACCCTAGCGGCGATTTTACTGCAGTTGACGGCTACCCTCCAGGGAGTAAAGATGACCCGACCCGCCGGCGGGACATACGCCGCCCACAGACTCCGCCGGGCGACAGGCTGGAAGACGGACGGAGTCGCCGCCGACATGTGGCCGAGCGACCTGACGCGCCACCCCGAGAGGCCATCACCCACCATGCCGGATCCATACACCAGTGTCCAGAAAAACCAAGTAGGTGGACTGAACCATCCCAACAAGCTCGACACTCGAACGCACGGGCAGTGCAATCAGCCCCAAATCCACACGCGAACGCACGGGCAGTGCAAATAGCCCAAAATCGACACGCGAACGCGCGGGCAGTGCAAACGGCCCCAACTCAGCAGCACGCCCGGCGTCCCACACACCCACCACATGCCGAAGACGCACGAGCCGCCCAAACCTTTCGGCCCTAAGGTAGGAAACCAGCAACATCAACCCTTTGTCGTCAACCAATTGACGCTGAAACTGCATCTAACCCATGAACTGTCAACCCCATTTTTAATTGACACAGGCGCAAGCTTGAATATAGTGCCCCATAATCTCTATAAAATGTTAAAAACTAACCTCCCTAATTTAAAATTAAAAGAACAGTCTATAGACCTACAGGCTATAAATGGTCTTGTAACAACAATTGGTAAAATAGTACTCCCCCTAACAATAGGTAAAATAACTAGAAAAGAGAATTTCCATGTGGTGGAAGCACCTCTGCCATTTGGAATTCTCAGCATAAATACCTTCTGTAATTTTAAAATAGCAATAGACTTTAACAACGGCACTATATTCCAACTTGGCGCTCTATTGTCTACCCCTACCTACCATTTTAACCATGTACCCAATGAATGCACTTATTGGGAGTGCCAAGCAATGTCACAAAGACTCACCATGCACACCCACCTTCCGCACATGGCACCCAATGCGCGCATCCATTGGTTAAAACCCAATCACCCACATGCCAAAATAGTCACGCGCACGCACAACACAACTTTTTCACTAAGGCCAATTACCTTTACTATATGCCCACAATTCACAAGGCCACAACGGCTTCAATTCACAACGACAAGGCACAAAATGTGTCCATCCAACGGGACAACTCACACATAAGGCCCACACGTGACCATACGTCGTCACGCAACAATCACACACGTGTACACCGCAACAACCGCGACACTCACAACAACAGTACCCAGACAATATCCATCCAACAGGGCAGCTCACACACAGAGCACACATATGACCACACGTCGTCACGCAACAATCACACGCACAAACAGCACAACAAGCGCGACACTCGCACCAACAGACGACAACGACACCACGCGAACACATGCACAACCACCACCAAAACAACCACCCCATCTACACGAAACATAGAGATAATCCACGCCACCCAACAACCACACAATCGCAAAACATTGCGATCTTTCTTAAGCGCTGTGAACGCTTACAAAAAGTTCATTCCGGACCACGCCCGCTTGCGGACGCCACTTGTCAACCTTCTAAAAAGGGATGTCATGTGGGTCTGGGATGACAAATGCCAGAAAGCGTTCACTAGCCTGAAAGAAAGCCTTACAACACACCCCACGTTACACCTTTACCAGGAAGGTCTGCCATGCCAGGTGTACTGTAACGCCTCAACACTCGGCATCGCAGGCGTCCTCAAACAGGTCTACCCTGATGGGAAGATCTACACAGTCCAGAATTTCAGCCGCGCTCTGCGTGCACACGAACGAAATTATTCCATATCTGAACTTCAATCCCTAGCAATTGTTGAGAGTATGGATAATTTTCACGTCTGTTTGATGGACAGAAAATTTACAATATTTTCTGACCATCCCGCATTGCAGTGGCAGAAAGAGATCAAAAACCCGTCAGGCAGATTGTTTCGATGGAGATTAAGGCTATCGAGATACGAATATGAGGTCCGTAGCATAAATGGAGTACAGCAATATGAAACGGGCGTTGTAACTCGTAACCCGTTCTGTGGCTTCTTAGACGCCTCCCTCATTAAGAGCAATCAGCCTTCCCCATCGGGAAAATCTAGCTTGACCATTGATCACAATGGACTGCATACCGTTTCCCGAAAAGGTGTAACTAAAAATATAGTTCCAAAACCACTTATACACAAACTACTTAAAACAGTCCACACACAGCACGGCCATCCAGATATCTCAAGGATGACGAGACTCATCTCCACTCAATATTATTGGTAGAACATGACACAAGACATTGCAAAACAGGTAAAAACCTGTCCCACCTGCCAATTCGCCAAAAGTATTGATGAATCCCACCAACCTCTCCAAAGAGACACCGATACAGCCCACAGAAACAAACTAAATCCGTACACAAAACATACCACACACATAATACAGACAATAACAAATTTACACCATCTACGAAGAAAGACGATTATACGTTTCCACTTAAACCACCTACACCCGACATTTCTTCAACAGAACCATTGACCACCAAACAGGCGAACAGCGAACCTGACAGTCAGTTAGATCCTACCATTGTGTCCAAAAAACGATTTACGCAACTCACTCACCCATAGTCCCAAGAAATGCGATATAGCCCGTCCTCGAAAACACCCCGTTCCAAATCCGCCACAAGCAATAGAAATCCAACCCGACATTCCAAAGCCACAATTCATGGCAAAAACATGGGAGAAGATGTGCCAATATCCCATTTTTCATCTGATATCTATTATATGTCTTTTGATTCTACCCTATAGACTCGCCCCATTTATATCCGTAGTTCACATGCTAATATATACCCTACGACCCCGACGGCTGTACCAACTACAGGAAACAATCTTCCATATAGGAAATTCCGTCTTAAAAGCCATCTTCCATATAGGAAATTCCGTCTTAAAAGCCACCTTCCATATAGGAAGTTCCGTCCATGAAGCCATCTTTCATATAGGCCAAGCAATTTTAGAATTTCTAGACCTCCTGTGGGAGATTCTCGGAGAAAACTTAAGAAAATTCAAAGGGCCTCGACCCAACTAATAAAACGGTGTCCAAATCAATTAGGAGGACAATTAGGGCGTCGTGCAAGAGATCAATTAGAAGGCGGAAGTGAAATGGAGACCATTTTTGCTTCCCGCGCGGAAGCAAAGACGGCCGCCATATTACCGGTCTCAGATTACGCCAGGGAGGAAGATAATTTTAGGACCGCGGGCCCCTCTTGGCCGGCACATAAAATTGAGGTCACCACGTTTCCCCATCCACAAAATTAACGGTCACCAATCTTGGATCCCAGTACAACGAGCATATATATCGACTTTTACAAAAACACAATTTAATTATATTAATAGCAATATTAATACATTTTCAGTATCCCAATGAATTTTCATCCTTTCTATTATTTTTATTTTTATTCTTATATTTCTTTTTCTAAAGACTTCCAAAAAAAAAAAAACGTTACATTTACCCACACTAGGCACATATCCAACCTACACCCACACAACAGACATTAAACCTTTAACAACACGCGGATCTCAAGGTTAAATATGAACAAAAACACGCACACTACCACTTAAAAGATAGGAAAAATTAGGTAGCAAAGCTTTCGAGCTACGTTTCTTCTGGAAGGAATAAACAACAACTTTAGAAGGGTCGAGGACTTTCCTCGAACCCTGTATTCAAAGATTGATTCCAGTAATGACACCCGATATAAAAAGTGGGTATCGGGCGAGCACATCTTAAGTGCCCTAGGGAATCGCATAAAAATCCCTAGAACGTATTAAGGCTCGGGACACATTAACATAATACACTCGGCCTTGAGATCTCGAAAAACAACACCAACACAAAAGGCAAAATACCCACGTAAGGTTAATTAGATTCCCATGTCTCCTGTATACATAATATAAAGCATAATTGGGAGAGATCATGTTTCTACCCATGAGTCGCACGGGAAAGACAAAAAATCTACGAGGCAAATAAAGAGTTGATTGCGCGGCGTGACATAGATTTTGGCATGTAATTTGATTACGAAGAGAGTTTGCAAACCTTGCTATACATTTTTCTTATCCCATTCATTTACATTATTTTCTTATTTTGAAATCAAAATTCTTAATCACATTTATCATTTATCCAAATTTAAATACTAATCATTTATTTTAATCAAATATTTACCAATTATATAACAACTTCTTTTATTTTGTTCATAATTCAACCACTAAACAAATTATTATCAACGAAAACTCACTGGTTTTCTTTTTTAAAATTAGATATTTTATATATATATATATATTTTTTTTTATTTACAAAAAGCCTTTTTTTTCTCACCATACACAAAGCATTCACTTTGATTTCTCCCAACTTATTTTATTTTTGATTTCTCAAAAGCCCTAATAGAATTCCCTCGATTTTGTTCCCCATCTCGAGTAGAATATCGTTTAGGCGCATTTTCTTTTCTTTTTATCCCACTATGTACCATAGCATTCATTTTGATTTCTTACAATTAAAAATTTTTGGATTTCTATTAATTATACTCAACTTATATATATCGTCAACACCACTCTCTTTTATCTCTTATATCACTACCAATGCTTGTATATAGCCTCTCAATAACCACAACTAATTTTCCCACAATTTTTTTTTTCCCTTTACAGAATTCACTCAGGCTATTCCCTTCTTGAATTCTTCACATGTAGGGGGCGCATCTGTCATAATTTGTACATAACTGGATGTAATCCCACTACAATATGTATGCAATGTATGGTTTAAAGATTTTCATAAAGACAAGGCTTAGAAATCTGGGGAGAAAGGCCATCAAAGAGAAACGATCATTAGCAGGTTTTATTATCCAGGAACTCATAAAAACTGGGTTCAAGAACCTAGTCCTTCCAGGATCATGTCAGAACAAGACAAGGACAAAAGATTAGCAAAGATCCAATCAGAGTCCAGGAGGATTAGCTAGGAACCAATGGAAAGCTTACACGAGTCAACCATCAGCCAATCAAAGCCCTGAGAAGTTTTCGTGTTAAATCGCGAACCCAGTTCAGTTAGTTAGGAGCCCGGCAGCATCGCAACAAGTTGACCTGGACCATAGCTGGACCTGTCCGAGTCAGGACCTCTCCACCATCTTCCTCATCACGCAGATAAGTCCCATGTTCACTATGTGACAGCCTAGCATTAGTCAAATCCGCCAAATAGCTTCAACCCCTTTCTCCCTTGATCGCTGGCCTATTTCAATTCAATTCTGTGTCCTCGTTATTTTTCCTTTGTGTGAATACCTTACTACTTCAGAAAACGACTGCGCCCACCACAATCATCAATCAATCAATCGATAACTCAACCAATCTCAAAAAGGTATCCTTAAATATTATAGTAAGTCGATAGGATCTACTTACTACTCTTACAAGCAACCAACCACTCTATCAACCATCAACCGAAAAAGCCCCAACATTACATATATATATTCTATAGAGGGCGTTGCTAATTTAATGTTTCCATGACGCGGAGAAAGGAATATTCATAAAATATTCCAGGGTTGCCGAATCAAGACATAGAAACAGAAGATGGAGTCCAAGAAACGCCCGACTAGGAAGATCTACAAAACTGTCTTCGGCCCTTTCAAAATAAGATGTTTTAAAAACAAAAGTCGCCCAAAAAAATCTCTGTGGAAAAAGTTTCAACAAAAAAAAGAAAGGTCAGCGTTCAAATTGAAAAAATATATATCTTGTTCAATTAAATATTTTATGATCATATCGGAAATGATTGTATTTGAGTCACATTCGTCGACAAAATATTTTCTATTCATGAAAGTCAAAATTCTCATTATTTCATATTTCATTGAAATGATGAATATTTGATCATAAATAATTATTTTGATTTTTTTATGAATAGTTTCTTTGATTCAATAAGAGTTGTGGTGTTACACATCTAGCAACTCTTCATGTATATTAATACTTTCGTGTTTTGAATTTTCTCAAATATTTATAGATTATTCTCTTATATCTATAAAGGATTTGGGGAATCACATTATATTTGCAATGATTAAGGAAATTAAAAGAACAAAATGATATTCATAACCTGAGAGGCCACTTGGTACAAGGCCTGATCAACTCTAGATGACACTGTAGCTGAGAAATAGAACTATATCAAAGTTATATTGTCATCTTTGTGTTGTCGTATTAAGATTAATTACTAATGATGAATACTGGCTCTTCAACAACCAGACGATTGATGGAATTCGTCTGATGAGATTTAATACTTCTGATAACTTGTATATTTGCCAATGGAACTAATTCCTTTCATTTAAATTTGAAATTATTAATTTTTAAAATACTTTGATGTTAAATAGAAGTATGTTATAGTCAGAAAGGTTTTGTTAAATTGAGAGCTAAATAAAAAGAAAATTATTTATGCAATGAATGATATTTACAAATCAAACCATATATACTGAGAGGAATAAAGATAAAGACAATATGTATGAAAATATGTTTTTATAAAAAATGCATTATGTTTAAAATTATTAATTTCAACAATTTTAAAAACGCCTTTCTTTATCCAAAGTTATAATATTGGTACATATTCTTTAGCAATTGATGAATATACAATTGATCTATCTCTGAAAAAATATTGCCATCAATAAATCATGAAAACTTGAAACAATAAATGTTCCCCCCTGATATATGTATGGAAATTATACAATGTATTTATATATTGAACGTTTTTATTCAACATGTTTCCATGTCTATTTGTCCAAAAATCTTGTAAACAATTTTGAATATACTTACAGAGCAACCTAGAAGTCTGA
Organism: Cordylochernes scorpioides; assembly: GCA_030710605.1. Taxonomy (NCBI): domain Eukaryota; kingdom Metazoa; phylum Arthropoda; class Arachnida; order Pseudoscorpiones; family Chernetidae; genus Cordylochernes; species Cordylochernes scorpioides. The sequence continues at coordinate 6,760,737 of CP092871.1, read as the reverse complement.
AATTTAGGTAACTTGCCCAAACATGATGACTATGTAAGTTAACAATATTTCAGACTTTTAGGTGTTCAAGTGGTTTCGGTAATATCTAATTTTAATTTCTATATTTAATTGCAATTTTTTGTTGATCAATTTTAATATACTTCCAGACCATACAGTATCAGAAAATTTGTAAACTCGCTCAATACAGCTAACAATCCAGGTTGACAAAATTTCAGACTTCTGTGTGGTCGGGATGGTTAGTAGGAATTATTTTTCCATATTCCCTTTCAGATTTCTGACCAAATTTTGAAATAATTCCTGACTACGTATAAGTCTGGAGAGAATTCTATAGACAATTTCATTTCTACCAACATTATAGGTTTAGAAATTTTCAAACTTCTAGATGGCCGTAGTGTCGTGGCTCGAATAAAGAAGAGGATTTGTATTTTTTGTTTCACTTACATTAGATGTAGATGCTTACTACCCATCATGATTATCATGGCGTATTGGGGATATGTGCCACAACGATTTGGTTAATTATTTTAAAACAATAAGAATAAAAAAAAAAAACATCTGACTTGGTGTCCAGTTAAAAAGCTCTCATTCAACTCGACTGGCATCTTGAAGACTTCATCCCAGGTGAGCTGAATATTCAATATTTTTATAAATTATTTTGTGTGTTTTTTTTTATTTGAGCAGGATTTAGCTAATTAAAAAATTAGAGGATATTGGTTTCTTTTCTTATATAATGTTAATGAAAACATCATCAACTTGTATAGTGACAACTGCTACTCTATACAGTTGAACATCTTGGGATGCAGTTTTATTCACTTAAACTTTTAATACTGCTTTCTGTGATTCAACTTAGAATGTGATATTTCAGAATGATTCCTAAATCCAAATGTAATTTGGTGATCGAAATCGTTTGGCATGTATATTGGGATTCAGACAATAACTCTGAAAGATATTTTATATACAGTGATATTTATTGAAGACACAAGAGATGACCAAGTGTGAGCAAAATTGCCTCTGTCTCCTTAAATAAAACAACAACAACAATAATGAAACAGTTAAGTTTTGTCCTTGAGTGTATATATTATTAAAGATATAAAATATAGAGAAAAACAATATAACAAGATATTGGTAATGTTCCAGGCTAGCTGTCACCACGCCCGCTGCAGTGAGCTCGAAGATGCTCTGGCAGAGAAAGACGCCATCATATTGGCCCTCCGAAGTCACGTGAGTATTCCGGACATGTGACATCACAGTGGTTGACGTGGTGATGTGACAGTTGGAGTACACCGTGCAACTGCTGGACAAGAAGGTAAGGATGGACATTCTCTGTGTTGTCAACTCCCAGCTGACTGTGACAATGTCCAGGCGTCTTCTACCCGGAGCATCGGAGTAACTGCCACTTTCAAGGTGAGTTCAACATCGACAAGAATTATAGCCGGTACAATGACAAAACTTTATAATAACACTGAAATAGGAAAAAAACTAAAATGTTCAGTAGCTTCATATGTATTCCAACGTGTTTTAGAGCTCAAAGAGTCACCAATATTTATATGTAGCTCTGAGCTTTGTCTTTTATGGACTCTTTTCTGAGATTCACAAAAAAATTAAGCATTTATATGGAAAGTAAAGGAAATAAAAATAGATATACTCAGTGTTTTTTAGGTATCAATACCAAGAATATAAAGCTGATTACCTTTCCAATAAATACTTTTGTTATCTGTTTTTTTTTTTTATCTTTTGACTCCAGGACAGTCAATATAAGTCAAGATGTCTCAATAAAAGGTCTTGTTACCTCTGTAAAAAAGTTGAAATTTACATCTTCAATGGTCCTTTTTTAAATTGAAACAATTGGGATAACAATGGAATAAAATATTTTAAATATCTTTTATTGCTTATCCCTAATATACGTGGAACAGGACAAGATAATCATGGTGGGTAGAAGTAGGCGACAGCTTTTACTGTAAGTGTACTGCATGTCTAGACATGTGAAAAGCAGCTTATTTGAAATATAAATCACAGATGCTTAACGAGATATTTAAAATTCAACATATCTGAAAATATATATTTTATATTCACACTAATATGGAAAGGGGGGATATCTCGACACAGAGTAGAAAACATCGAAATGGGTTGATATTAAAATTTTAATGCGCATTATGAACATTTCCAATTTTAGATTCAAAACGCATGAAAAATAATTGTTTATAATCTTTATAATTTAACCATTTGATATTTGAATATGTATGCACATTTTTGCCAAATTTCGTGATATTGCATAATTCAAAACTGTATAAAACTCTTTCTGTATCCAAAAGCATATACAGTGTGAAAAACAAGTAAAAAGTGTAAAATTAGATTTATATTTTATAATGTTTTGAGTCAATTGATTATTCTATTCTAAGTTTATATCGGTTTTGTGTACAGGCTTCAACCCGCTCTGTTGGCGTTTGCACTTCGAAAAAGTCTAAAAATATTTTGGAGACAGATTTTCCTAAGTTTGACTTCGAAACAGAGGAAAAAATTCCTGGATTTCTGCCTTCAGAATCAAAGGATTTGGCAAAGCCTGTTTTCGAGACGGTCCAAAAGAAGTCTGGAATTTTTAAAAAAGCAAAGCAATGCCTTAAAAATATTCCACCTTTTAGGAAGTCTGATATGTCAGTTGTCATTCCGACCAATGCGAACAATCGCAAAGATATCAGTAGTGAGCTTGATAAAGAGCTAAAGCAAATGGAAAAGATCACAGCTGAAACAAAGGCGCTGCATTCCAAAATGAATACTTTGGAGGCAAAGAAAAAAAAGAAGGACATAGATAAGAGAGGCAAAGCTATGGCTTCAAATGGAATTCCTGCGCAAAAAGAAAAAGAATTCAGAATAACAGTTGATAAACTTAGTACTCAACTAATTGCTCTTCAGGATTACCACAAGGCAATAAAAGAAGTTGACCTTAAAAAGAAGGTTTTGCAGGAAGAGCTCGAATTAAAAAAATATACAATGAAAAGAGAAGAAATGGAGGACAAGCAACAGAATGTACTGCTTCAATCTCAGTTAGAGATAAAACTACAAAGCGAAAATGAAATAACTTTCATGATGATAGTTAATTCTGTTCAAAGTCTAATTGCTTTGATGAATTCACTAAAATAGTGGAGTATCATATTTGAAAGTTTTTCTCAAATAATTTTTTTCTCTGCCCATTTCCCGCTCCCACGTCCCACCGCCATCGTTCAATCTCTGCAAAGACAACCTTTCCATCTCAATAAGAAAACTCCTATACATTTTTATAACAGACCGTCTTTTCTCAATTCAATAGTCCACCATTTTAAAGCAATAACAACAACAAATTACAAATTTTCTCCTGCAATAATATGCTTATCTATCTTACAATAGCTCAATATATTCTATTTCACACAGACAACCTGAGATAATTTTATTAATTAAATACGCCTATAATATCAAATTTAACCCACTACAAACCTCTCAAGAAGCTACAATCAACTATGCAAAAGTGTATTCAGTGCAAATGAAAGCTCATCTTCAAAATACTAAAATATTTTATATAATATTTTTTTATTGAATATATATACATTGGAAATAGTTCGAACCAACATTGATCTAGAGATTCAATTTAGAATATCAATATTGCAATTTATATAGAAAAACTAGCCCCCCATTTAACCATCATTTACCTAAAAGGTGTATCAAAACAAATCCTTATATATAAACAGGAACAGAAAGCTTCATATCAATAGCAAGCAAGAATATAGAGGAACTGATAAAATATAATATTAATATAGAAATGCATCAATAACAGTCTGAGAAAAACAATCCAGACATTAATCCAAGTCTTCAATATATCTGAATAACCTAAATAAATTATAAATATTGTAAACCAACTTCATTCCAAAGTTCTGAAGATGCAGTTACCTCTGTCAGCCTATAGCGATAGACTAAATAAAATGAAGAAATAATTACAGTCCCATGTAATAGGTTTACCAAAAGGTAGCGCAATGTTTTAGAACATAAGGTCTCTTTTCTGTATCTGGTTTCACTACTTGAAGGATGACACAGAAGTTGACAGCCCCACATTGAAACAGCATCCATACCATACCTACTTATACTAACGAAGTGAAATAGCAGTGCTACAAATAATGTTCGATTTCTCGAGTGTTTCTGATATAAATTATTGAAAAATATACAGAAATTAACTAAAAATATAGTGAAATATGAGCCTAATATATTTTATGACTTTATTTCCTTTGAAAAAGATTTAAGAACCTGTCCAGTCAAAAATTGTCATTAATTATCTTTGCCTTAAAATATTTTTTCTTTTGATTAAAGATCGAAAATTTGCAAAATTATAAGGAATATATTTATAGTATTTTAAGATTAATCTATAGAGAGAGAGAGATTCATATGCACAACAAATTAAGATCAAACAGAATACTAGTAGAAAAAAAGAAAAATTGCATTCATATAGTCCCCACCATAAAGAATAATAATATGAACACACACACCACAAACATACACAAACAACAGACAGCACACACAACAAACAATAAGCACAACACATTCAATACACACAAAACACAATACTTGCAACACATACAATACACAAAACAACCAATGCACACAACACACAGAATACACACAATAAACAGTACACACAACACATACAATACACACTACAAACATTACACACAACACATGCAATACACACAACACATGCAATACACACAACACATGCAATACACACAACACCATGCAATACACACAATACACACAACAATTACAACACACACTACACACACAAACATACATACATTGTTATTCAAAATCAAAATGACCCTCCCCCCCCCCCCCACAAAATACCGTAAATAATAATATTCATCTGTTATCCAACTTCTTTAAGAACCAAATTGTACAGTATAAAAAAGCATCAGTAAACTATCGCTTTAGAACCTTTATATTTATTACTTCCATATAAAATAGAATTCCGGCTTTTACCTACTTTCCTCTTTCAAAGAATAATGAAATTCCCCGCATGACTGTTTGGTAAGTTAACTGTATAAGTTTCTAGTGGGCTAGTATAGGACCTGTGCAGTGGCAGTGTTAAGGAAGCCTTTCTAAGATTAAACTTCTGTTATTGATAATAGGAACATGGTCAAATATGCTGTTTTAATAGAAAATTTTAATTATTTATCAAATTATTTATAAATCAAATTTTCAATCAGAATTAAATATGATAGAGCTTAAATAAGTTGAATAGGATATTTTTGTAAAAATTGGGAAATGCACATTTTGAAGAATAAAATTGGCAATTTTAATTTCAAATCATTACACGCAAAATTCCTGGTGAAGGTAATCTAGTCACAGAAGTGATAAAAATGGGATTATTCTCTTAAAGTCGAAACCTAAATATGGATAAGCTGATGTAGTGGCCCTGAGCCGTGGAACCAGACAGAAAAGAGACCTTGTGTTCCAAAATTGTGATAAGAATTGATCACCTATCTTCAAATCATTTACTAATTACCTACAGTCATTTTAAGCAAAGTAAAGTAAAGAAAATCTGAAGTTTCATATTTCTCTCAAAAATATGAACATCATTCGGCTCATATTATTTTATAAATATCAATTTTAGCAAAATTAACGAATTTGTTTCAAAATGACGTCTCAAATAACTGCCAATCTCATCTCCATGCTATCAAACCAAAGAATTTACAATTTTTCCTATGACCCGTCCAATATAAGAAAATATGAATATCGTAACATCAATTCTCTCATCAGCATGAACTCGAACAGATATCAAACGTAACAAGCCAAAATATCCTAAAGGAATCGTTCTAAACATCTTCATCAAGAAATAAAAGCTCTCTAAATCTATTTAAAAAAAAAGAGTTATCAGGTCGGAAAGAAATAAACTATCGCAATGAATCTTCTATGAATCTCCTATTTCCTGCAAACTCAGATTCCAAACGATTTCAAATATCTATATATAATCAAATATCAAATATCAAAATATTGCATCCTATAAATGCAATAACCTAAATAGTTTTCAAAAATATTCCATATCGTGTAATATCTGCATCAGTATCCTCCTTGAAATACATTCCAAAATAGACTAAAATCTGTGAATCACCTAAACATATCAATAATATCATCATTTTAAAACAACTTCTCTCTAAAAATATTCAAAACATTTTCAATAGAAATAGATCTCTCTTGCAATTACCGCTTTTCCAAGATGTCCTCCCTGGCGTCCCTCTTTCTACCAATCACCCCATTGAAATGAACTCAGAAAAAAGATATAACCCCTATCAAGCCATATTTTCGAATAAAACCTATACCTTTTTCAGAAAAAATCTATTTTCAAATATAGACAAGATTATGAGTGCTAGAAAAAAAGAATAATATATTACAATAATTCTTCCGTGAATATTCCCTGCTATTTCTTCCCCCAACCAATATCTTAAGATTTATTTTACAGATTATCCTTTGGAATCCATCAAGTACAGAAATTCCTTCTTTAATCTATAGAATATCTTTGAATCTACAGCGAAACTGTCCTTGCAATCGAATTCGAAAAAAACAACAATATAACTCAATTTACCTGAAACTATAAGCCAAATATTCAATCATCTACCTCTGTCTGAAAATATTCACAGTATCATCAATTTTCCTTCTACCAAGTCCTGCTAATGCCCTTCGAGCAGCTTCCCCAGACAATGACGTGAAGTCAATCACTGATATCCACTGGGCCGTGGCTGTTTGAAGCACAAGAATGCTGCGCCTTCTCTCCATATCGAAGATTATGGGCTTTATATAACCATATAATAAATATAAAACTGAAAGAGCTCTTCTGTGTCTTTATTTATATCCAACTCCATCCAATATACAAATGAGTGAACTATTAGTAATTAGAAATAGATTTGTCACTTTAATATTCATATTTTCATGAGGAAGGTTTTAGTAACACACTTAAAATTGAGAAACCTCTTTCTATAATCTAATAAAATATATTAGGGAGATATCACATGCATAAGAATAAGTATTTTACGGAATAGAAACACATTTCACACACAACTTTATTAAGACCACTGGTCTTATAAAGATTCACAGCAGGAAAGAAGCATAGATAGAGATCCTATACTTCAGGCAGCACAGAACCCAACAACAGCCTCCAGGTCCAACGCATGTCCAGTGGCCACAGATTCCACCATACATATTTCAAGATTATCGCATCACTGAAGAGGCGAGTTATGTAATCAGCCGCGTTCTAGTCTTCACTTTCATCATCCAAATAAACCGCGACATTCGGCGAATCCATTATTCTCCTCTGAGCCCTGACTGTGGCCTTGTAGAATATATATAAACCAGCGAGGAAACCTTGATCAAACATCAATGTATCCATACTTTGCTATATACCATGAAGCCATTAATGACAAGAAATATTTCAACAAAGCATCAATAAATACCAGGTGAGGGGGTGAGTGTATATAAAAAGATAGGTAGGAAAGTATTCTATTTAATAATATCCTTCAATATATTTATTACCAGAGTTTACCCTAGATGTGTGTAGATTAAGGATATTAACTGACACTTCATATTTTTAATTTTGAAATAATAAAATAATCTGACAGAAGGGAATTTAAATATCCTTTATAGGGATATTTATGCTGAAAGAATTCTCATGCCCAGTCTGGTTCTCGTGTTGTTTTATGTTAAATTCTCCTTCATTTCAGAAAGTCATTATATTCGACCTTGAAAATTCTACGACACATGGTTCATTTTTCTATCATTCTGGTGGACATACCTATATGTGTATAAACATCCTTTTGTTTGGTACAACTACTACAATAGGAACGATATAGAGAAAATTAGCGTGTCCTCTGTGATACCAGTTCCACCGTGCAACTACTACAATAGGAATAAAACAGAGAAGATTAGCATGGCCCCTGTGATATCGGGTTGATAGTACAACTACTAAAATAGGAACAATACAGAGATGATTATCATGGCCCCTGTGATACCAGTTCGGCGGTAAAACTACAACAATGGGAACAATACAGAGAAGATTAGCATGGCCTCTGTGATACCGGTTCGGGGGTACAACTACTACAATAGGAGCGATACAGTGAAGATTAGCATGGCCCTTGTGATACCAGTTTGGTGGTACAACTACTACAATAGAAGCGATACAGATATGATTAGCATGGCTCTTGTGATACCGGTTCAGCGGTACGACTACTATAATAAGAGCGATACAGAGAAGATTAGCAGGGTCCCTGTGATACAAATTCGGTGGTACAATAGGAACAAAGGTATCAGGTGGAATGTAGCCGTTGAGGTGGTGCAGGATGGAACCCAGGACCCGGCTGCTGGCCGCGCGTGCATGACCCACCAGCGACAGGCCGCGGGTGATGAGTGTCCACCTCGCGATGGCTCGTTCCATCAGGTGGGAAATATGGAAGGCGACGGTGTTACCGGCAGTGATCGTGCAGTCCAAGATGATCAGTGACTTGGACGTCTAGGAGGTTCCCAGAGGAGAAGCCTTCTAATTCTTCCAGGAATCGCACCAGAGCCTGCAGCTCTTGTTAAAGTTGACAGTCAACCAGGAGGCCATGCGGAACTGTTCGGAGATCGAGAGAACGAGCTCAAACTGAGCATCGTCTCTGATGAAGAATGCAATGTCAACCGAATAGTAGACCACGCTACCGCGGCCCAAGATCCTTTTGATGTGCCTGAGCAGAGGCCCAACTCCGATGCTAAGATGGCGGCGCTGAGACAGTAGCCCTGCCTCACCCCGATGAATTACGGGAAGGCCCTGATGTAGACATCTCCGACCCAAATGAAGGGGTCTCTTTCCCCGCTAAGGACAGCAACCCACCCTAGGAAGGTGATGGTAGAGAAAAATTGAGATTAATTTATTACAGCATACATATTAGTTTACTTAAGGTTAATAACAAAATGATTATATAAATATGAATAAATAAGGTTATATAATCAAAATCGTTTTGAAAATAGAGACAATAGGTATTTTAATCTTTGGGTAATAAGAAGACATATATTGGATTGAATAAAAAGTTTATTTTAGGAATAGAATCACCACAGCACGAATGTTTATTTTGAACATAAAACAAAATCTACCATCCTTACTGCGATCAATGAATGAAGGATTCAGTGTAGCCTATATAAGCAGAAGCGTCCAATACAGTATAAATGCTCTATGAAGCGGCCGGGTAGATTAAATTAAAGAAAGCGCTGGGAAGGTTAACCACTGATCAGTCAAGCCCTCCCAATATTTTAAAATCGCAGTGAGGAAAGTAGAATTTTGTTTAATGTTTAAAAGAAGCATTCTTTCTTTGATGATCCCATTTCTTATGTATAGATGGCACGTTCTCCCCTTATAAAAAGTTCATTTGCCAATATATCGGTTGCCTGAAAGCTAACCTTTGTCAAGGCATTATAGATTTTGTATAGAAATATATTATACAAAATCGGTAATGCTTTGATAAAGGTTGGTGTTCAGCCCCAACCGAAATTTTGGAAAATATATTTTTATTCAATCCATACACACAATTTTAGACCTTTTATTATCTAAATAATTATAAATATATGAATAAACGAATGAGAGATAGGTATCTGGTCAATAGAGGATCAGAGATCAGGACTTGTATAGACACATGTGAGGATATTGGCAGCTCAGAGAAAGGTTCAGAAGGAGCATAGTGTCAGCTCAGCTGCTCTTATTGGTAAAGACTGTGAATTTTATACTTCTACTTAGGTGTGGAGGACCAATGGACTGGACTTAGTGAAAAAGCTTTTCTACGAGGAATTAATGAAGTGTAAATTGTACCTGTTAACAAGCCTAAAGTGTTTCTCTTTTCAACATTAAGAACATCTTATCAAATATTTGAAATAGATAAAAATTAGATTATGTAAAAAGTATATATAGTAATGTAAATATTTGCGGCATATATATATCCTTTATATAAAAGACAGGAACTCAAATATCACAGCGTATATATTAAATATTTGAAAAAATATATTTTATAGAGGGCGTTGATAATCTAATGTTTCCATGACGCGGAGAAAAGAATATTCATAGAATAATCCAGGGTTGCCGAATTAAGACATAGGAAAAGATGATGGAGTCCAAGAAACGCCCAACCAGGAAGATCTATAAAACTGTTTTCGGCCCTTTCAAAATAAGATGTTTTAAAAACAAAAGTCGCCCCAAAAAATCTCTGTGGAAAAAGTTTCAGCAAAAAAAGAAAGGTCAGCGTTCAAATTGGAAAAACTATATCTTGTTCAATTAAATATTTTATGATAAATTTAGAAATAATAATTTTGAATCACATTTGTTGACAAAATATTTTCTATTCATGAAAGTCAATAGTTTCTTTAAAATAATGAATATTTGGTCATAAATAATTATTTTGATTTTTCTATCAATATCTTCTTTGATTCAATAAGACTTGTGCTGTTACTCATCTAGCAACTCGTAATGTATATTAATAATTTAATATTTTGAATTTTCTCAGTTTTATTTAGAAATTATTCTCTTATATATATCTATAAAGGATTTTGGGAATCTCATTATATTTTTGTAATGATTGAGGAAATTAAAAGAGCAAAATGATATTCATAACCTGAGAGGCCACTTGGTACAAGGTCCGATCAACTCAAGATGACACTGTAGCTGAGAAATAGAACTATATGAAAGTTATATTGACATGTTTTTGTTTTCGTATTAAGTTAATTGCTAATGATGAATTCTGAATCTGACTCTAACAACCATACGATTGAGGAATCCGCTTGATGAGACTCGTTTATTTCTGATCAAACGAGTATACATACCTATGGAACCAATTCTTTTTCATTCCAAATTGAAATGATTAATTCTGGAAATACTTTGATATCAAATAGAAGTAGGTTATATTTAGAAAGGTTTTGTTAATTCGAAAGGTAAATAATTGAAAATAAAAGTTAAAATGATTTATATAATGAGTGACATTTTTATTTTAAACCAGGTATACTGACGATTTGATATAAATACAATATATATTATTATTATCATATGATAAAAATACAGAATTTTATTATATCATATAATATATTAAAATACATATTGTAGCGGCCCGAGAATACCAAGATAAGTCCGCCACCTTCTTATAACTATTAAGTGTCCTGTTCAAGTGCTGGAAAAATCAGATATAAATTTCGTAAAATTATTTATTAGGCTCAACTACTTGATCGCCCTAATATTTTAAAAGAAGTAAAGCCAAACAATCAATAACAGTCAAAGTTGAAGGATCCAAACAAGGACAGCGCCACTTCCAGCTGTCGTCTCAAAACGCGTAGAGCTCCGACTTCTTGTGGACACACACACACTCACGGCACCTGATGCAATCCTAGTTTTTTTTATCTGTGGAAGCCGATTTACATAGATCTTTTTCGTAAAGCCTAGTTTGCATAGTCTTCTTAATTTTACTCTTGTAAAATTTGCCTAGGCTTTCCAACATACTCCCCACAAAAATTATTGACAATAATTTTTCCAAATCAGCATCCAACACTATCCTGGAATCGATTTGAAAATTCTTTCGAAAAATCCAACTCCATTGGGCAAAGACGTTGTACAGGTCTTATTATAATCCCGTCTCCTGTCTTTAATTTGGCAACTCGAACAATGCCATCCTTTCCTGGATACAGTTCTATAATTCTTCCCAATGGCCATTCAGTTCGTTTTCGCAAATCTGACCCAATGACAACAATGTCTCCAATTCGTAAGTTGTGACTATTCTTCCCCTTGTTCTTATTTATCAGATGAGACAAATATTCGGATCGAAAGCGACTCTTCAGTTCTCGTTCTAAGCTCTTTCTCCAGGCATAACTAAACTGTAGTCGGTCTTTTTCAGTTAAATCTCCTTCCGGGAATTTGATATTGCCCTTGTGACGTAAAAACATAGCAGGTGTCAAAGGTTGAGGGTCCTCCATTTCCTCTGAGATATACGTAAGAGGTCTTCCATTCATAATAGACTGAACTTCCTCAAGCATCTTTGCTAGTTGCTCCTTTCTGAGAGTAGCCTTTCCCAAGGTTCTTTTCAGCAAATTCTTCATAGAGCGAATTAAACGCTCCCACCAACCTCCCGACCAAGCCGCAAAAGGAGGATTAAATCTCCATTGTATAGGTCTAACGCAGTCGCTCTCTTGAAGCTTCTTCCAAGGAATACTAATCTCTTTAACAATCTTTTCGCTTTCGCCAGATTTCTTATTCTTTTTGAGTATTTCTCTTTTCATTGGAGTCACTCGTGTTTTAGCGGACATAAAACTGACCCGTATTTCTTCATTTTCTACCCGGTGAAATACCACTGCGGAGTAAGCTGTCCGACTCGCATCAGTAAACAAGTGCAAAGACCAACTCCTCCCATCGATCTCGTCCTTTATCATAGCAATAAGAAGAGCAGTAACAGCTAATAAAAGAAGCACAAGTGCAAGTAGCTCATGAAAACAGAGATTGATTATTTTTGATCTCTTCGATTTAGCTCGATAAACTTTATAGGGTTTTAAAGGTCTCTTATTTCGTTGAAGATCTGAAGATGTCTTAGCGATATTCCTCGAATTAATCTCAATTTGCTCATTTTTATCCAAGACTTTTGAGTGCACCAACTCTCTATCCTTTGCTTCAGAAGTTTTTAACCTTTTAGCTTTTGTTGCAGAATATTTTACCTTTATGACTTTTGTTTCAGAATCTGCTATTTTATCATCTTTAGCTTTTGCCTCAATAGTTTCAAAATATCTGACTTGATCAGCCACTTCAGAATCTTCAACTTTATTTGTTTTAGTTTTCTCTTCTGAATTGTTCACCGATTCATAACCTTTAATTGCAGTCTCAGAATCCTTCACTCCATCGCCCTTAGGCTTCGCTTCAGAATCCTTTACTCCGTCGCCCTTAGGCTCAGAATCCTTTGCTTTATAGTCTTTAGACTCCGCTTCCTTCACACCTACATAGCTATCAACTGCAGTTTCAGAATCCTCTTTTTCCACGCCTTCAATTTCATTTTTCATGGACATAACCAGCATAGAATTTTCTTCATCAGACCATTCCTTCAAGCTGCCTAGTAACGTCCAACCAAAATGGGTAAGCATAGCTGTTAAACCGCAATCCAGTTGCAGCGTTTTTCCAGTCATCAATTTTCCATAAATATCTGCACCGATGAGGAGCTCTATAGGTGGGTTGTCATTTCCAAGATCTGTAACTTTAATCTTTCTTTGTTCCAGCTCTTTAGAAATTAAACTTGTTTTGGGAATTCTTGGAAGGGCTTGACAGATCTTTGACTGATCACGAACAGTGACTTTGCAAACAAAATTTTCATCGTCTGCCTTTAACTGAACATCATACAAATTATGCGTAACAGCCGTTGTTTGTATTCCGCCAAATAAAGCATGATGAACAATCTCTTTCGTCACAGGTTTTAGTCCTAATTCTTCCGCTGTTGTCTTCAAAATATAAGTATGTAGAGAACCCGAATCAAAAAATGCGCGCACTAATTTCCTCCCCTTTGGTGCAATAACATTCAACATCAAAGTCTGAAGAGCAACATTCCGCTGACAAACTTGGTTGGAACAATCATTATGCCTTTTCAGATCTTCGTTTGGTTTCACCGTAGCATCAAAAGATTCAGAATTTTCGCGATGTGAAACCCGTTGTTTAACCCTTTCTGAATTTTGACTAGTCAACTCTGGTTCAATTCCCAATTGAGCAGCCTCTTTATTATTTCTATCTCCTCGAGTGCACATAATTAAAAAATGAGACGAGCCACAGTTGTAGCACCTAACCCTTGTTCTGCAATATCTAGCAAGATGGCGTCCCTTTAAGCATTTGAAGCAAACCTTCTTTTCACGGATGACTTTTCTTTTTTCTTCTAAAGACATCTTTTTAGCGGCAAAACAATTTTGACTCGCATGCTTCTTCTCACAAAATATACATCCGCCTAATTCCATTTGTTGTAATCCGGTCACCGTTGGAATATCATTTTTCTTCTTATAAAATCCTTTCCTTCTCTCTTGGTCGGAAGTTTCAGCACTTTGGAAACCGCCTTTAGCTAACTGGATATTCTGTTGAATCAAAATCTCCCTTTCCAAAAAGTCCATCAGTTGATCCAGTCTCGTCTGATGTTCAACATCAAGCTTGACGAACTGAGATCTTCTCTGCCACGCCAGCAATAGTTCGTCAGATAGACACGATTCCACTAAGGGATACAGCCATGTGTCCGGGCTTGCTCTTTCCAAATTCAAACTCTTTAAAGAACCAAGATAAGATTGAATTTTATAATATAGTTCATGAAAAGATAATTTTTTCTTTCCGCTAGCACTTTCGATGACCAACTTGAGCAGTTCTCTCACATAAACTTGTAACAACAAATCAGGATTAGCATAACGTCTTCTTAAAGCATCAATCGCCTTAGAATAATTTTCTTCAGTAAGCGGATAAATGGATACGATTTTATAGGCCTCAGTGTCTACACTCAGACTTTGAAGCAAATAATAGAACTTGTCGCTATCTTTTAGTCTGATATCAAGATGAATTTTCTCAAATTGAGCCCAAAAAGTTAACCAATCCATCAAATTACCACTAAACTTCGGTAATTCAATGGTGGGAAGTCTTATTTTCTCTGTAGTATCTAGAAAAGAATCTTGAACTACAACTTCCTTTGCAACTTGTTTTTGAGCATCTTCATAAGCGACAATTGCTTCAATTATGATTTCTTGATAATATGCACAATCATCCATTTCCTTTTCTAGATCCGCTTCATCATCTTCTGCCAAAATGTCGATTATCTCTTTATCAGACAACAGCAGTACTTTCTGTACATCCTGAATTCTTCTCACTCCAACTGTTGCCTTAGAATAATTCTTAGATTCACTTTCCAAATTAGAAATAATTTCCTTGTGAATCTTTGTAGCTTGACTTCTCACAGGGGCTCGCTTCCTGATACATAAACTTAGAGCCATTGTATCCTTTCAACTTCTTGTTATACAAACTTCAAATTCTTGAACTTTATCCTTTTGACTCTAACTTTACCTAACTTTAAACTTTAGCTTCAGCTATACTTCTTTAGACTTCACTTCACTTCAAACTTTAGCTTCACTTTAAAATATATCTCCGATAAACAATAATCTACTTTAGCAGAATCACGTCCGAGGCTCACCAAAAAATGTAGCGGCACGAGAATACCAAGATAAGTCCGCCACCTTCTTATAACTATTAAGTGTCCTGCTCAAGTGCTGGAAAAATCAGATATAAATTTCGTAAAATTATTTATTAGGCTCAACTACTTGATCGCCCTAATATTTTAAAAGAAGTAAAGCCAAACAATTAATAACAGTCAAAGTTGAAGGATCCAAACAAGGACAGCGGCACTTCCAGCTGTCGTCTCAAAACGCGTAGAGCTCCGACTTCTTGTGGACACACACACACTCACGGCACCTGATGCAATCCTAGTTTTTTTTTATCTGTGGAAGCCGATTTACATAGATATTTTTCGTAAAGCCTAGTTTGCATAGTCTTCTTAATTTTACTCTTGTAAAATTTGCCTAGGCTTTCCAACACATATTATAAAATATGTTTTAGTTTTATACTCTTAATATAAAATGAAAGGACCTAAAAGCACGAATGTTTCTTTTATACATAATACAAACTTCTACTGCCCTTACTGCGATGAAAAAATATATTGGGAGGGCTTGGCTCATCAGTGGTGAACCCTCCCAGCGATTTCGCCAATTTAATACAAAAGACCGCTTCTCAGAGCTCTAATAGATTTCAAGAAAACTATGGACATAAGCTTATAGGACAGTAGAATTACATTCTCTTAATGTGTTTTCCTTTTTTTATTAAATATCATTATGTTTTGAAATATTAATTTAACACTAAAAAAACTTCTTTCTCTATCCAAACGCATTTGATAGTGCTTATTCTTTAGCAATTGATAATTTTATAATTTCTTATCTCTGAAAAATATTGCCATATTTTAGACTCTCTGAATACAGTTAAAAATATAAACTGACAAATTGTTAGACTTCTGTGTGTTCGAGTGGGTCGGTAATGAATTATTTTCCCATATTCCATTTCAAATTTTGTGACCAAATTTTAAATACTTCTTGACCAGGTATAAGTCCAGAGAGAATTCTATAGACAATTCAATTCCAATTCATTGCAAGTTTAAAAAATTTCAAACTTCTAGATGGCCATTGTGTCAGGTTGGAATAAAGAAAAGGATTTGTATTTTTTTGCTTCACTTACAATATATGCAGTCGTTTACTATTCACCATGATTATCATGGCGTATTAGGGATATGTGCCACCACGATTTGGTTAATAGTTTTAAAACATTAAGAATAAAATACATTTAACTTGGTGTCCAGTTAAGAACCTCTCATTCACCTCAACTGGCAACTTAAAGACTTCATCCCAGGTAAGCTGGATATTCAATATTTATTTAAATTGTTTTATGCTTTTAAATGTGAACAGTATTTAGACATTTATAAAGAAATTTAGAGCATATTGGTTCCATTACTTATATAATGTTAATGAAACAACATCACCGTGTATAGTGACAACTGCTACTCTATACACTTGAACATCATGCAATGCCGTTTTATCCTTACAATTTTGATAAAACTTTCTATGATTCGACTTAGAATTTGATATTGCATAATGATTCCTAAATTCAAATACAAGTTGGTGATCGAAATTGTCTAGCATGTATGTCGGGATTCAGACAATAACTCTGAAAGATATTTTTTTATACAGTGATCTTTATTGAAAACACACGAGATAACCAGGTATGAACAAATTTGCCTCTGTCTCCTTATATATATAAAAAAAGCAACAACAACACAAATATATAGTCGAAGACTTTCAACTTCCTTAAGTTTTGTCCATGAGTGTACATATTATTAAAGATATAAAATAGAGGGAAAACAATATAACAAAATATTGGTAATGTTCCAGGCTACCTGTCACCACGCCCGCTGCAGTGAGCTCGAAGATGCTCTGGCAGAGAAAGACGCCATCATATTGGCCCTCCGAAGTCACGTGAGTATTCCTGGACATGTGACAACACAGTGGTTGACATGGTGATGTGACAGTTGGAGTACACCGTGCAACTGCTGGACAAGAAGGTAAGAAAGGACATTCTCTGTGTTGTCAACTCCCAGCTGACTGTGACAATGTCCAGGCGTCATCTACCCGGAGCATCGGA
This sequence comes from Cordylochernes scorpioides, assembly GCA_030710605.1. Taxonomy (NCBI): domain Eukaryota; kingdom Metazoa; phylum Arthropoda; class Arachnida; order Pseudoscorpiones; family Chernetidae; genus Cordylochernes; species Cordylochernes scorpioides. The sequence continues at coordinate 6,743,486 of CP092871.1, read as the reverse complement.
GTAACTGCTAACTCTAAGGTGAGTTATACATAGACAAGAATTATAGCCGCGGCACAATGAAAAATTTATAATAATACAGAAATAGATAAAATACAAAATGTTTAGTAGCTCCAACGCGTTTAACAGCTCAGAGATTCACCAACAATCACAAGTAGCTCTGGGCTTTGTCTATTATGAACTCTGTTCTTAGATTTACACAAAACTATACATATAGATGTAAAATAAAGGAAATAAACAAAGTTATACTCAGTGTTTTTAAGGTATCAATACCAAGACTTTAAAGCTGATTACCTTTTTATTCAATACATTTGCTATCTGGGTTTTTGTTTCTTTTAACTTCAGGAGAGTAAATATAGGTCAAGATGTCTTAATAAAATTACCTCTGTAATAGAGATGAAATTAACATCTTCAAGGATCTATTTTGAAATTGATATTTTAAATGGGATCAATTATTTGAAATATATTTTGCTTATCCCTAGTACACCTGTTACAGGCCATGATAATAATCGTGGGTAGAAGTAGGCGACTGCTTTTACTGTAAGTGCAACACATGTCTACAAATGTTAAAAGCTTATTTAAGATAAATCTCACAGATGCTCAACGATAGATATCTAAAAATATGTATTTTATATTTACACTAATGTGGAAAGGTGGGATATCTCGAGACAGCGTAGAAAACATGGAAATTTTTTTAAATTAAAAATTTTAAGCACATTATGAATATTCTCCAATTTTAGATTCAAAACGCATGAAAACTAGTTGTTTAAATTCTTTACATTTCAACCATTTGATTTAGGAATAAGCATGCGCACATTTTGGTAAAAATACGTGATATTGCATCATTCGGCATTGTATAAAACTCTTTCAATATCCACTAGTATTCCTGTGTAAAAAAAGTAAAATAGTTTAAAATTAGATTTATATATAATAATATTGTGTCGAGGAATTGGATTATTCTATACTAAGTATAAATCGGTTGTGTACAGGCTTCAACACGCTCTGTTGGCGTTTGTACCTCGAAAAAAACTAAAAATGCTTTGGAGACAGAGTCAGATTTGTTTAAGTTTTATTTTGCAAAGGAGGAAAACATTCCCGGATTTCTACCTTCAGAATCGACAGATCAGACAAAGCCTGTTTTCGCGACGGTACAAAAGAAGCCTGGAATTTTCAAAAAAGCAAAGCAATGCTTAACAAAGATTCCACCTTTTAGGAAGTCTGACGCACAAGTTGTCACTCTGAGCGATGCAAACAATCGCAAAGATATCAGCAGCGAGCTTGATAAAGAGCTGAAACAAATGGAAAAGATTACAGCTGAAACGAAGGCGCTGCATTCCAAAATGAACACTTTGGAGGCAAAGCAAAAAAAGAAGGAAAAAAATAAGAGAGGCAAGACTATGGCTTCAAATGGAATTCCTGAGCAAAAGGAAAAAGAATTCAGAATGACAGTTGATAAACTTAGTACTCAACTAATTGCTCTTCAGGATCACCACAAAGCAATTAAGGAAGTTGGCCTTAAAAAGAAGGTTTTGCAGGAAGAGCTTGAATTAAAAAAAGATATAATTAAAAGAGAGGAATTAGATGACAAGCAACAGAATATCATGTTTCAATCTCAGTTGGAGATAAAGTTGCAAAGCGAAAATAAAATAACTTTTATGATGATAGTTAATTCTGTTCAAAGTCTAATTGCTTTGATGAATTCACTAAAATAGTGAATTATTATATCTGAATGTTTTTCAAAAATAATTTGCCCTCTGCCCATTTCAAGCCCCTATTCCCCACCGCAACTGTTCATTCTCTGCAAAAGAAAACTTTCCATCCCTATAAGAATACTCCTATTCATTTTTATAAAATACCGTCATCTTCAATCCAATATTTTCACCATTTTACTGCAATAAGATATCAACAAATTTCAATTTTACCTCTACAATAGTATTATAATAAACTTTCGAATAGCCCAATTAATCCTTTTCCAAATTAAAATAAATCTTAATTAAACATCCTTTAATTTGAACATTATTCAACCGTAAATCTCTTAAAAGCTAAAATCAACTATGCAATAGTATATTCAGTGCAATTGGAAACCTCATCTTTAATCTAAAATAAATACCTTTTTAAAAATATTCCTATATCAACAACTTTGAAAACAGTTCGAAATGATCTAGAGATTCAATTTACAATATCAATTCTACGAAATCTGAAAAAAAGAAATCCAACTTCAATATTTCTATCTACGCTACCATAGCTTGTTTCTTGTGAAAATCATAAATCGGCTACATCATAATCACCATCACCAAAATCCCTATGAACCTACTTGAATAATCTTTTACAACAACTACAAATGTATCCTTATTGAAGCCAATAATATTTCACTCCCGATCTCAATCCATCACTAAAATATTGAATAAATAATTAATAATTCATTTCGAGAAATCATACTTTATGCATTATAAACTTCATAGCTTCGATGAGGATAATCAATGGCCTAATATTTTAAAATGATACTCAATTTTTTAAGTCTTAAAATCGCTAATTCATTTAATCTACAATTTTCCATATGCATTTTCATTCTCATTCCCGGAAAAGTTCAAGAAAAAATTCACAAAAATTTTAAATTTTAAAAGAGAAACCTCTGGATGATCAAACAATATAAAAAATATCTTCCCCATAACTTTCCAATAAAAAGCTTCGCATCAAACCTGAAGCAAATATCAACATAGTAAACCAACTTCTCACCAAAACTCCCCCCGAAAATCTAATTACAGTTATCTCTGTTAACCTATGCTGATAGACCAAATCAAATGATATAATAAGTAGACAGTCCCATGTCATAGGTTCACCAACAGGTAACGCGATGTTTTGGAACACAAGGTCTCTTTTCTGTATCTGGTTTCTCTAATTGAAGGAAGAAAAGAGGTTGACAGCCTAAAATTAAAACAGCAGCCATACCATACCTAGTTATACTACCGATGTGAAATGGTAGTGCTAAAATATTTTTTCTTTTAATTATTAGATAGAAATTTGCAAAATTTTAAAATTCTATTTATTTTGTATTTTAAGATTAATCTTTAAGATTTATAAACACAACAGATGAAGACCAAACAGAATACTACTAAAAAAGAAGAAAAATTGCATTCATATATCTCCATTCATAGAAAATAATAATATTAACACACACACTACACCATACACATACACGCAACAGACAACACACACAACAAACAATAAGCACAACACATACAATACACACAACAGACAATACACACAACACATACAATACACAAAACACATACAATACACACAACAAACAATATACACAATACACAAAATAGACACAATAAACAGTACAAACAACACATACAATACACACAACATACAATACACACAACAAACAATACACACAATGCACAAAATAGACACAATGAACAGTACACACAACACATACAATGCACATAACATACAATACATACATCTTATACAATACACACAGATACACTGTTAGCCAAAAACAAAGTGATCCCCTCCCCCCACACACAAAATACCATAAATAATAATATTCAACTGTTTTCTAGCATCTTTAAGAAACAAATTGTACAGTATAAAAAAGCATCAGTAAACTATAGTTTTATAAACTTGATATTTATTACTTCCATATAAAATAGAATTCCGGCTTTTCTCTACTTTCCTCTTTCAAAGAATATTGAAATTCCCCGCATGACTGTTTAATAAGTTAACTGTATACATTTTTTGTAAGTTATTATGGGACTTGTGCAGTGATAGGGTTTAGGCAGCATTCCTTAGATTTCGCTTCTGTTATTGAAGAGAGCAACATGGTCAAATATGATGTTTTAATGGAGAACATTTAATTATAAATCAGATTCATTAATTATAATTTAAATTTTAAATCAAATTTCAATAAGATATTGAAATAGGTTATTTTTATTGTAAAAAAATGAGAAAGGCTTTTTGACAGAATAAAATTGGCAATTTTAATTTGAAATCATTACACGCAAAATTACTGGTTTTGGACATCTAGTAAAATAATTAATATAAATGGGTTTATTCTCTTATGGTCGAAATATGAATATGGATAGTCTGATGTAGTGGCCCTGAGCCGTGAAACCAGACAGAAAAGAGACCTTGTGTTCCAGAATTGCGATAAGAATTGGTCACCTATCTGCGAATCATTTAATGATTACTCATAGTTACTTCAATCAAATTAAATAAAGAAGTTCTTAAGTTTCACTTTTCTCTCAAAACTATTATTCTCAATTGGGTCATATATTATTTGATAAATCTCAATTTTAGAAAAATTAACGAATTTATTTCAAAATGACGTCTCAAATAACTGCCAGTCTCATCTCTATGCTATCAACCCCAGAAATCCAAATTTTTATTATGATCCACCCAATAATGATAAATCTGAATATTTTAATTTGAAATCATTACACGCAAAATTACTGGTTTTGGACATCTAGTAAATAATTAATATAAATGGGTTTATTCTCTTATGGTCTAAATTAAAATATGGATAGGCTGATGTAGTGGCCCTGAGCCGTGAAACCAGACAGAAAAGAGACCTTGTGTTCCAGAATTACGATAAAAATTGGTCACCTATCTGCGAATCATTTAATGATTACTCATAGTTACTTCAATCAAATTAAATAAAGAAGTTCTTAAGTTTCACTTTTCTCTCAAAACTATTATTCTCAATTGGGTCATATATTATTTGATAAATCTCAATTTTAGAAAAATCAAACATACCAAGCCAACATTTTGAAAAAGAATCATGCTTCCCTTCATCAAAAATGAATACTCTCTAAATCTATTTTCAAATTAAAAAAGAGTTATCAGGACGGAAAGAAAAAACTATCGCAATAATTCTGCTTTGAATCTCTCTTTCCTACAAACTCATTTTTTCAAACAATATCAAATATCTTATTTACCACTTTACCTCTAAATCCTATAAATGCAATAATCAAAATTGTTTTCAAAAATATTCCATATAGTGTAATATCTGCATCAGTATCCTCCTAGAAATTCAATCCAAAATAGACTAAAATCTGTGAAAATCACCTAAACATATCAATAATATCATCATTTGAACAACTTCTCTCTAAAAATATTCAAAACATTCTCAATAGAAATAGATCCCTCTTGCAATTACCGCTTTTCCAAGATGTCCTCCCTGGCGTCCCTCTTTCTACCAATCACCCCAATGAAATGAACTCAGAAAAAAAGATATAACCCCTATCAAGCCATATTTTCGAATGAAACCTATACCTTTTTCAGAAAAAATCTATTTTCAAATATAGACAAGATTATGAGTGCTAGAAAAAAATATATTACAATAATTCTCCCGTGAATATTCCCTGCTATTTTTTCCCAACCAATATCTTAAGATTTATTTTACAGATTGTCCTTTGGAATCCATCAAGTACAAAAATCCTTTCTTTAATCTATAGAATATCTCTAAATCTACAGCGAAACTGTCCTTGCAATCGAATTCGAAAAATAAAACAATATAACTCAATTTACCTGAAACTATAAGCCAAATATTCAATCATCTACCTCTGTCTGAAAATATCCACAATATCATCAATTTTCCTTCTACCAAGTCCTGCTAATGCCCTTCGAGCAGCTGCCCCAGACAATGACGTGAAGTCAATCACTGATATCCACTGGGCCGTGGCTGTTTGAAGCACAAGAATGCTGCGCCTTCTCTCCATATCGAAGATTATGGGCATTATATAATCATATAATAAATATAAAGCCAAAAGAGAGAGCTCTTCTGTGTCTTTATTTATATCCAACTTTATCCAATATACAAATAAGTGAACTATTAGTAATTAGAAATAGATTTGTCACTTTAATATTCATATTTTCATGAGGAAGGTTTTAGTAACACACTTAAAATTGATAAACCTCTTTCTATAATCTAAAAAAATATATTAGGGAGATATCACATGCATAGGAATAAGTATTTTACGAAATAGACACACATTTCACACACTACTTCATTAAGACCACTGGTATTATAATGATTCACAGCAGGAAGGAAGAATAGATAGAGCTCCTATACTCCAGTCAGCACAGAACCAACAACAGTCTCCAGGTCCAACACATGTCCAGTGGCAACAGATTCCACCATACATATGTCAAGATTAGCATATCACTGAAGAGGCGAGTTATGGAATCAGCCGCGTTCTAGTCTTCACTTTCATCATCCAAATAAACCGCGACATTCGGCGAATCCATTATTCTCCTCTGAACGCTGACTGTGGCCTTGTAGAATATATATAAACCAGCGAGGAAACCTTGATCAAACATCAATGTATCCATACTTTGCTATAAACCATGAAGCCATTAATGACAATAAATATTTCAACGAAATATCAATAAATACCAGGTGAGGGGTGAGTGTATATAAAAAGAAAGGTAGGAAAGTATTCTATTCAATCCTCCAATATATATCTTACCAGAGTTTACACTAGATGTGTGTAGATTAAGGATATTAACTGAAACCTCATATTTTTAATTTTGAAACAATAAAATAATCTGACAGAAGGGATTATAAATATCCTTTATAGAAATATTTATGTTGAAAGAATTTTCATGCCCAGTCGGGTTGTTTTATGCTACATTTTCCTCCATTTTAGAAAGTTATTATCTTCGACCCTGAAAATTCTACGACACATGGTTCATTATCCTATCATTCTGGTGGAAATACATATTTGTGTATGAAGATCCTGTTCATTGGTACAACTAATACAATAAGGACAATATAGAGAAGATTAGCTTGGCCCCTGCGACACCAGTTCAGCGGTAAAACTACAACAATGGGAACAATACAGAGAAGATTAGCATGGCTCCTGTGATACCGGTTTGGTGGTACAACTACTAAAATAGGAGCGATACAGAGAAGTAGAGCATGGCCCCTGTGATACCAGTTGGCGGTACAACTACTACAATAGGAGCGATACAGAGAATATTAGTATGGCCCCTGTGATTCCCTTTCTGAGGTACAACTTCTACAATAGGAACGATACAGATATAATTAGCAGGGTCCCTGTGATATCAATTCGGAGGTACAACTAATACAATAGGAACATAGGTATCAGGTTGAAGGTAGCCATGGAAGTGGTGAGGATGGAACCCAGAACCAGGCTGTTGGCCGCGCGTGCATGACCCACCAGCGACAGCTGCTGGTGAAGGGTGTCCACCTCGCGATGGCTCGCTCCATCAGTTCCATCAGGTGGGAAACCTGGAAGGCGGCGGTGTTCCCGGTAGTGATCGTGCAGCCCAAGATGGTCAGTAACTCGGACGTCTAGGAAGTTTCTAGAGGAGAATCTTCCAACGTTTAAAGGAAACATCAACAGAGCCTGAAGCTCTGGCTGAGGTTGACAGTCACCCCGGAGGCCATGCGGAACTGCTCTGAGATCGAGAGAAAGAACTCAAACTGAGCATCATCCCTGATAAAGATTGCAATGTCATCCGCACAGGAGACCACGCTACCGCGGCCCAAGATCCTCTCGAGGTGGCGGAACAAAGGCCTAACTCCGATGCTGAAGAGGGCGCGCTGAGACAGTAGCCCTGCCTCACCCCTTTGAGAAGCGAGAAGGCCCTGGTGTAGAAATTTTTGACACGGATGAAGGCTCAGTTCACCCGAAGAGGACAGCAACCCACCCTAGGAAGGTGATGATAGAGAGAGAGAGAGATTGAAACTAATTTATTACAGCCTACATATTCGTTTATATATGGGTAAATACTAAAATGATAAAATATGGATAAATAAGAATATATAAGGATAAATCGTTTTGAAAATGGAGTAATCCCTATTTATATCTTTAGGTAAAAAGGATGCATATTTTGGATAGTATAAAAAGTTTATTTAGGAAATGGAATCATCAAAGAATGTTTCTTGCAAACATAAAAATAACATCTATGTCCTTACTTCGATGAATGAATGAAGGATTCAGTGTAGCCTATATAATCAGAAACGTCTAATACAGTATAAAGGCTCTATGAAGCGGCCTGGTAGATTGAATTGGAGAAACCACTGAGAAAATTCATCACTGATGAGTCAAGCCCTCCCAATATTTTTCATCGCAGTAAGGACAGTAGAATTTGTTATATGATAAAAAAAAAACATTCGTTCTTTGATGATCCTATTTCTTATGTATAGATGTCACGTTATCGACTTGTAAAAAGTTTATTTGCCAATATATCGGTTGGATGAACGCTAAATTTTGTCAAGGCATTATACATTTTGTATAGAAATATATTATACAAAATCGGTAATGCTTTGATAAAGGTTGGTGTTCAGCCCCCAACCAAAATATTGGAAAATAATTTTTTTATTCAATCCATACAAACAATATGTCTTTTTAATACCTAAATAATTATAAATATATGAATAAACGAAATAAGAGATAAGTCTCTGGGTATTTGAGGATCAAGATCAGGTCTTGTATATGCACATGTGTGGATATTGGCAGCTCAGAGAAAGGTTCAGAAGGAGCATAGTGTCAGCTCGAGCTGCTCTTATTGGTAAAGACTCTGTGAATTTTATACTCTACCTAGGTGTGGAGGGCCAATGCACTGGATGTAGTGAAAAGGCTCTTCTACAAGGAATTAATGTAGTGTAAATTGTCCATGTTAACAAGCCTGAAGTGTTTCTCTTTTCAACTTTGAAAACGTTTTATTAAATATTTGAATGTGATAAAAATTAGGTTATGTACAAAGTATATATAGTAAAGTAAATATTTGCGGCATATATATATCCTTCATATAAAAAGCTGGAACTTAAATATCACAGAGTATATGTTAAATATTTAAAATAATTATATTTTATAGAGGGCGTTGATAATCTAATGTTTCCATGACGCGGGGAAAAGAATATTTATAGAATATTCCAGGGTTGCCGAATTAAGACATAGAAACAGAAGATGGAGTCCAAGAAACGTCCGACAAGGAAGATCTACAAAACTGTCTTCGGCCCTTTCAAAATAAGATGCTTTAAAAACAAAAGTCGCCCAAAAAAATCTCTGTGGAAAAAGTTTCAGCAAAAAAAGAAAGGTCAGCGTTCAAATTGGAAAAACTATATCTTGTTCAATTAAATAGTCTATGATCAATTTAAATATGATTATTTTTTAATCACATTTGTTGACAAAATATTTTCTATTCATTAAATTTAAATTCTTCATTATTTTATATTTCATTGAAATAATGAATATTTGGTCATAAATTATTATTTAGATTTTTTTAATGAATAGCTTCTTTGATTCAATAAGACTTGTGCTGTTACTCATCTAGCAACTTGTTGTGTATATTAATAATTTCATATTTTGAATTTTCCCAAATATTCAGAAATTATTCTCTTATATCTATAAATGTTCTGGAATCACATTATATAATATCTAATGATTGAGGAAATGAAAAGAGCAAAATGATATTCATAACCTGAAAGGCCACTTGGTACAAGATTCGATCAACTCAAGATGACACTGTAGCTGAGAATTAAACTGTATGAAAGTTATATTGACATTTTAATGATGAACACTGAATCTTTAACAACCAACATATTGAGGAATATCCGCTCCTGATGAGATTCAATACTTATGATAACTTGTATATTTGCCAATGGAACCAATTCCTTTTTATTCCAATTTTAAATCATAAATTCTGAAAATGCTTCGATGTTAAAAGAAGTATGCTATATTCAAAACGTTTTCGTTAAAGTGAAAGCTAAATAATAAAAAAAGAAAATTGAAAATTATTCATGCAATGAATGATATTTACAAATCAAACCATATATACTGAGATGAAAAAAGATAAAGACAATATGTATGAAAATATGTTTTTCCTTCTCACAAAAAAGGCATTATGTTGTAAATTATTGAATTCAACACAATTAAAAACTCCTTTCTTTATTCGAAGTCATAATATTAGTACTGATTTTTCAGCAATTGATAATTATATAATATTTTTATCTATAAAAAATATTGCCATCAATAATTCATGTAAACTTGAAACAATGAATGTTCCCCTCTGATATATATATATATATAGAAATTATATATTGTGTTTATATATTAAACGCTTTTATTTAACTTGTTTCCATGTCTGTTTGTCCAGCAATCTTGTAAACAATTTTGAATATACTTACAGACAACCTAGAAGTCTGAAATTTAGTTAACTTGCACAAACATGATGACTGTGTAAGTTGACAATATTTCAGACTTCCTTGTGTTCAAGTGGTTTCGGGGTAATATCTAACTCTATTCTATATTCAATTTAAAAATTTTGATGATCAATTTCAATATACTTCCAGACCATACAGTATCAGAAAATTTGTAAACTCGCTCAATACAGCTAACAATCCAGGTTGACAAAATTTCAGACTTCTGTGTGGTCGGGATGGTTAGTAGGAATTATTTTTCCATATTCCCTTTCAGATTTCTGACCAAATTTTTAAATAATTCCTAACCACGTATAAGTCTGGAGAGAATTCTATGGACAATTTCATTCCTATTAACATTATAGGTTTAGAAAATATCAAACTTCTAGATGGACATAGTGTCGTAGCTCGAATAAAGAAGAGGATTTGTATTTTTTGTGTCACTTACAATAGATGTAGACGCTTACTACCCATCATGATTATCATGGCATAATGGGGATATGTGCCACAACGATTTGGTTAATTATTTTAAAAGATTAAGAATAATATATATCTGACTTGGTGTTCAGTTAAAAAGCTCTCATTCCCCTCGACTGGCACCTTGAAGACTTCATCCCAGGTAAGCTGAATATTCAATATTTTTATAAATTATTTTGTGTTTGTTTTTTTTTAACGTGAGCAGGATTTAGCCAATTAAAAAAATTAGAGCATATTGGTTTTTCATTTCTTATATAATGTTAATGAAAACATCATCAACTTGTATAGTGACAACTGCTACTCTATACGGTTGAACATCTTGGGATGCAGTTTTATTCCCTTTACTTTTAATACAGCTTTCTGTGATTCAACTTAGAATGTAATTATGCATTATGATTCCTAAATCCAATTGCAAGTTGGTGATCGAAATCACCTAGCATGTATATAGGGACTCAGACAATAACTCTGTAAGATATTTAATACATAGGGATCTATTTTGAAGACACGCGAGATAACCAAAGGGTAAACAAAATTGCCTCTGTCTCTTAAAAAAAAACTGGTGATATCGAAGATTTTCAAATTCCTTAAATTGTCCATGACTTTATAAATTATTAAAGATATAAAATAGAGGTGAAAAACAATATAGCAAAATATTGGTAATGTTCCAGGCTACCTGTCACCACGCCCGCTGCAGTGAGCTCGAAGATGCTCTGGCAGAGAAAGACGCCATCATATTGGCCCTCCGAAGTCACGTGAGTATTCCAGACACGTGACAACACAGTGGTTGACGTGGTGATGTGACAGTTGGAGTACACCGTGCAACTGCTGGACAAGAAGGTAAGAAGGACATTCTCTGTGTTGTCAACTCCCAGCTGACTGTGACAATGTCCAGGCGTCTTCTACCCGGAGCATCGGAGTAACTGCCACATCTAAGGTGAGTTCAAGATAGACAAGAATTATAGCCACGGCACAATGACAACTTCATAATAACACTGAAATAAGAGAAAACTAAAAGGTTTAAAAGATTTATATGTTTTTCAACGTGTTTACGAGCTCAGAGAATTACCAGCATTTACAAGTAGCTCTGGGCATGGTCTTTTGTGAACTCTGTTCTGAGATTCACAAAAAATGTTAAGCATATAGATGGAAAGTAAAGGGAATAAAAAATGAGATACTCAGTGCTCTTTAAGTCTCAATACCAAGACCATATAGTTGATTACCTTTTTCTTTAGTACTTTTACAATTTGGGTTTTTGTTTCTTTCGACTCCAGGACAATCAATATAAGTCAAGATTTTTATAAAAAGGTTTTGTTACTTCTGTAATAGAGATGAAATTAACATCTTCAATAGTCTGTCATGAAATTAACATTTTAAATGAGATAAATTATATGAAATATAATTCACAGATGTTTAAAAGAATATTAAAAATTTAACATATTTGAAAATATATATTTATATTCACCCTGTTGGAATAATCAATTTCAACATTCTACTCTTCTTTTATTTGTTTTTGACCAGTTGACCGCCATGTATATAAATTATTTCTATCATTGTCGTAATGAAGTATGTAAAGCAAGCTGCTTTAACTTTATGTAAAATTAGAGCATAACTTAATAAAACTTTCTATCTTTAAAGACAATTTCCCGGCATTCTCCTTCCTATTTTTTCAACAGGTTATGGGCCCAGAACTGATTGCCTAAGAAAATTAAGAATCAAGCATGTCCAGTCTATATCAAATTGAGAAGTTGAATAAGCAAAACTTTGAGACATGGAGGCTTCAAATGCAAATGATTCTTGTTCACTCTGATCTGTGGAATTATGTTAATGAAGCCAATGTCGAACCTGAACCCGGTAACCAAGAGTTTACTAATTGGCAAAATAAGGATCAGAAGGCTCTTGCTACAATTGTATTGAGCTTGAATCCATCAGAACTAATACATGTTAAGAATTGCAAGACTGCCGAGGAGGCCTGGAAAAAGATAGAAGAAGTTTATCGACCAAAAGGACCTGCGACGAGAGTTTCCCTGACCAAAAGGCTAATACAGATGAAAATGAGGCCTAATGATGATTTGAAAGATTACCTGAGTAAATTTACTTCATTAGTGGACAATCTAGGTGAAATTGGGGCTCAAGTACCCGAAGACTTTTTAGTTATACTCTTGCTGTGTAGTCTTCCAGAATCGTATGAAGGATTCAGGACTGCAATAGAAACCAGAGATGAGCTCCCAAAACTTGAAACTTTAAAGGTGAAGATTATAGAAGAAGATCAAAGACAACGTGAAATGGAGGGAACTTCGTCTGGAGAACAAAATGTCTTTTTTGGAAATCCAGAAAGAAAAACTACCAATTCCACTAAACCACCAAATCGGAAGGATTTTAAATTTAACTGCCATTACTGTGGCAAGAAAGGCCACAAAGCGGCTGACTGCTGGTCAAAAAGGAACTCTAAAAGAAACAATACGCGAATGGCTGCTTCTCTAGGAATTAGAGATGAAAATATTCTTGAGGTTGACGAGTGGTGCCTGGATAGCGGTGCAACTGCACACATGTGCTGCTTAAGAACGGCATTTTCAGATTTAAGAGAAACAGAGCCAATACCCGTTAAATTAGCGAACGACCAAAGCATAGAAGCTTTAGGTACAGGAACGGTAGAATTGGAAGTTCTCGAACATGGTGAACCATTTTTATTGAAATTAGAAAATGTGTTGTTTGTCCCAGGACTAAAGGGAAATTTGATTTCGGTCAGCACCTGCACAGAAAAATCATTTTTTGTTAAATTTATGAGAGGAAAAGCGGAAATTGTGAATCCATTGAGGAAAATTTGCATAGAAGCTTACAAAAGAAAAGGACTTTACATATTGCGTCAAACTAAATATGCAAAAACGCAATTTACCAGAATGTGTATAGACAAAAATAGCAGTGAAATTTGGCATAATAGGTTTGGTCATCTTAATTTTGATGACCTCAAGAAATTGCAGAGAGAGAATTTAGTCAATGGATTACCCAAGGGTGAATTTAAAAGTATAACAAGTTGTGAAACTTGTATTAGGGGTAAACAGACTCGATTACCATTCCCAGAAGTCTCTCTGACAAAGTCAACAGAGCCACTGCAACTTATTCATTCTGACATATGTGGACCGATGAGAACAAAGTCATATGGCGGTGCATTGTACTTCGCAACTTTCATTGACGATTTCTCACGAATGATATTCACTTTTGTTATGAAACGAAAAAGTGAAATTTTCAAAGGATTTAAAGTATTTAAAAGATTTGCTGAGGAACAAACTGGCAAGAAAATTAAAGCAATCAGAAGTGACAATGCCGCAGAGTATTTGAGTTCAGATTTTAAAGAATATTTATTGGAGGAAGGAATTATACATCAGCTCTCAGTTGAATATTCTCCGCAACAAAATGGAGTTGCTGAAAGAGCGAACAGAACTCTGGTAGAAATGACTAGATGTTTCATAATTCAAGCGAACCTCCCAGATCCACTTTGGGCTGAACTTGTGCATACATCTACATACATTAGAAACAGATGCCCAAGAACAAATGAAAGTCGAACTCCGTATGAAATATTTACAGGAAGAAAACCAACCGTTTCTCATTTAAGAATTATTGGATGTAAATGTTTCGCTGTTGACAACCGTCCAAGAAGAGGAAAATTCGCTCCTCGCAGTGAAGAATACCGACTGATTGGCTATTCTCCCGAATCAAAGGCGTACAGATTATGGAAGCCTGGAACAGGCATGATGATAAAAAGTCGAGATGTACGTTTCCTCGAATCTGAAAACTCTACCTCTGGGAATGACGTGGTGCAAATTGAAGCTATACCACAGAAAAAGGTAGATATATCATTGGAGGAGGAAAGTCTTCAGGATGATGAAAACACTTTGCCCGGAACTGATTCGGATTTTTTAGGCGAACCATCAGAAACAATGGAAGTCATCTCGCAGAGAGGAAGAGGAAGACCAAGGTATATTAGAACGGGAAAACCTGGCCGACCAAGAAAGGAATATCCTACGGCAAATTTATCCACGCAAGAATTTTCAGAAGTGAAGTACTCCCCAGATCCAAAAGACGCAGAGGAAGCGCTGTCTGGAAAAGATTCTTATTTTTGGAGGAAAGCAATGAAGGAGGAGTTTGATTCATTGATTGAAAACAAAACTTGGGAACTGGTTGATCCCCCTAAGGGCCAAAACGTAATTGGAAGCAAATGGGTATTCAGGAGAAAGTATAGTAGTGATGGTTCTCTTGAACGGTATAAGGCTCGACTTGTAGCAAAAGGTTATTCCCAAAGATACGGTATTGATTATGAGGAAACCTTTGCACCAGTTGTACGCCACAGTACGATCAGAACAGTTTTAGCCTTGGCCGTTGAATATGATTTGCTGGTCCATCAAATGGATGTTCAGTCTGCCTTCTTGAATGGTGATGTCAAAGAAGAAATTTACATGACACAACCAGAAAATTTCGAGTCAAAGAAATATCCAAGAAGGGTATGTAAACTAAAGAAGGCTATATATGGTCTGAAACAGGCTGGAATGACTTGGCATGCAAAGCTCGATTCAGTATTAAAAGAAATGGGCCTAGAACAGATGAAAACTGATAACTGTGTCTACATCAAACATCATGAAGGCATTCTTCTGGTGGCAATCTATGTTGATGATTTGATAATTGCAGCTGAAAGAGAAGACACGTTGATATCCTTTAAAGAAAGTATGAAGAAGATATTCAAAATAAAGGATCTTGGAAAGATAAATTATTGTTTGGGTATAAGAATACAAACGAAAAAGGATGGCTCAATATCCATAGATCAAGAGAAATATATTGAAGAACTTCTGGCGAAATATAGAATGAAGGAGGCCAAGCCGATTTCTACACCCATGGACTCGAACTCCAAGTTAACAAAGATTTCATCTATAGAGGGTGAGAATGAGCCAGTAAAAAAGGAAGAATACCAATCACTGATTGGATCGTTAATATATCTTTCAGTGTCGACAAGGCCTGATATAGCCTATGCGGTTAGTGCTTTGGGACAGTTCAGCGATGATCCTAGGAGACAGCACTGAAATGCGGCCAAGCGTGTCCTCCGCTATCTAAAGGGCACTTTATGTTTGAAAATAACTTACGAGAAAACTAATGAGACCCTTTATGGTTGTGTCGACGCTGATTGGGGTGGAAACCTCGCGGATAGAAAATCTCAAACGGGACTTGTTTTCTTCTTAGCAGGAGGTCCAATAGCTTGGGAATCGAAGAAGCAGCAGACTGTCGCTCTTTCGAGCACGGAATCAGAGTACATAGCACTTTGTGAAGCGGGAAAGGAGGCAGTCTATCTTAGAGCGCTGTTGGATGAGATGGGATTTGGTGAATTATTGAATGAACCTACGGTTTTAAAGACTGATAACCAGGGCGCTCAACAGCTGGCGAGAAATCCAGTCCATCATGCCAGAACTAAACACATTGACATCAAATGGCATTATATTAGAAACATTTGCAGCGATGGTCTTATCGAGGTCGTTCACACACCAACCTAGGAAAATGTTGCCGACATCCTTACTAAAGGTCTGCCAAGAGTCTTGTATGATAAACATGTTGCTGGATTGGGAATGTAGAAATTGAGGGAGGGTGTTGGAATAATCAATTTCAACATTCTACTCTTCTTTTATTTGTTTTTGACCAGTTGACCGCCATGTATATAAATTATTTCTATCATTGTCGTAATGGAGTATGTAAAGCAAGCTGCTTTAACTTTATGTAAAATTAGAGCATAACTTAATAAAACTTTCTATCTTTAAAGACAATTTCCCGGCATTCTCCTTCCTATTTTTTCAACACACCCTAATGTGGAAAGGTGGGATATATTCAAGACAAAGTAGAAAACATGGAAATTGGTTGAAATTAAAATTTTTTAAGCGTATTATGAATATTCCCCAATTTTATATTCAAAAGGCATGAAAAGTAATTTAAATTCTTTACATTTTAAACATTTGATATATGAATAAGTATGCCCAAATTTAGGTCAAAATACGCGATATTGCATCATTCAGCATTGCATAAAACTCTTTCTATATTTCCATTAATAATACGGTGTGATTAACAAGTTAATAAATGTAAATTTATATTCTTATTTTATAATGTTTTTTAAGGCGTTTAATAATTATATTTTAAGTTTATATCGGTTGTGTACAGGCTTCAACACGCTCTGTTGGCGTTTGCACTTCGAAAAAGTGTAAAAATACTTTGGAGACAGATTTTCCTAAGTTTGATTTCGCAAAGGAGGAAAACATTCCTGGATTTCTACCTTCAGAATCGACAGATTTAGCAAAGCCTGTATTCGAGACGGTCCAAAAGAAGCCTGGATTTTTCAAAAAAGCAAAGAAATGCTTTAAAAATATTCCACCTTTTAGGAAGTCTGTCGAACAAGTTGTCATTTCGAGCAATGCGAACAATCGCAAAGATATCAGCAGCGAACTTGATAAAGAGCTGAAACAAATGGAAAAGATTACAGCTGAAACAAAGGCGCTGCATTCAAAAATGAACACTTTGGAGGCGAAGAATAAAAAGAAGGAAAAAAATAAGAGAGGCAAAACTATGGCTTCGAATGGAATTCCAGAGCAAAAGGAAAAAGAATTCAGAATCACCGTTGAGAAACTAAGTTCTCAACTAGTATCTCTTCAGGATTACCACAAGGCAATTAAAGAAGTTTGCCTCAAAAAGACGGTTTTGCAAGAAGAGCTTGAATTAGAAAAAGTTACAATGAAAAGAGAAGAATTGGAGGACAAGCAACAAAATATACTGCTCCAATCTCAGTTAGAGATAAAGTTACAAAGCGAAAATGAAATAACTTTCATGATGATAGTTAATTCTGTTCAAAGTCTAATTGCTCTGATGAATTCACTAAAATAGTGAAATATTATATTTGAGTCTTTCTCAAATAATTTTGCTCTGCCCATCTCAATCACCTATTACCCACCATATCGTTCATTTTTGCAATAGTAAACCTTTCCTTCTTGGTCTGAGAAAAATACTCCAGTAATTAATCCAAGTCGTTAATATCTGATTTCATTGTAATCTGAAAAGAATAAATATATCCAATGACAATATTTCTATCCATACCACCATAGATTTTTTCCTGTAAAAAATCATAAATCTTCATATTTAGCTATATTACAATAAACTAAAAAGCGAACTATGAAAAGATCTATCCTATTCAACAAAAACAACAGAAAAATGTATCCTTATTGAAGACAAAATTATTTCATCTGATATATCCATTACTAGATTATCAAAAGAGAATTAATTATCATTTTATCGAAGACAAATTTGCAGCTTATAAACTTCAGCGCATCGACGCAGATTCCCTATAACCTAAAATGTAACAATGATGCTCAATTTCTGAAATCTTAAAAGTCACTAATTGATGTAATCCAAAATATTCCATATGCAGCTATTATTCCATTTCCTCAAGAAGTTCAAGAAAACAATTAGCAAAAATTCTAATATCAAAAGAGAAATCTTAGGTAGATTAAACAGCATCAAAAAAATTCTCCAAAACTCCCCCCCCCCCCCCCCCCCCCCCCCAAAAAAATGCTTCAGGGTCAAACTTAAAGCAAATATTAACATAGTAAACAACTTCTCACCAAAGGTCTGAATATGCAGTTACCTCTGTCAGCCTATAACGATAGAGCAAATCAAATGATGAAATCAGCACAGTCTCATGTCACAGGTTTACCAACAGGTAACGCGATGTTTTGGAACACAAGGTCTCTTTTCTGTTTCTGGTTTCACTACTTGAATGGTTACATAGAGATTGACAGCCTAAAATTAAAACAACAACCATATCGTATCTATTTATACTACCAATGTAAAATAGCAGTGATTCAAATCACAAAGAAAGTTCGATTTCTGGGGTAGTTTCTTATATAAACTTTTGAAAAATATACAAATATTATTTAATAAAATATTGAAATATATGAGTCTAATATATTTTATTATTTTTTTCCTTTGAAAAAAAAAAGATTTAAGCACCTGTCCAGTCAAAAATTGTCATTAATTATCCTTGCCTTAAAAGATTTTATCTTTTGATTAATAGATCGAAAATTCGCAAAATTATATAAACTTCTATTTATAGTATTTTAAAATTAATCCATAGAGAGATTTATATATACAAAAATGAAGATCAAACAGAATACTACTAGAAAATAATTGCAAGAAAAATTGCAGTCATATAGCTCCTACCATAAATAATAATAATAATAACACACACACCACATCACACACATACACACACAACAGACAACACACACAACAAACAATACACCTAACACATACAATACACACAACGCATACAATACACAACAAACAATACACACAACATACAAAATACACACAACAAACATTACACACACCACACACGCGAGCGAGCGGCCACGCTTTTTCGAGCTCCGTCGTTTTCGCCTCTGGCGTGCGTGTTGATGGCGGATGGTATGTCGAACTTGGTACCAAAAGATGGCCCAGGCTCTGCTGACCAAGTGCCTGAAAGGCCCAGCAACCTGTCGCAAGCGGGCGAGAAATTAGCCCCGAAAAACGGAAATTTGAAGAATTTCGATGATTATTCTTCAGAATCTGAAAACTATGCAAATTCGCCGGCAGGCGACATGCATGCAAATCCGGCCGCCGCGCGTGGTGACGTCACGGCTCCGAAAACTGCTGCTGCTACCAGCGCAACTCCAGCTAGCCCGGCCTCGCTCAACTGGGCCGACAGCGAGATGGCGGAGGTCGACGCCAACGAGGATTTTACCGTTGTGAAGAGCAAGAAACGGCGCCGCACTTCAACAACGCCGGAGCACGTCGCCAAGCAGCCTAGCAGGCCTGCTGAGAAGCCCAGCTCCCAGCAGCTGAAGCGGCCAACAGGGCCGAGAACAGTGCCGCCTAAGGAGATCAAGGCGACACGCGCCAACATCGCCGACGCCAAGGCGAGGCAGGCCTCAACCAACCACGAGAATTACATCTTCGTGGAGCTGTGCCCTGACATCCCGGACTACTCCTACCTCCGGGCAATCGGCGACCTGGTCGGAGGGCCCAAAAACATCGCCCACTTTGGCAGGATGAACGGCCACTACATCGTGGGCCTCGCGAGCAAGAACCTTGCGAGCCGTTTGGTGGAGGAGGGCCTGAACATCGAGGGAACACTCCTCAAGGTCTTCCCCTTCCGCAAGAGGGCCGAAAGGATCATCGTGGCCAATCTCCCCGGCTTTGTAGAGGACGCCACCATCGTGCAGGCTCTGAGTCGATACGGAGACATCACCTCCATCGCCCCCATCATGATCAAAATGGGGGAGATCGCCTTCAGCGACGGCCGCCGGGAGGCGTTCATCCTGCTCCACCAGGGCGTAAGGCTGGAGACCCTGCCCGCCCGACTGACCATCCAGTCCAAGGGAGACACCCTATCTGCCTTCCTCTCCTTCGGAATTAAATGTTCCAAATGCGGAAGGCAGGGCCACCGCAGAGCTAGCTGCCCATCGCACGCCAGGCAAGGGAACGGCAGCCCCAGGCAAGCAGCGTCTCCCATCGGCGCAAGGCCTCCCCCCCCCTCCTCCTCCTCCTCCTCAGCAGCCAAGGAAGCCGGCACCGGCGCCCGCAACACCGGCGTCCCCTGTCCAACCGGCGAAAACATCAACAGAGTCTCCGGCGATCCCCTCGGCGTCCCATCCTGCCGAACCGATGGATCTCGCCCAGCCCGCTAATGCCGCCCTCCCTGCTCCCCTGGCTGTCCCGAGGCCCCTCGAGCCTCGCATCTCTCCGCTCGACCACGAGATGTCGGTGGAGAACTGCCCGGGGAAAGGCCGCACTCGAACAGCTGCTGGAGCACCTCGGGAAGTCCCCTAACATCTCCATCGACTGGGACAAGTTGCCCGACCTAAACCGCGAGGAGGCTCAGAAGCTCCTCACCTCAGAGACCACCATGAAGAGGAGAGCGTCCACGCTGACCCCGGCACAGGTCAAAGCCCTCAACAAGCTGCACGATACCATCAAGCCCTTGTGCCCAGACTCCAACTCCACAATCCGCAAGACCCTCCAAAAGACCAGGAAGGTGCTGCGTGAAGGATCGTCCCAATGAGTTACCGCGTCGCCACCATCAACGCGCGAGGGCTCGCCACTCGGAGGAGGAGCCTTACCCTTTGTCATCTCCTCAGGCAACATCACGTGGACATCGCGTTTGTCCAGGAGACAAACGCATTTCATCTGGGCAGCGGCCAAGACCTCTGCCTCGGCTACAGTGCTGTTGTGTTGGCCCATCCCGTAGCCATCTCGGGATCCGGACTCGCCTGCGTCTTCGGACCAGGCGTAGCCGTGCTACATCAACGCATCCTGTGGCCGGGCCACATCGCCTTGGCAACCATAGATGTCCGCGGCGAGGAGATGACGGCCATCGCCGTTCATCTGGCGCATGAACCCCGGGAGAGAAACCGGCAACTGGAGCTCCTGGCGGCGACAGCGGCACAGGAGGAGGAGGGAGCCTGCTGGATCATAGGCGATTTTAACATCAGGGATCGGGGCCCCTCGTCATCATCATCATCGGATGCCCTCGCCGCTCTTCTGGACCTGGCCGCGCTGGTCGACGTGGCCACCCAGTTCGACGCCGCCCACCTGCCCACCAGAGTCGCCATGCACGGCGACCAAGTCGAATCGAACCGCCTGGACCGGATCCTCGTCCCTGCTGGAGTCCTGGATCGCGCGTCCATCTACGCGACCAGCCACTACCACCTCTCGGACCACCGCCTCGTGCTGCTCCAGGTGGGCCCGCCCACCACCGCCGTCTCCTCCCCCACCCAGCCTCGCTTGGCCGCGATGCTCCGCTCGGGCCTTGCGCTCGAACATCTGGCTGGCTACATCCGGGAGTTGGAGGAAGACACAGCGCACGATGACGACGACGGGACCTTCTGGGATAGGTGGACCTCCATCAAGGCGGGGATGCTGGCGGAGGCCAGATCCCTGCACGACCCGCGCCACGCTGCCAGCGACAGCTACGTCTACAGGGCGAGACGTTACATCGCGGCGCAGCTCGAGGCCTCCTCCATCCGGGCAGACTACCCATCGCTGCCGGACCTGGCACGCGCCATCCGCCTCCGTCGCCCGGTCAGCGTCATCAGGGACGAGGAGGACAACGTCATCGAGGGCCCAGAGCTTCGGCGGAGGGCGTTCGCGACCTTCCAGCCCCGCTTCGCCCGTCCCACCAGCGATCCAGCTACGGGAGCTGCCTTCATCGCCAGCAGCGCGCCCACCACCCGCGAGCTGAGTGAGGAGGACCCGCTCCACCGGCCAGACATCAGCCCTAGCGAGATAGCCCACGCCATCGAGCACCTCCCTCGCGGAAAGGCCCCCGGCTGGGACGGCTTGCCGTGCGAGCTCCTCGTCGCCTTCAACGAGGACTTCTTCGCGGAAGCTCTGGCCCGGGTGTTCGCGGCTTCACGGCTCCGCGGTGCACTACCTCCGTCGACGCGGCGCAGCTCCATCTGCCTCGTGCCCAAGGCCCGCGGAGGTCGCGGCCTTGATGGCTACAGGCCTGTCGCGCTGCCCTCGGCCGACTACAGGGTCCTGGCCGCCATCCTTCACCGGCGCCTCAAGCCCCACCTGCGGACCCTGGTGCCGGAATGCCAAACATACGCCGTCCCCGGGAGGTCCCCGTCATGGAACATCGCCATGGTGACGGACGCCATCGAGGAGGCCATCGCCCTGGGCTCGCCGCTGGCCGTCATGGGCGTCGACCTAGAGTCCGCCTTTGACTCATTGGACCGCGGCTTCCTGGAGTCCCTGCTAACATCCCTCCGCCTCCCGCCGGCCTTCATGGCCTGGATCAACATCCTCTACGCCGGGGCGGACGCCACCATCCGGGCCGGAGGCTTTCATACAACAGCCTTCCCCCTTCTCAACGGCCTCAGGCAGGGTTGCGCCGTAAGCGCCGCACTCTTCAGCATCGCCACGGGGCCGCTGCTACGTCGCCTGGAGTTGACCCTCGGCGTGGGCAATGTCATCGCTTACGCCGACGACATCGTCCTCCTATTTCATCGCGACGGAGACTTCGAACGGGTGGCGACCGTCTTCGAAGAATACAAGCAGGCCTCCGGAGTTGGCGTGAACCTCCGGAAGAGCGCTGGCCTCTGGTGCGGCGCCTGGCGCAACCGCGGCGACTCCCCTCTCGGCGCCTCCTGGTCGACCACCTCCATCAGGGTCCTCGGGCTCGACATCGCCCCCAGGAGCACCGTCGCCCACCGGGAGCAGCATCTCCTGGCCCTCCTGGAGAATGCATGCCGCAAATGGACGCCCTTCACCCGCGGCCTCTCCCTCGTCGGGCGAGCAAGAGCGGCGAACACGCTGGTGGGCTCTGTCATCCAACACCACCTGCATGGCTACCTACCATCACCCCCAACCATCGCCAAGCTGCAGGCCCGACTGGCGAGATTCGTCTGGGGACAGGACCACACGGCGTGGCTTCCCGCCGATGTCATGGCGAGGCCAGTTGCCATCGGAGGCCTCGGCCTCCTCGACCTCGCGACCCAGCTCCAGCTCGCCTGCCTCAAGGGGGTGCAGGTCGCGCTCCGCGGGGGCAGAAATGCCTTCAGCTGGCTGGTAGAAAGCGGTGAGGCCTGGATCCACCCTCCACCGGACGGCACCCGTCTCCAGCCCCGCCGTCTCCGGCTGCTGAAGCTGTGGGAGGAGGCCTCCAACATCCTGGGCCTCAACCATCGGGCGGTCCCCACGGCTCAGCTACTGGACCTCAACATCATCGGCGGCTGCCGGTTCCTCCGCCCTCCCGACCTCCTGGCCCCTGCCCGCTGGCGCGGAGCCCGAGTCCGGGACCTTCTTGCGGAGGGCCACCTCACCGCCCGACCTACGCGCTCGGCCCTGGCTGACGCCGCGGCCCTGGGCGCCTTCTGTCGGAGGCTGACCTCCGAGAACGCCGTGGGCTTCGGGGCGGAGTCTGCACCCTCATCTAGCTCTTTAGCTGCGGCCGTGGTGCTGCGAGGGACGGCTACGCCGTTCCTCAACGGCCTCACGACCCGCTCGGCCCGACGGGCCCTGGATCGCCCGCGCCTCGCCGCCACGCCCATCTCAAGGTTCACCTCGGGATGGTCGCCCACCATCGGTCCACTTCCATCTAGGATCGACTGGGCCTCGCTGCGGCGCTGCGCCTACTCGGGCCACGAGGCCGACGCGGCCCTCAAGTTGGCCCTCCACGCCCTGCCCCATCCGGCCCATCCTGCCTCGGTCGGCCCCTCCTGTCCTGCCTGCGGGTCCATCGACCGCTCCCTCGGCCACCGTTACTGGTGCTGCCGTTCCATCAGGCCTCTCATCAGAGAGGCCTTCAACATCATAGGGCGGCCCCCTGACCTGCAGGCTTGGATCTTCGGCGGGTCCGGCCTTGAGGACGACGCCCTTTCCATCTTGGCATCGGCAAAGTTGCGAATTTATCGCTACTTTGTACAGGTTGGGCTCGGAGAAGCAGTGGAAGACCCGCTCATCGCCTGGTCCCGGACCCTCCAGCGCCGAGGTTTTCTTCCTCCATCTCCCATCACCATCTTGTAAAATTTGTTTCATATATGTATATATTTTCTCTTCTCTTCTCTCTTCTTATTTTCTTTTTCTCTCCCTATGATTGAAAATATGTAATATTGTCTAAGATGACAATAAATATTTTTTAATTGTCAATTGTCACACAACACATACAATACACACAACAAACAATACACACAATACACAAAATACACACAATAAACAGTACACACAACACATATATTACACACAACACACAATACACATAACACACAACAAACACAATACACACTACACACATAACACACACAACAAACACACATACATTGTTAGCCAAAATCAAAGCGACCCCCACCCCACACACAAAATACCATAAATAAAAATATTCAATTGTTATCCAGCTTCTTTAAGAAACAAATTGTGCAGTAAAAAGCCTCAGTAAACTATAGTTTTATAAAACTTAATATTCCTTACTTTCCATATAAAATTGAATTCCGGTTTTTCTCTACTTTCCTCATTCAAAAAACATTGAAATTCCCAGCATTACTGTTTGCTAAATTAATTGTATACATTTTTAGTACGTGTGTATATGATTTGTGCAGTGATAGTGTCTAGGCAGCTTTCCTTAGATTTCCCTTCTGTTATTGTAAAGAGGATCAGGGTCAAATGATGTTTTTATGCAAAATTTTAATTATATTTCAGAGTCATTAGTAATAACTCAAATTGCAATTCATATTTCAATAGGGTGAAGCCTCAACATGTCGAATAGAATATATTTTCTAGTAAATAATGGAATATGCATTTTGAAAGTATAAAATTGGCAATTTCAATTTGAAATCATTACACGGAAAATTAATGGGTTAGGTAATCTAGTCACAGAAGTAATAAATTAGGTTTATTTATTAATCTTCAAATCTAGTGTTGGATAGGCTGATGTAGTGGCCCTGAGCCATGAAACCAGACAGAAAAGAGACCTTGTGTTCCAAAATTGCGATAAGAAGTGGTCACCAATCTGTGAATCATTTACTGATTACTTATAGTTACTTCAAGCAAAATTAAATAAAGAAGCTCTAAAGTTCCATTTTCCCCCCAAAATTATGATAATCATTTAGCTCATATATTATTTGATGGATTTTAATTTTACCAGAAAATTAACGAATTTATTTCAAAATGACCTCTCAAATAATTGCAATCTCATTTCCATGCTATCAAACCAAAGAATTTTCAGTTTTTTTAATAATCCATCCAATATAAAAAAATCTGAATATAGCTACACAATTTCCTCATCAGCATGACTTTGAACAGATATAAACCTAACACACCGTAATTTCGAAAAGGAATCATACTACCCATCTTCATCAAGAAAAAAAAAAAACACTCTCAAAATCTATTTTAAGATATAAGAATAATTATCAGATCGAACAAAAAAATATCAAAAAATCTCTGCTATGAATATTTCCCGCAAACTCCGTTTCCAAAAAATCAAATACCTGATTTACCACTGTTCCTCTGAATCTTAAAAATGCAATATTCAAAATAATTTGTAAAATTATTCCATGTCCTGTAATATTTGCATCAGCATCTTCCCAGAAATCAAGTTCAAAATAAACTAAAATCTGTGAATCACCATAAAATATTAATAAAACCATCATTTACCTACTTTTCTTTAACAATATTCATAATATTTTTGAATGAATAGATCCCTCTTGCGATGAGCTCCTTTCCCAGATGTCATTTCTGGTAACCCTCTCTCAATCAATCACCATATCAATAAGAACTCAGAAAAAAATATATCAAACCTATCAAGCCATATTTTCAAAAGAAACCTACTTCCTATTTTATGAAAAAAATCTATTTTCAAGTATAGGCGAGATTAAAAGCAAGAAAAAAAGAGAAAATATGTTACAATAATTCTCCCGTGAATATTTCCTGCAACTTCTTTCCAACCAATACTCCAAGTTTTATTTTTCGCATTCATCTTTAGAGAGAATCCATCAAGTACAGTAATCATATCTTCCATCTATAGAGAATCTCTACACCTAAAACAATATTGTCTTTGCAATCAAACTATAAAATAAACCATATGCTCTCAATTTCTCTAAAACCCATAAGCCAAATATTCAATAATATACCTCTGTCTGGAAATATCCACAATATCATCAATTTTCCTTCTACCAAGTCCTGCCAATGTCCTTCGAGCAGCTGCCCCAGACAATGACGTGAGTCAATCACTGATATCCACTGGGCCGTGGCTGTCTGAAGCACAAGAAAGCTGCGCCTTCTCCCCATATAGAAGATTATGGGCAATATATATTCATATAATAAATATAAAACCGAAAGCTCTTCTGTGTCTTTATTTATATCCAACTCCATCCAATATACAAATACGTGAACGATTAGTAATTAGAAATAGGTTTGCCACTTAAATATTCATATTTTCATAAGGAAGGTTTCAGTAACACACTTAAAATTGAGAAACCTCTTTCTATAATCTAATAAAATATTAAGGAGATATCACATGCATAAGAATAAGTATTTTACGAAATAGACACACATTTCACACACAACTTTATTAAGACCACCGGTCTTATTTAGATTCACAGCAGGAAGTAAGCTAAGATAGAGATCCTATAATCCAGGCAGAACAGAAACCAACAACATCCTCCAGGTCCAACGCATATCTAGTGGCCACAGATTCCACCATACATATGTCAAGATTAGCACATCACTGCAGAGGCGAGTTATGGAATCAGCCGCGTTCTAGTTTTCACTTTCATCATCCAAATAAACCGCGCCATTCGGGGAATCCATTATTCTCCTCCGAACGCTGACTGGGGCCTTGTAGAATATATATAAACCAGCGAGGAAATCTTGATCAAACATCAATGTATCCATACTTTGCTATATACCATAAAGCAATTAATGAAAATAAATATTTCAACAAAACAATAAATACCAGGTGAGGGGGTGAGTGTATATAAAAAGAGAGGTAGGGAAATATTCTATTCAATCCTCCAATATATATCTTACCAGAGTTTACACTAGATGTGTGTAGATTAAGGATATCAATTGAACCCTCATATTTTTAATTTTGAAACAATAAAATAATCTGGCAGAAAGGAATTTAAATGTACTTTAAAGAAATATTTTTGTTGAAAGAATTTTCATGCCCAGTCGGGTTCTTGTTGTTTTATGCTACATTCTCCTC
Organism: Cordylochernes scorpioides; assembly: GCA_030710605.1. Classification (NCBI taxonomy): domain Eukaryota; kingdom Metazoa; phylum Arthropoda; class Arachnida; order Pseudoscorpiones; family Chernetidae; genus Cordylochernes; species Cordylochernes scorpioides. Next base: position 6,716,070 of record CP092871.1, on the reverse strand, counting down.
CATTTCAGAAAGTCATTATCTTCGACCCTGAAAATTCTATGACACAGGGTTCATTATCCTATCATTCTGGTGGACATACCTATATGTGTATAAAAATCCTGTTCATTGGTACAACTACTACAATCGGAACGATATAGAGAAGATTAGCGTGGCCCCTGGGATACCAGTTCGGCGGTACAACTACTAGAATAAGAATGATACAGAGAAGTTTATTATGGCCCCTAAGATACCAGTTCGGCGGTACAACTACTACAATAGGAACATAGGTATCAGGTGGAATGTAGCCGTATAGGTGGTGCAGGATGGACCCCACGACCAGGCTGTTGGCTGCGCGTGCATGACTCACCAGCGACAGGCCGCGGGTGAAGGGTGTCCATCTCGCGATGACTCGCTCCATCTGTTCCATCAGGTGGGAAACTTGGAGGCGACGGTGTTTCCGGCAGTGATCGTGCGGCCCAAGATGGTCAGCGACTCGGACGTCTAGGAGGTTCCCAGAGGAGAATATTCCAATGCTTCCAGGAATCTCACCAGAGCCTGCAGCTCTTTCTGAAGTTGACAGTCATGCCGGCGGCCATGTGGAACTGTTCGGAGATCGAGAGAACGAGCTCAAATTGAGCATCTTCCCTGATGAAGTTTGCAATGCCATCCGCATAGTAGACCACTCTACCGCGGCCCAATATTCTCTCGAAGTGGCGGAACAAAGGCCCAACTCCGATGCTGAAGAGGGCGGCGCTGAGACAGTAGCCCTGCCTCACCCCGTTGAGAGGCGGGAAGGCCCTGGTGTAGACATCTCCAACCCGAATTAAGGCATCTGTTTCCCCACAGAGGACAGCAACCCACATTAGGAAGGTGATGGTAGAGAGAGTGTTTAAAACTAATTTATTACAGCCTACATATAAGTTTACATAAGGTTAATAGCAAAAATGATTAAATATGAATAGATAAGGTTATATAATGATAATTCGTTTTGAAAATAGAGACAATCCATATTTAAATCTTTGGGTAATAAAAAGACATATATTGGATTGAATAAAAAATTATTTTAAGAATAGAATCACCAAAGCATGAATGTTTCTTTCAAACATAAAACAAACTCTACTGTCTTTACTGCGATGAACGAAGGATTCAGTGTATCATATATAAGAAGAATCGTCCAATACAGTATAAAGGCTCTATGAAACGGCCAGGTAGATTATATTAGAGAAACCGCTGTGTTGAATTAAAAAAAAATGGGGGAAGGTCAATCTTACCCAGATTGAAAATAGAGATTCACCAGTTGTGTTTGCACAAGTTGTGGAAATGCAATTTAACAAAAATGGCATAAATATATATTTTATTTTGATTATCAAAAATGACTGGTCATCAAAATAAAAAAAAGATAAAAAGGGTGATAATCAAATTGGCCAAAAGGTTAGATATATTTAAAATTAGAATAAAGAAGTGATACAAAATAAATATACATACAAACAAATAATGCATAGAGCAAAATAACTAGGGTTGGAAAGGCAAAATCTTTTTCAAACAAAGTTTACAAATATTTATCTAAGCTTCTGTTTATAAAAACAAATCTTGTTTTCAATTCTTTCGATAAATCCAATTATGAGTTATTGTAGAATTCTTCACTTGAGATAATTATCCGATCAATTCTTCAGTTCCATAACAGGAAACTATATCGTAACCCACTTAGTTGGTGCGCAATTCTATAACGACGCTCTTCTCTTTATCTTCTTTGTTTCTTCATCACGTGGCTACTCATTCCTTCTGAGGCAGGGAGCTCATATTTCCCCGAGCCAATACACCAGTGCTGCCGGTTGTCCTTCTTCTTTTCTCTCCCCGTCACCGCGCATAGGTGCTCGCGCATGGGATGGGGGGCGATGTCTTGTTTGTTTACAAATTTTGCTCCTTCCATTCTTTATTCCTTTCCACCCATTAAGAGAAAGTGGCAACAAAAATAAAATAAAAATATATATACATAATAATAATAGAGGAAAATCTATAAAACATACAATTATAAATTATATATTTTTAACATACTCCCACCTTTTTGTATGGGAATACAAAAAGAAAAGAAAAAAATCTTAATTAGGAAAGATTATTGGAGTACACCCCCAATCTCGTAGGTTTTTTTACTTCTCTTCCAGACCTAGTGAAAATTGACTTTTCTCCATCTGTGGGAATCTCCTGGGCTTTGATCCCTTCTGTCTTGGGTAATCGCACCTCCCTGGAAATATCAGAACCAAGTTCCAAAGAGAAAAGTCTCTTTAACGGTCTTACAAATTCACCCGTAGCAGTCCTAACTCTAGCTACACGTTCTCTGCCATCCTTCCCGGGGTACAGTTCAAAGAGTCTGCCTAGTGGCCAGAATATTCTTTTTTGATCATCTCGACCAATCAGCACAACTTCGCCTGGAAGAAAACTTCCACCCTCCGTTTCATTCCCCTTTTGTACGAGCATGGCGAGGTATTCCTTGTGGAATCTTTCCTTCAGTTCTTTCTTAATCTGCTGTAACTTTCGAAAGTGTTGTCTGGTATTATCAGAACTTATTTCAAGACTTTCATCAAATGAGCCAAAATTATTTTGGATAAACATTTGTGGAGTGATAGGCATCAAATAATCATCTGTTTCAGAAATGTAGGTGAGAAGTCTTGTATTTATAATCGCCTCCACATGACAAATCAAAGTTTCTAACTGGACATAATTTACTCTGTTAGTGCCTAATGTTCTTCTCAAAAGATCTTTCACCAGTCGTACTAACCGTTCCCACCATCCTCCCCACCATGGTGCAGAAGGAGGAATAAATATCCATCGAATTTGTTTGTCACACGAATACTTGGCTATTTTGTCCCAGTTCAAATTGGTAAAGAGTCTATTGGTCCTTTTAAAATTGGTTCCATTGTCACTGTAAATCTTAACTGGTCTCCCTCTCCTGTGGATAAATCGTTCCAATGCCAAAATAAAGTTTGTCGCATCCAAACCTTCCACCAGCTCCAAATGAACTGCTCTGTAGACAGCGCAGGTGAATAAGGTTATCCAAATTTTCTGGCCATTTTTAAGGTAGAGAGGACCCATAAGATCAACACCTGTTACCTCAAAGGGTCTACCCATGAATAACCTGTCCTTGGGCATAGGGGCACAAGGTATAGTATTGGCCTTCTCTGCATGTCTTCTACAAATGATGTATCCTCTCACAACTCTTTTAATAGTTTTTCTCGCTTTTAAAATCCAAAAATTTTCTCTCAATTTGGAAAGTCAAAAATGAACGCCAGCATGGCAATTATTTGAATGCGTTTCTCTAATCAGTTGTTCTGTTATTGGATGATCACAAGGTAAGAGCACTGGTTTCCTGAATTCTTCAGGACTCTGATTGTACGAAAGTTTGGTCTCTATATACATAAGCCCATCTGATTGTACCTTGGTTTTTAGGTGGCTAATCTGTCCCTTCCCTAGACTGTCTCTTTGAATTAATCGGATGAGCACCTTTTCGGCTTGGACTACTTCGTGCGTAAAGTTTTACCTTGTATTTCTTATCTTTTAAGTATTTTGATGAATCGAAGCACCCAAGCTAGCACTCTCAGATTCGCCTTATACGAAGAAAATTTACTTATATACCAAAATGTCCTATCTTGTACAATAGTGTTTTCTACCACCGTTCCTTTTTTCTCTTCTAAAACTTGTTCTTCATTTGGAATTGGCTTTTGTTTTGGCCATTTGTCCTCTGATCCTCTCAACCACTGGGGTCCCTCCCACCATTCAGACAAAATGAATTGTGGTGCGTAGCAACCTCTCGAGGGTAGGTCAGCGATGGCTCCTATTTTCTTTTCCCTAAATCTTATCAGGATTTCAGGTAAAAGTTCAATCAGAAGATTAGGTTCAGTCTCTAAACATTCATTTAGAGACAAACTTCTCTTACTTGCTTTACTTGATGCATCGTAAACTGGTCTAATAGGAGTAGTCTCACTCTGAACCTTATATATCGGTCGATGTGGTAGATAATGTCCAATAGGTTTGACGTCTTCCCCGTCAACTTCTTCTATAAGGTTTTCCCTGAACCAGGATCGGAATACTTCATCATAAGGAACAAACTGACCCTTTTGCGTCATCTTTTGTGTCATAGCCTCCAAGCGCCTTTTGGCTATTTCCAAGTTATTAGGTATCGTCCCAATTCCTCCCTTCCGTGGAAGAGATACAAGATAACGTCCATCATGGCCTCGACAGATTTTCTCACGAAACTTTTCTTGCATGAGAACATTTTTCTCTTTCTCAGAGATGACCTCTGTAGGAGCTCGTATCCCTATTGTTTCTAATTCCCATAAGGATATTACTCTATGTTGGGTTGTAAGTAAGGTGATAACCATTTGAGCACTTGTCTCTGGTCTCTCTGATGAGGTATTACCTATTAAAGTCCAACCAAGAACTGTTTGAATTGCGGTCAATCCCCCTGCCAGCTGTTCAATTTTTCTTGTGAGAAGCTACACATAATAGTCTCCACCGATTAGGATGTCTATTTCGGTTTTATTATTGTCTACCTTGGTCAAAGTGATTCCTTTCTTATCCAATTCCCATTGCCTGGGTCCTGTTTCAACGGGTGAAATATCGCCACAATTTATTGTTTCCTCTAACGCTTCCATCTTGAAAGCCTTTCCCTCATCAACATTGTCCAACTGGAAATAAAATATTGAATGAGCCTTTTCTCCTGTGGTTTGCCCTCCAAACAAAAATTTATTCAATTTGACTTCTCCCACCTTGGGTAAGTCTAATTCCTTAGCTAGAGACCTTCTGATGTAAGCCTTTTGGCTACCAGAGTCTAAAAGCACTCTTACCATTTTAGAATGTTTCGGTCCTTTAATTTTTACAATTAGAGTCATTAACGAGATATTGTTTGTGCATACTTGATTCGCCATTGCTGTTACAGGCTCATTCTTCCCCTCATTCTGCTCTGCTAAACTATTGCGAGATCTGTTATCTGACCTCCATTTTAAATTTTCCTGACTATGTGAGGTTCCTCTGCACATTATCTCAAAATGAGGTCCTTGGCAACGCTTGCATCTTACAAAAGATCGACAATCCTTCTTCAAATGATTCTTTCTCAAGCATTTAAAGCAAACTTTCGCATCCTGTACCCTCTTTAATTTGTCTGATTCCAATATCTTGGCTGCCTTAAAACAGTTTTGGCTAAGATGGTTATCTTTGTCACAAAATAAGCACGGTAAGTTGATCTTTCCAACAAATAATTCAGACGCTGTGAGGATCTTAGGGGATTATTTTCTCTCTTTCCCTGTTTTAGAGGAAGGGAAGGTTCAAATCCTTCAGCAACAAAGGAAATGCGTTCTGCATTTTTAACTTCCCGCTTTAAAAATTCTATCAGACCCTCTAATTTATCAAAAGCTTTAGCCCCACTATGTTCAATTTCCGCTTCAATCTCAGAGTGATCTTCTCTTTCTTTGAAAGGTGTACGGGAACGTTGCCATATTTTGATAAGTTCAAGTGGCAAACTTGACTCCACCAACGGGTACAAGAACGCACCACCCCCAGACTTAGTATCCACTCCCAGAGATCCCAAAGAATGGAGATGTGCAACCAAATCATCATAAAGTTGAGCCAAGTTTCTTTTTTCAGACCTGGCACTGGCAATGACCAACTTTAAAAGCTTGCGCACATACAACTCAGTCAGCATATCTCTGTCTCCAAACCGATCTTTCAAATCTTCAATGACTTTGTTGTAATTATTTTCTGTAAGAGGGAAGCTAGTCACAAGTCTGTGGGCCTTTGACCCAACAACCATGGATTGTATTAAGTATTCAAATTTATCAACATCAGACAGTGACTCATCTAAATGTATTTTTCAAAATGACTCCACCATGATAGCCATTCCTCTAGCTCACCTGTATATACTTTTTTTAGTTCAAATTTTGGAAGTTTAATTTGTCTTTTAACATCTGAAGTGCTAAATTGTGACATTTTATCATCACAGGGTGCTGCCAATTTAGACTCATATTCTTTCACCTTCTGTGCGACAATTCCTACTTGTAGGCTATAAGTCTCACATTGCTCCATCTCATCATTGTTTTGAGCTTCTGTGGACCTCGGATCATCCAATAAGATCTCTTTTATTTTATCATCAATCAATATCAGTCTATCATTAAGAATGGTTAACCTTTCAAATTTGGCCTTTATTAAAATTATATCCACTTCCTCTAGACTTAGACCTGATTTTATTTCATTTGTGGTACGAGTGATGGTATTCCTTAAGGGAGTTCTTTCTCTTTTAAGCTTATCCATCCCCACAAATTGTACAAACACCACAAGGTGAGATCACGTCCGGCTCACCAAAAATTTTGAATTTGAAAAAAAAAAAATGGGGGAAGGTCAATCTTACCCAGATTGAAAATAGAGATTCACCAGTTGTGTTTGCACAAGTTGTGGAAATGCAATTTAACAAAAATGGCATAAATAGATAAAAAGGGTGATAATCAATTTGGCCAAAAGGTTAGATATATTTAAAATTAGAATAAACATGTGATACAAAATAAATATACATACAAACAAATAATGTAGAGAGCAAAATAACTAGGGTTGGAAAAGCAAAATCTTTTTCAAAGAAAGTTTACAAATACTTATCTAAGCTTCTGTTTATAAAAACAAATCTTGTTTTCAATTCTGTCGATAAATCCGATCATGAGTTATTGTAGAATTCTTCACTTGAGATAATTATCCGATCAATTCTTCAGTTCCATAACAGGAAACTATATCGCAACCAACTTAATTGGTGCGCAATTCTATAACATATCACGTGGCTACTCATTCCTTCTGAGGCAGGGAGCTCATATTTCCCCGAGCCTATACACCAGTGCTGCCGGTTGTCCTTCTTCTTTTCTCTCCCCATCACCGCGCATAGGTGCTCGCGCATGGGATGGGGGGGCGATGTCTTGTTTGTTTACAAATTTTGCTCCTTCCATTCTTTATTCCTTTCCACCCATTAAGAGAAAGAGGCAACAAAAATAATATATATATATATAAAATAATAATAGGAGAAAATCTATAAAACAAACAATTATAAATTATCTATTTTTAACACGCTGGGGCGGTTCATCACTAATTAGCCAAGCCCTCCTAGTATTTTTTTTATCGCAGTAAGGACAGTAGAATTTTGTTTTATGTTTAAAAGAAACATTCGTTTTTTGATGATTCTATATCTTTTGTATAGATATAACGTTTTCGTATAAAAAGTTTATTTGCTAATATATCTGTTGACTGAACGCTAACCTTTGTCAAGGCATTACATTTTGTATAGAAATATTTTATAAAAAATAGGTAATGCCTTTATAAAGGTTAGCGTTCAGTCCCCAACCAAAATATTGGAAAATAAATCTTTTTATTCAATCCATACACACAATATGTCTTTTTAATACCTAAATAATTATAAATATATGAATAAACGAATGAGAGATAGGTCTCTGGTTATTTGAGAATCAGAGATCAGGTCTTGTATATGCACATGTGAGGATATTGGCAGCTCAGAGAAAGGTTTAGAAGGAGCAAAGTGTCAGCTCAGCTGCTCCTATTGGTAAAGACTCTGTGAAATTTATATTTCTACCTAGATGTGAAGGGTCAATGCACTGGACTCGGTGAAACGGCTTTTCTACGAGGAATTTATGAAGTGTGAATTGTCCCTGTTTCCAAGCTTAAAGTGTTTCTCTTTACAACTTTAAGAACGTTCTATTAAATATTTGAATGTGATCAAAATTATATTATGTACAAAGTATATATAGTAACGTAAATATATGCGGCATATATATATATCCTTCATATAAAAGCCTGGAACTTAAATATCACAGAGTAAATATTAAATATTTAGAAAAATTATATTTTATAGAGGGCGTTGCTAATTTAATGTTTCCATGACGCAGAGAAAAGAATATTCATAGAATATTCCAAGGTTGCTGAATTAAGACATAAAAACAGAAAATGGACTCCAAGAAACGCCCGACCATGAAGATTTACAAAACTGTCTTCGGCCCATTCAAAATAAGATGCTTTAAAAACAAAAGTCGCCCCAAAAAATCTCCGTGGAAAAGGTTTCAGCAAAAAAAGAAAGGTCAGCGTTCAAATTGAAAAATTTATATCTTGTTCAATCAAATATTTTATGATTAATTTAGAAATAATTATTTTTGAATCACATTTGTTGACAAAATATTTTCTATTCATGAGAGTCAAAATTTTCATTATTTAATATTTCATTAAAATGATTAATATTTGGTCATAAATAATAATTTTGATTTTTTTCATGAATAGCTTCTTTGATTCAATAGGACTTGTGCTGTTACTCATCTAGCAACTCGTTATGTATATTAATAATTTCATATTTTGAATTTTCTCAAATTTTTAGAAATTATTCTCTTATATCTATAAATGTTTTGGAATCACACTATACAATTTCTAATGATTGAGGAAAGGAAAAGAACAAAATCATATTCATAACTTGAAAGGCCACTTGGTACAAGGCCCGATCAACTCAAGGTGACACTGTAGCTGAGAAATAGAATTATATTAAAGTTATATTGACATGTTTTTGTTATTTCATTAAGATTTATTACTGATGATGAACTCTGACTCTTTAACAACCAACAGATTGAGGAATCCGATTGATGAAATTCAATACTTCTGATAACTTGTATATTTGCTATTGAGACCCATTCCTTTTTATTTCAATTTGAAATTATTAATTCTGAAAATACTTTGATGTTAAACAGAAGTATGCCATAGCCAGAAAAGGTTTGTTAAATTGAAAAAAAAATAATTAAAAAAGACAAGTGAAAATTATTTATGCAATGAATGACATTTACAAATCAAATCATATATACTGAGACGAATTAAGATAAATACAATATGTATGAAAATATATTTTTCCTTTTTACAAAAAATGCATTATGTTTTAAACTTTGTTCTTGTGTCAAAAGACACGTGTAATAACAGAGAATGCCAGGCCATCGTAAACGTAGGCAGTTCAAGTAGACAGACGCTTTTACGAGGCGCATGGTGATCGGACTGAAAGGGCAGGTTGGTCCATACGTCAAATCGCAGCTGATACACACCTTGGTGCGTCCACGGTGCACCGACTGTGGAGAAGATGGTTGGAACAAGGAAATGTGGCAATTTATAGGAATGTCGGTGCAACCAGAGTGACGTCAGCACGTGTGGATCGGCGTATCCTTCGACAAGCAGTGGCGGCTCCAAAAGCCACTTGTACCGCCATCCTGCAACATGTGCAAGACACCCTAGATCATTACATCTCGACCAGAACCATTTCTCGTCGATTGGTTGCTAATGGCTTGCACTCATGTCGTCCGCTAAGAAGACTGCCATTGACCCCACCGAATAGGCGCCAACGTTTGGAATGGTGCCGGGCTAGATCGACGTGGATGACGGAATGGCACAGGGTCGTGTTCTCAGATGAGTCGCGTTTCTGCTTGTCCAGTGATAGTCGCCGTGTACGCGTGTGGCGTCGACGTGGAGAAAGGTCCAAACCGGCAGCAATTGTGGAACGCCCCACCGTGCGACAACGTGGAATCATGGTTTGGGGCGCAATCGCGTATGATTCCAGGTCACCTTTTTTTCGTATTCAGGGCACTATGACGGCCCAACGATACGTTGATGATGTGCTGCGACCGGTGACACTCCCCTACCTTCAGGGGGTACCCAATGCCCTTTATCAGCAGGATAACGCCCGACCGCACACTGCTCGCATTAGCCAACAAGCTCTGCAAGATGTACAGATGCTTCCCTGGCCACCGTACTCTCCTGATCTCTCACCAATCGAGCACGTCTGGGACATCATTGGACGCCGTTTGCATGCCTTGCCACAGCCGCGTTCAGCAGACGAACTGTGGCAAATGCTTGAGAGGGAATGGAGAGCCATCCCTCAGGACGCCATCCGTACTCTGATTGACTCTCTACCTAGACGTGTTGCTGCGTGCATCGCCGTCCGCGGTGGTCCTACTTGCTACTAAGCAGACGCCGTTCTCGCCCTGTATTATGACTATGATTTTGAAATGAAGATCACTTATTGTTCGTCCCTGTCTCTCTCTGTCTGCCGAGTTTCATCACTTTCTGGCCACTATTTCTTGGTGTTCCATTTTCAATGTCACGCAGTGTATGTATGAATATTATACATTGTGTTTATATATTGAACGTTTTTATTCAACCTGTGTCCATGTCTGTCTGTCCACCAATATTGTAATAAATTTTGAATATACTTACAGACAACCTAGAAGTCTGTAATTTAGTTAACTTGCTCAAACATGATGACTATGTAAGTTGACAATATTTCAGACTTCTAGGTGTTCAAGTGGTTTCGGTAATATCTAATTTTAATTTCTATATTTAATTTCAAATTTTTGATGATCAATTTTAATATACTTCTAGACCATACAGTTTCAGAAAATTTTTAAACTTGCTCAATACAGCTAACAATCCAGGTTAACAAAATATCAGACTTCTGTGTGGTCAGGATGGTCAGTAAGGAATTATTTTTCCATATTCCCTTTCAGATTTCTGACCAAATTTTGAAATAATTCCTAACCACGTATAAGTCTTGAGAGAATTCTATCTAAAATTCATTCCTATCAACATCATAGGTTTAGAAAATTTCAAACTTCTAGATGGCAGTAGTGTTGTGGCTCGAATAAAGAAAATGATTTGTATTTTATTTTCACTTACAATAAATGTAGACGCTTACTACTCATCATGATTATCATGTGGTATTGGGGATATTTGCCACAACGATTTGGTTAAAAATTTTAAAACATTAAGAATAAAAATACATCTGACTTGGTGTCCAGTTAAAAAGCTCTCATTCACCTTGACTGGCACCTTGAAGACTTCATCCCAGAATTCTTTAGACAATTTAATTCCTATCAACAATGCTAGTGTACAGAATTTCAAACTTCTAAATGGCCGTGGTATCATGATTAGACCAAAGAAGAGGAATTGTTCCTATCACTTACAGTAGCTGTAGTAACTTACTACGGACCATGGTTATCATGGCCTATTATGGATACGTGCCATCACGATTTACTAAAAATTATGAAAATCTATATATATAAAAATGAATGTATGTCTGTTTGTCCTTTATGCCTGACCAAACCACTCATTGGATCGCCATGAAACTTTGGGAAGTTATTTAGTATAGTACTGGGAAGGTTTCTAGCAAATAAAATTTTTGAAATAACTTTTCGCCTAGATATAATCAAGATAAATATTCTAATTTATCTGTTATAATTCAACAATCTGCTCTAAATATTATCATGATGATACGATGATTTTGTAATGTAGAAAATTAGGAAAGACAAAATTCAGGATGACATGGCAATTTATTTGAGACAAGAATAATGATACAATTCAAAGGCAAGATACTATTCCTTTAACTTCCAATTACCGAGGGAACCAATTAATATTGATTTTATTCAACTTATCGAGAATTTTTCAAAGGACTGGGAAAAAATGTTCACTTTATGGAGAGATTCGTTAAACAAACCTTTACTCGGATAAAACCCGGGCGAAGCCGGGAATATCCATTTCGTAGCTTAACCCGTCTCTCCAAGAGGCAGTCTCTTATTAAAGGTCTATTTGAGATTCTTTAATAGCAATTAGAATCTTCAATGAGAGACCACCAACAGGAGAAACAAGTTGATTCATGTTTTTAGGTGGTCTTTCTTAAGAGACTCTATTTACATATATTAAAATATGAAAAAATTAAAATATTTTATCAAGATAAATATTCTAATTTATCTATATATATAAAAATGAATGTATGTGTGTGTTTGTTTGTTTGTTTGTCCTTTATGCCTGACCAAACCACTCATTGGATCACCATGAAACTTTGGGAAGTTATTTAGTATAGTACTGGGAAGGTTTCTAGCAAATAAAATTTTTGAAATAACTTTTCGCCTAGAAATAATCAAGATAAATATTCTAATTTATCTGTTATAATTCAACAATCTACTCTAAATATTATCATGATGATACGATGATTTTGTAATGTAGAAAATTAGGAAAGACAAAATTCAGGATGACACGGCAATTTATTTGAGACAAGAATAAAGATACAATTCAAAGGCAAGATACTATTCCTTTAACTTTCAATTACCGAGGGAACCAATTAATATTGATTTTATTCAACTTATCGAGTATTTTTCAAGGGACCGGGAAAAAATGTTAACTTTATCGAGAGATTCGTTAGACAAACCTTTACTCAGGTAAAACCCGGGCGAAGCCGGGCGGGTCCGCTAGTTAAGAATAAAAATACATTTAACTTGGTGTCCAGTTAAAAAGCTCTCATTAACCTCAACTGGCAACTCAAAGACTTCATCCAAGGTAAGCTGAATTTCCAATATTTTCATAAATTGTTTCGAGATTTTTTAATGTGAACAGGTTTTAGACATTTATAAAGAAAATTTGAGCATATTGGTTTCATCACTTATATAATGTTAAAGAAAACACCATCACCTTGTATAGTGCCAACTGGTACTCTATACCATTGAACATCATGGAAACCCTTTTTTATACCCTTACACTTAAAAAAAAACCTATTATTCAACTTAATATGTGATATTGTATAATGATTCCTCATTACAAATGCAAGTTGGTGATCGATATTGTCTAGCATTAATATCGGGATTCAGGCAATATATCTGAAAGATATTTGATACACAGGAATCTTTATTGAAGACAAACGAGACGACCAAGTGTGATAAAAATGGCCTCTGTCTCCTTAAATAAAACAACAACAACAAAAAGATGACCAGTACATCAAAGACTTTACACTTCTTTAAGTTTTGTCCATGAGTGTACATATTATTATAAAGATATAAAATAGAGAAAAACAATTTTTAACAAAATAATCTGGTAATGTTCCAGGCTACCTGTCATCACGCCCGGTGCAGTGAACTAGAAGATGCTCTGGCAGAGAAAGACGCCATCATATTGGCCCTCCGAAGTCACGTGAGTATCCTGGACATGTGACAACACAGTGGTTGACGTGGACATTGATGTGACAGTTGGAGTACACCGTGCAACTACTGGACCAGAAGGTAAGAAGGACATTCTCTGTGTTGTCAACTCCCAGCTGACTTTGACAATGTCCAGGCGTCATCTACCCGGAGCATCGGAATAACTGCAACTTTCAAGGTGAGTTCAACATAGACAAGAATTATAGCCGCGGCACAATGACGACTTTATAGCAAAACTTAAATGGGAGAAAAACCTAAATTTTAGTAGCCTTTTTGTATTTAAAGCTGTTTAACAGCTCAGAGAATTACCAACATTTACAAGCAGCTCTGGGCTTTGTCTTTTAGGACTATTTTCTGAGATTCACAAAAAATTAAAAAATTGAGCATATAGATGAAAAGTAAGGGGAGTAAGCAAAGATATACTCAGTGTTTTTTAGGTATCAATACCAACACTATAAAACTGATGCCCTTTCCATTTAATACTCTCGATATCTTGGTTTTTGTTTCTTTCACATCCAGAGCACTCAATATAAGTCAAAATGTTTTAATAAAAAGGTCTTGTTACATCTGTAAAAAGTTGAAATTACATCTTCAACGGTCTTTTCTTTTTAAATTGACACAATTTAAATTGGATAAATTATTTGAAATTATTTTTTTTTGCTTCTGCTAGTATACATGGTACAGGACATAATAATCATGGTGGGTAGAAGTAGGTGACTGCTTTTACTGTAAGTGTACTACATGTCAAGACATGTGAAAAGCAGATTTTTTGAAATATAATTCACAGATGTTCGACGAGATATTTAAAATTCAACATATCTCTAAATAAATATTTATATTTACACTAATATGAAAAGGGGGGATATCTCGAGACAGAGGAGAAAACATTGAAATTGGTTGAAATTAAATTTTTTAAGCGAATTATGAATATTCTCTAATTTTAGATTCAAAACGCATGAAAAGTAGTAGTTTGAATTCTTTACATTTTAACCATTTTATCTATGAATATACCCATGCATATTTTTGTCAATATTCATGATATTGCATCATTCAGCACTGTATAAACTCTTTCTGTATCCAATAGTATATACAGTGTGAAAAATAAGTAAATAAATATAAAATTAGATTCATATTTAATAATATTGTTTTGAGGAATTTGAATATTCTATTCTAAGTAAATATCGGTTGTGTACAGGCCTCAACACGCTCTGTTGGCGTTTGCACTTCGAAAAAGGGTAAAAGTACTTTGAAGACAGATTTGTCTAAGTTTGATTTTGAAACAGAGGAAAACATTCCTGGATTTCTGCCTTCAGAATCGACAGATTTGGCAAAGCCTGTTTTCGAGATGGTCCAAAAGAAGCCTGGAATTTTCAAAAAAGCAAAGCAATGTTTAAAAAAGATTCTACCTTTTAGGAAGTCTGAGGCACCAGTTGTCACTTCAAGCAATGCGAACAATCGTGAAGATATCAGTAGCGAGCTTGATAAAGAGCTGAAGCAAATGGTAAAGATTACAGCTGAAACAAAGGCGCTGCATTCCAAAATGAACACTTTGGAGGCAAAGAAAAAAAGAAGGAAAAATATAAGAGAGGCAAAGCTATGATTTCAAATGGAATTCCAGAGCAAACGAAAAAAGAATTCAGAATTACAGTTGATAAACTTAGCACTCAACTAATTGCTCTTCAAGATTACCACAAGGCAATTAAGGAAGTTGGCCTTAAAAAGAAGGTTTTGCAGGAAGAGCTTGAATTAAAAAAAGATATAATTAAAAGAGAGGAATTAGATGACAAGCAACAGAATATCCTGCTTCAATCTCAGTTAGAGATAAAGTTAAGAAGCGAAAATGAAATAACTTTCATGATGATAGTTAATTCTGTTCAAAGTCTAATTGCTTTGATGAATTCACTAAAAGAGTGAATTATTATATCTGAAAGTTTTTCATAAATAATTTTCATCTGCCCATTTCAATCCCCTATTTCCCACCACCATAGTTCGTTCTCTGCAAAATATAACCTTTCCACCTCAATTAAAATACTCTTATTATTTTTCTAAATGACCATCTTTCCTCAATTCAATATCTCACCATTTTCAGCAAACCTATCAACAAATTATAATTTTACCTCTGCAATAGTGTACTCATCTTCTTTCTAATAGCCGAGTATATCCTATTCCAATATGAAATAATTTACAATAGAAATTTTGGACAATAATAGAAAACATGGAATTTCTCAAATAATTTAACGACCTGGTATATCAGCCTATCCTAATATCCAAGGAAAAACATAGACTCCATATCAATAGCCAACCAGAATATAGAAAATCTGATACTCAATTACCTTTCAAAATATATCAAAATCGGACTAATGAAGAACAATCCAGCGATAAATCCAAGACGTTAAATCTTATTTAAACAAAATATGAAAAAAGAACTATAATGGCAATGTTTCTATCTATGCCACCATAGCTTGATTCCTTTAAAATCATAAGTCGCTACCATAAAATAATCATCAAAAAAGCACAATGAACTGATTTAAATCATACTATCCAACAACAACAAAAAAATATATCCTTATTGAAAAAAAATATGATCAAAGCCAAAATGTTCACATCATAAACTTTACAGCATGGATGAAGATTCCCACTATCCCAATATATAACAATGATACTCAATTTCTGAAGTCTCAAAGGTCGCTAATTTAATACCACGACAATCTTTCATTTATATGCTGCAATTATTTCTCACAATCCCTTCCCCCATCTCTGAGAATTTAGAACAAACAATTAGCACAAACTTCTAATTTCAAAAGAGAAATTTTTTAAACTTTCCTATAAAAAGCTTCAGCATCAAACCTATAGCATATATTAAATTAGTAAACCAAATTTCCTCTTATACCAAAAGACCAAATGAAATAATGAAATAAGTATACAGCTCCTTGCCATAGGTTTACCAACAGGTAACGCGATGTTTTGGAACACAAGGTCTCTTTTCTGTATCTGGTTTCACTACTTGAAGGATGACACAGAGTTCAACAATCCAACTTTAAAACAGCCTCCATACTGTACCTTCTTATACTACCAATGGGAAATAGCAGGGCTAAAAAGAAAGTTTGAGCAGTTTATGATAAAAATTATTGAAAAAAATATAAAAAATTATTTTGTGAAATAATCCAATATGATCCTTATATATTTTATGACTCTTGTTTCCTTTTAAAGAGCATTCTTACAGCCAAAAATCAATAGTCGATAATTATCCTTACCCCAAAATATTTATTCTTTTGATTAATAGATTAAAAATTTGCAAAATGAAATAAAATTATGTTTTAAGTATTTTAAGATTAATCTATAGATTTATATATACAACAAATAAAGATCATACAGAATACCACTAAAAAAAATAAAAATTGCATTGATATAGCTCCAATCATAAAGAATAATAATATTAACACACCACACACATTCACACACAACAGACAGCACACACAACAAACAATAAACACAACACATTTAATACACACAACACAATACACGCAACACATACAATGCACACAACAGCCAATACACACAACACACAAAATACACACAATAAACACAACACATTCAATACACACAACACACAATACACGCAACACATACAATACACACAACAAACAATACACACAACACACAAAATACACACAATAAACAGTAAAACAACACACACAAAACACACAACATACAATACACACAATAAACAGTACACACAGCACATACAAAACACACAACACACAAAATACACACAATAAACAGTACACACAACACATACAATACACACAACAAACATTACACACAACACATACAATACAGACAACAAATACAACACACACTACACACACAAAACACACATACACTGTTATTCAAAATCAAAATGACTCCCACACACACAAAATACCATAAATAATAATATTCAACTGTTATCTATCTTCTTTAAGAACCAAATTGTGCAATAAAAAAGGTATTAGTGAACTAAGGCTTTTGAAATTTAATATTCATTACTTCCATATAAAATATAATTCCGGCTTTTCTCTTCTTTCCTCTTTCAAAGAAAAATGAAATTCTCCGCAAGACTGTTTGGTAACTTAACTGTATGTTTCTAGTGGGCTAGTATAGAACTTGTGCAGTGGTAGTGTTAAGGCAGCCTTTCTTAGATTTAACTTCTGTTAGTGAAAAGAGGAACATGGTAAAATGATGATTTGATGCAAAATTTAATTGAAAATCAGATTCATCAATTATAAATCAAATTTTAAATCAGATATCAATAAGATGAAGATTCAACAAGTCGATTGGGATTTTTTTGTAAAAAATGGGAAATGAATTTTGAAAGACTAAAATTGTCAAATTTAATTTTAAATCTTCAAAATGCAAATTTACTGGTTTAGGTCATATAGTCACAGAATTAATATAAATGGGTTTAATCTATTAAGGTCGACTTAAATATGGATAGCCTGATGTAATGACCCTGAGCCGTGGAACCAGACAGAAAAGAGACCTTGTGTTCCAAAATTGCGATAAGAATTGGTTAACAATCTGCAAATCATTTAATGATTACTTATAGTTACTTCAAGCAAAATTAAATAAAGAAATTCTAAAGTTCCACGTTTTTTTCAAAACTTTTATCAGCAATATTATTCGATAAATCTCAATTTTGGCGAAATAACTTAATATATTTTAAATTTACTTCTCAAATAACTGCCAATTTGATCTTCTTGCTATCAAACCCAAGAATTAAAAATTTTCTTATGATGCATCCAATATAGGAAACTCTGAATATCGTTACCCCAATTCTCTCATCAGCATGAACTCAGATCAGAACGCACCAAACATACCAATACAAATTTTTGAAATGGAATCATGCTACCCAACCTTATAAATAAACCTCAAAAATAAAAAAAAAATATCAGATCACAAATAGAAAAAAAAAAGATATCCCAATAAATATGTTGATGAAATGATCCCGCATTTTCAAAATGTCCTCTCTGATGTACCTCTTTCAACCAATCACCTCATTGAAATGAACTCAGAAAAATCTATCAAACCTATCAAGCCATATTTTCGAAAGAAACCATTCTACCTATTTCAGCAATAAATTTATTTTCAAATATAGACAAGATAAAAGGCTAGAAAAAAAGAGAAAATATATTACAATAATTCTTCCTAGTGAATATTCACTGATATTTCTTCCCAACCTATATACCAAGTTTTATTTTTGCATTCTTCTTTAGAGAATTCATCAAGTACAATAACCATCTCTTTCATTTTTAAGAATATCTCTGCATCTATAGCAATATTCTCCTTGCAATCGAACTCGAAAATAAACCATATAACTCAATTTACCTAAAACTATAAGTCAAATATTCAATCATCTACCTCTTTCTGGATATATCCACAATATCATCAATTTTCCTTCTGCCAAGTCCTTCCAATGTCCTTCGAGCAGCTGCCCCAGACAATGACGTGAGTCAATCACTGATATCCACTGGGCCGTGGCTGTCTGAAGCACTAGAATGCTGCGCCTTCAATCCATACCGAAGATTATGGGCATTATATAATCATATAACAAATATATAAAACTGAAAGCTCTACTGTGTCTTTATTTATATTCAACTACATCCAATATACAAATAAGGGAACTATTGGTAATTAGAAATAGGTTTGCCACTTCGATATTCATATTTTAATAAGGAAGGTTTTAGTAACATACTTAAAATTGAGAAACCTCTTTCTATAATCTAATAAAATATATTAGGGAGATATCACATGCATAAGAATAAGTATTTTACGAAATAGACACACATTTCACACACAACTTTATTAAGACCACAGGTCTTATACAGATTCACAGCAGGAAGGAAGCATAGATAGAGATAATATACACCAGGCAGCACAGAACCAAACAACAGGCTCCGGGTCCAACGCATGTCCAGTGGCCACAGATTCCACCGTACATATGTCAAGATTAGCGAATCACTGAAGAGGCGAGTTATGGAATCAGCCGCGTTCTAATCTTCACTTTCATCATCCAAATAAACCGCGACATTCGGCGAATCCATTATTCTCCTCCGAACGTTGACTGTGGTCTTGTAGTATATATATATTGTTACATCATGATTAATGGCGTATTTCTTATATTATTTTTAATATATTTGAAATTTAAATTATATATTTATTTATTTTTATATAAAATATTCTATGATATTTATTTAAAACACAGATTATTTAGATTGTCATCATTTGTATTTAGGTACACGTGTGACTTCACTGCTCTCTTTGATGTGAGAAAATAAAAAAAAGGATTCTGGTGGCTACTTAAAGAAGACTTATCTCGTTATTCCCTTTTATAAATTTGTAGGATGGTTGAAACACGCTCTGGTAAGATGCAAGACCCAGCACAGGAGAGAATCCAGGCTAAAGAGTCTGCCAAGCCGCAACCTGGTGCAACAATTGGTAGAGATGCTAGTTCCGACCCAGTTGTCCTGAATCCCAACATCGACATCCCCAAGTATGATGGAACGGAAGACCCTCGCCCATGGATTGAATCTCTTGAAGAAATTGGCTTCTTGTACCATTGGGCAGACTACATTATCTCTCGTTATGCCGCCATGAACATGACGGGAAGCGCTAAAACCTGGTTGAATTTACACAAAGCTAGTTTCACGAGCTGGGAAAATATTAAAATCCGCCTCATTCAGGATTTTTCTTTGGACGCGAATAAAGAAGAACTTAGAATGAAGCTCAACATAATGCAACACTGGAATGAACCAGCAATCAGGTTCGCGGAAGACATTCTAGTGTTGTGCAACAAGGTTGACCCCGCAATGGAAGAAGAAACAAAAATTGATCATGTTATTGGAGGACTGAAAAAAGAGTACTCATTCGCGCTCTCCCTGAACCCTCCTAAAACGACCGATGACCTTCTTGTCGTGTGCAAGAAAATGGATTCTTTTGAAAAGAAGTATCGGGAACGTGTGGAGAAATCCAGAAACCTATATAACGGTCCACGCTATTCTAGACCTCAACAACAATCGAGGTACGTGCCGCCGACTGCCGCACGAAACTACCAGACCACTTCCAGGCCCCAAGCCCCTGTTTCCAATAATTACAAGAACGACTCCCCTCCTACCCCCAGACAGTATCGAAACAACTTTCCCCAGCCCTCTACCCCTAGACGTCCTTATAATCCTAACTTTGTGCCGAAACCAAACCTTCAGAGAAACACTTACAATAAAAGCCAAGAAGTGAGAAAAAATAGGACGGAAGATGGAAGACCAATCTGCTTTAAATGTAACAAGCCAGGGCACGTGGCCCGTTATTGTAGGGTCAAGTTTATAAGAATCCTAGAAGAGGATCCAGCAGATACCCAAGAGAAGGTCGAAGAAAAATGCCAAATGAATGAAATATCAGAGAAATCAGGACCTCGGCTTTATGCTGATGTATGTCATAGCACACAGACAAATATTCCTACCCGGAATAGATATTCCGTGTTGGAAGATTTAAACTAAGCGTCGCGCCTGAATCTGTCAATCAAAGCAAGTCGACCATAAACGGAATCAAGAAGTTGGACCCTAAATACAAATTAAAAATTAATGTGGACAAGATAGGGACTTTTGAAGCTTTGGTTGATACAGGTGCTGACCTCTCAGTGGTCGACCTCAGAACGGCCCTCGATACAGGCCATGGTATAAGTAAACTCGCAAAAATTTGTGCAGGACCCGATGGAAAAAAATTGGACATGGTAGGAAGTATATTTTTAAATATAAAAATTGATGACGAAACATTATCACACAACTTTGTGATATTGAAAACGCATTTACGGACATTAATTCTTGGGAGAGATTTCCTTAAGAAAATGAACGCAAAAATAGATTGTAAGCAAGAAACTATAAAATATGATTTGACGAATAATCATGACGAAATCAATTTTGAAATGTTGAAAATAAAGAGTGCCAAGGATTCCATTGTACCGGAATGTTCCATGAAATTGATCAAGGCATTGGTAGAAACAGAGGATGGAGAATATATTATCGAGGAGAGCAGCAAAATGTTTCAAACAAATGGACTTCGTCTAGCAAGAAGCTTGATCAATGTTATAAATAGGGAAACACACATCTGGATAACTAATCCGTATCCTCGACCGTTAAAAATAATGAAAAACCAAACATTGGCTTTTGGAAGTAGTCCAGCGAAAATAAATGTGAGTCGAGAAAGAGAGGTAGAAAAGAACGAAGAACCTAGATTCCAAATAAACGAAAATCTTTCACCAAATGAACAGAAGGAGTTAAAACAAGTTTTAGAAAGGTATGGAGATCTTTTTTCATCGAGATTAGGGAGAACCAATTTGGCAAAACATCGGATAGGCACAGAAGACGCGAAGCCAATTAAACACAAGCCTTACCGGGTAAGTGCTAAAGAACGAGATATTATAAAAGAGCAAATTGACGAGATGCTTACAGAAGGCATAATTAGGCCATCTTCTAGCCCCTGGTCTTTTCCAGTAATATTGGTCAAGAAGCGAGATGGTAAA
Organism: Cordylochernes scorpioides; assembly: GCA_030710605.1. Lineage (NCBI taxonomy): Eukaryota > Metazoa > Arthropoda > Arachnida > Pseudoscorpiones > Chernetidae > Cordylochernes > Cordylochernes scorpioides. The sequence goes on along the minus strand of CP092871.1, from coordinate 6,694,509 downwards.
TACAGATTTTGTGTGGACTACAGAAAACTGAATAATGTGACAGTAAAAGATGTCTATCCGATCCCTAGAATAGACGAAGTTATGGATACCCTCCAAGGATCTACACACTTCTCAGCAATAGACCTCAGATCTGGATATTGGCAAGTTGAAGTCGAAGAAAGAGACAAAGAGAAAACAGCTTTCACTACAGCGCATGGATTATATGAATTCAACGTGATGCCTTTTGGACTTTGTAACGCGCCTGCTACCTTTGAGAGAAATATGGAGAATATGCTTGGAAATCTGAAATGGCAAATTTGTTTGTGTTATCTGGATGATGTTATCATATATAGCCCGGATTTTCCAACGCACCTCAAAAGACTTGAAGCTGTTTTTAGATGTTTTCGTGAATCTAATTTAAGGTTAAACGACAAAAAATGCCGATTTGCTTTTGAAGAATTGGAGATTTTCGGCTATATAACGAGCAAACATGGTATAAAACCCGCGGAACATAACATCAAAGCTGTCAGAAATTTTCCTCGGCCCAAAAAGGTCAAAGAAGTACAATCCTTTTTGGGAATGTGTTCATATTATAGAAAATTTATCAAAGACTTTTCAAAAATTGCTGACCCTTTGACCAACCTTATAAAAAAAAGTGTATCATTTACCTGGACAGAAAGACAAGAGGAAGCGTTTCAAACCCTAAAAACAGCACTATTAAGTCCACCAATTTTAGGTCACTTCAATCCAAATGCACCTACTTATGTTCATACTGATGCGTCCAACATCGGCATAGGTGCAACACTTGTCCAAGACATCGGTGGTGAAGAGAAGGTGATCTCATATTTGAGTCGTACCCTAAGTAAAGCGGAGCAAAATTATTCAACCACTGAAAAAGAATGTCTGGCCGTTGTCTGGTCAATGTCAAAATTACGACCCTACCTTTATGGAAGACACTTTAAAATAGTAACAGACCATCACGCCTTATGCTGGCTCAAACACTTTAAGGATCCAACAGGTCGATTGGCAAGATGGGCATTGAAAATTCAAGAATATGACTTCGATATAATACATAAATCGGGAAAGAAGCATCTGGACGCCGATGGCTTATCTAAGGGGCCCTTACCAGAAACTGATTGGGATGAGGATTTTGAAAGGCTATTTTTGAATCAAATAACAGACGAAGAGGATAAATTTATCGAAAGTGTTAAGAAAAACCTTAATGGAAGCAGGCGATCAATTGCGCAAAACTTTAAAGAAGAAGATGGATGCCTCTTTAAGAAAAACCCGAATCCTGAAGGCAGGGCGTGGTTGCTTGTGGTTCCAGAGAATAAAAAGAGAGAAATTATGAAAGAATATCACAATCATATGTCGAATGGCCATCTGGGCGTCGCCAGAACCATGTACCGAATAAAGAGTAAATACTTTTGGCCATCCATGCTAAAGGATGTCTCAGAATTCGTTAGGACGTGTCACCTTTGCCAAAGTAGGAAAGGCTCAAACCAATTACCTTCTGGACTACTACAGCCCATCCCCCCAGCCAACTTTCCTTTCGAAAGAATTGGAATTGACTTTGTTGGTCCACTACCATCTACGAAAAACAGGAAAAAATGGATAATCGTGCTGTCGGACTACTACACTAGATATGCAGAAACAAGAGCAGTCTCGGAAGCAACAGTGAAAGAAGTTTCTAAATTTCTAGTAGAGGATATTTTTCTTCGGCACGGAGCCCCACAATATCTTATTAGTGACAGAGGCTCTCAATTTACCAGTAATTTAATGAAAGAGGTGATGAAAACGTGCAAGATTAAACATTGCTTCACAACGAGCTATCATCCCCAGACTAATGGATTGACAGAGCGGTTAAATAGAACATTGATCAATATGCTCAGTATGTATGTGAACACTGATCAGAAAAATTGGGACGAAATACTCCCATTCATCACTCACGCTTACAATACTACAATTCAGGAAACCACAGGATATTCTCCCTTTTTCCTGATGTTTGGAAGAGAACCCACGTCTCTTTTGGACGACAGGAATATCTCGGTGGACATTGACAAAGATGATTATGATGAATACATAAAACATCACTTAGACAAAATAAACAGAACAAAAAAATTAGTTATTAACAACACAATAAAGACTCAAGAAAGAATGAAAAAGAACTATGACAAGAAACACATGGAAAGAAGCTACAAACCAGGAGAATTAGTAGCAGTTTGGACACCAATTAGGAAAATAGGAAAGTGTGAGAAACTACTGAGAAAATATTTTGGCCCATATAGAATATTAAAGAAGCTGTCCAACGTAAATTACTTAATTGAACCAAAAGATAATCCTGGCCAAGACCCATTGATTGTCCATGTCTCAAGAATCAAACCCTATTTTGAAAGAATTGATGAGGTCAATCACGAGGACGTGACGACCTCTGGAGAGGGGGAAGTGTTACATCATGATTAATGGCGTATTTCTTATATTAGTTTTAATATATTTGAAATTTAAATTATATATTTATTTATTTTTATATAAAATATTCTATGATATTTATTTAAAACAGATTATTAATTTATCATCATTTGTATTTAGGTACACTGTGACTTCACTGCTCTCTTTGATGTGAGAAAATAAAAAAAATGATTCTGGTGGCTACTTAAAGAAGACTTATCTCGTTATTCCCTTTTATAAATTTGTAGGATGGTTGAAACACGCTCTGGTAAGATGCAAGACCCAGCACAGGAGAGAATCCAGGCTGAAGAGTCTGCCAAGCCGCAACCTGGTGCAACAATATACCAGCGAGGAAACCTTGATCAAACATCAATGTATCCATACTTTGCTATATACCATAAAGCCATTAATGACAATAAATATTTCAACAAAACATTAATAAATACCAGGTGAGGGGTGAGTGTATATAAAAAGAGAGGTAGGAAAGTATTGTATTCAATACTCCAATATATATCTTACCAGAGTTTACACTAGATGTGTGTAGATTAAGGATATTAACTGAAACCTCATATTTTTAATTTTGAAACAATCTAATAATCTGACAGAAAGTAATTTAAATATACTTTAAAGAAATATTTATGTTGAAAGAATTTCCATGCCGAATCGGTTCGATTTGTCTGATGCTACATTCTCCTTCATTACAGAAAGTCATTATCTTCGACCTTAAAAATTCTACGACATTCGGTTAATTACCTTAGCATTCTGGTGGACATACCTATATCTGTTTAAAGATCCTGTTCATTGGTACAACTACTACAATAGAAAATATATAGAGAATATTAGCGTGGGTCCTGTGATATCAGTTTGGCGGTACAACTACTACAATAGGAACGATACAGAAATTATTAGCATGGCCCCTGTCATACCAGTTCGGCGGTACAACTACTATAATAGGAATGATACAGAGATGATTAGCATGGCCCCTGTCATACCAGTTCGGTGGCACAACTACTACAATAGGAAGGACACAGACATAATTAAAATGGCCAGTGTGATACTTATTCGACGGTACAACTACTACAATAATTACCCACCGCATGTCCCAAGTTTGTCCATAGAGGATTGGTTCCAATCTGCGCAATATAGAAGAACATCTAACGTGCCAATTTCTCCCAACCTCCCGTCTGAATCACCCTCATCCCAGCCACGCTTAAAGCGTCGAAAAGTACGATGTCAGATCGGTTACCCGAGGTTTGTCGCTATGCCCCTAGCTTTACGACATTGGCAACTAAATCCCCCACCTAGCTCAAAGTTCACCTGATACCTCTCCGTTCCCTCTCGTGAGGAGAAGATTTGTAGGCTTTTTGGTCTGACCGTGTCCTCCCACAATCTCCTAGTCTGAGGTTCGAGATATGGTCATTATCTACGACCCTTAGAATTCAAGTTGATTATAATGAAATAAAGTAATTACTTACACAAAATAAAAAACTACTACAATAAGAACACCACAGAGAAGATTAGCATGATCCCTATATACCATTTCGGCGGTACAACTACAACATTAGGAATAATACAGAGAATATTAGCATGGCCCCTGTGATTGAAGTCTGGCGGTAAAACTACTACAAAAGGAATGATACAGAGAAGATTAGCATGGCCCCTGTAATACCAGTTCGGCGGTACAACTACTACAATAGGAATAATACAGAGATGATTAGCATGGCCCCTGTGATACCAGTTTTGCGATAAAACTTCTACAAAAGGAACGATACAGAAATGATTAGCATGTCTGCTGTGATACCAGTTCGGTGGTACAGCTATTACCATATGAACGATACAGAGATGATTAGCATGGCCCCTGTGATACCAGTTCCGCGGGAACAACTATTACAATAGGAACGATACAGAGATGATTAGCATGGCCCCTGTGATACCAGTTTGCGATAAAACTTCTACAAAAGGAACGATACAGAAATGATTAGCATAGCCCCTGTGATACTAGTTTGGTTGTCCAATAACTACAATAGAAACGATAAAGAGATGATTAGCATGGCCCCTGTGATACCAATTCGTCGGTACAACTACCACAATTGGAACGTAGCCGTGGAGGTAGTGCAGGATGGAACCGAGAACCAGGCTGTTGACAGCGCGTGCATAACCCACCAGCGACAGGCTGCGGGTGAAGTGTTTTCACCTCGCGATGGCTTGCTCCATCAGTTCCATATGGTGGGAAGCTTGGAAGGCGACGGTGTTCCAGGCAGTGATCATGTGGCCAAGCATGTCAGTAACTTGGACCTCTAGAAGGTTCCCAGAGAAGAATCCTTCCTGTTGTATAGTTATTGTTGTATAGTTATTATTTAATTAAACATTACTCACCAGATGAAATTATTATTACAAATTATTTATTACACTTTATATTTATATTTTACATCAACACTTTGTTTACATTATACATCGTATATTATTGTTTATGATGATGATCTATAATATATTTTAAAACACAGAATACTACATTCCCTCCTTCCTTTAGATGAAAGGAATCATGTCTTTATATCTTGATGATGGCTTGACGACTCTTCCACTCCTGGTGATCACGGGTTCCTTGGTAGTCGGCAAGGGTGGAGAAACCTCTGGTGGCAACTGGTGAAGAGCCTCGGCATCAAGTCTATCTGAAACAACAGGGTTAAATGTAGACCCTGTTCTACTTGAACTTGGTCGGTTTAAAGAAGTGTCCTTGTCTTGGTTTGAGGAACTATCATCTGGTATTTGTACATCAGAAGAGTTGAGGTGTTCAATTCTTGTTGAATCTGAACTAAGATTTTTCTGGCTCTCTTCTGGAATCAAGTCAGAAATGTCTTGATTGGTCTCTTGAGTAGGAACATGTTTCAAATGTTTAGCATTTCTATGAATTATTTTCCCATTTTTAGTGTTGACTAATTTAAAAGAATTTATTGAAGTGTTTTCAAGAATGACATGATGTTCTGATCTGAAATTTGAATCAAGTTTTCTATTATTTGGATTTGCCACATAAACTAAATTTCCAATTTCAAAATTATGAGGACTAGCTTTCCGAATTATATCATTATATGTTTTCATTTTTTTTCTTTGTAGACCATATTGAATTCTTTGATGTTGGATTCATCTTCTTCTGCATCATTAACAAGTGAGCTTAATTTAGTTTTGATTTCTCTTGAAAATAATAGGAATGCTGGAGTCTTTCCTGTAGATCTGTTTGGAGTAGTTCGGTAAGACATTAAAATTCTGGATAAATCTTCTTTCCAATCTTTCCCTTCTTCAGAACTTGAATTGAATTGTTTCTTTAGAAATCTATGGAATCTTTCTATCTTCCCATTACTTTTTGGGTAATAGGGTGAGGCTTTGATGTGCCTGATTCCACATTCTTTTAAATATCTTTCCATTGATGTACTTACAAACTGTAAGCCATTATCTGTTACAACTTCATGTGGATAACCATGTCTTGCAAAAATCCCCATCAATTTTTTAATAATTGTCTTGCTGGAAATGTCTTCTATTATCATTGCTTCAGGATATGAAGAATAGTAGTCGATCACTGTTAAAACATAATGATGGCCAATTGGACCAACTATGTCAATTCCAAGTTTCATCCAAGGTTTTGATGGTAACGGAACTATTTGCAATGGTTGATCATTTATCAATGGTTGATTCCTTACACAAATTGGACAGTTTCTAATCAAATTTTCAATGTCAAAGTCCATGTTTATCCAAAAATATTTTTCTCTTAACAGTTGTTTGGTTCTTGTCATTCCTTGATGTGTTTCATGTGCAATTCTCAAGACTCTCTTTATTAGTTTTGAAGGTAGCAAAATTCTACTTCCTTTTAAGATAAGATTATCAAAAATTGAGAGTTCATCTTTAAACTTATAAAAACATTTGAATTCTTCATTCAAAGGATATGGCCAAACTCCCTTTTGAACCATATCTTTCAGTTTTTGAAACAAAGGATCTTGCTCTGTACAAACTTTTATCTCTTTCAAAGACAGTGCTTGAAGCTCTTCAGAAGTGATGGATAAGACTTTATGAACATAGTCCTCCAGCCATTTTTCATCACTTGTGTTAGAAAGAGGTTGTCTTGAAAATATATCTGCAATATTTTGCTTTCCTTGAATGAATTCAATTTCAAAGTCATATGGTTGTAATCTCCAACTCAATCTTTGAATTCTTGGAAAAAAAACAGCTCCATTTTTAGGATTCAGCATATAGATTAGAGGTTTGTGATCTGTTTTTAACACAAATTTCCTTCCCCAAATATAGGTGTTAAAATGTTCAATTGCCCATACACATCCCAATGTCTCTTTTTCTATTTGTGAATATCTTTTTTCAGTATCAGTTAAGGATCTTCTGGCATATGCAATGGGTCTTTTAATGCCATTTTGTTGTGTTTGTATTAATACTGCTCCAAGACCAATAGGGCTTGCATCTGTGATTAATTCAGTTGGTGAGTTCAAGTTGTAATATGCTAAGCATGGCTCTTTTGTTAGTGACTCTTTAAGATCCTGAAATGCCTTATTTGTTTTCAAATCCCAATTCCACCTAACATTTTTTCTAGTCAAATTATTTAGAGGTTCTGCCAATTTAGAAAAATTAGGTATGAATTTTCTTAAAAACCCACAAGTTCCTAAGAATGACCTTAACATCTCAATATTTTTTGGTATTGGAAAATTTAAGACTGCTTCTATTTTCCTATTATCAGGTTTAATACCTTCACTACTAACAATGTGACCTAAAATATCCAATTCTTCCATGGCAAATTTGCACTTATTCCTGTTGAGCCTAATGCCTACTTTATCAAATCTTTGTAAGACTTTTCTAAGCCTTTCTTCTAGTTCTTGTCTATCTTTGGCGTAAACAACGACATCGTCCAAGTAACAAATTACACCTTTCAAATCAAGCAAAATTGAATCCATTCCTTTCTGATATGCCTCTGGAGCACTTGATAGACCAAAAGGAACTTTACAAAATCTGTAACAACCACGGTGCGTGATGAAAGTTGTAAGGGGTCTTGATTGAGGGTCTAAGTCAACCTGCCAAAACCCTTTTTTTGCATCCAGCTTTGCAAATATTTTAGCACCTTTAAGGGCATGTAACATATTGTCAATTGTAGGAATTGGATGTCTTTCTCTCAATATTGCTTTATTCACTTCCCGAAGGTCTATGCATAGTCTAATTTCCTCACTATCCCTTTTTGGAACAACTATTATGTTAGAAACCCATTCAGAACCTCGATGCACTTCTTCAATGATTCCATTCTCTAGCATCTTATCAAGCTCTTGATTTACTGCTTCTACCATTGCATAAGGTATACGACGGCATCTCTGGGCAATGGGCCTATAGTTGTCTTTCAATGTCACTTTATGACTATAGCCTTTTATAGTTCCAAGTCCATGGAAAAGATGTTCATGTTCTTGTGAACAAGAGTTTCTATATTAGTAGACATTGATTCATTCACATGATTTACCCTTTTAATTATACCTAGTTCAAAACTAGCCTTGCCTCCCAACAAAGATTCAACTTTTTTATCAATCACATAAATTTCTTCTGAAATTGAATTTTCTTTCCAAGAAATCACAGCATTGAAATAACCATAACATGGAAGAGGTCTATCTTGACCATAGGCAAAAAAGGTTCGGGTGGTGTCATGTAATTTTGGCATAATTTTATGGCCATATAATTCAAGCATCTTATTATAGCTTATGAAAGTTCTATCACTCCCTGTATCAATTATCATATTTATTTCACTACCATCTATTTGCACTTTTTCTTTATTTTCAGCACCTGTATAGTAGGTATATTCATCTGAACTTTCACCTACTTCAGTCTTATTTTCTTCTTGTATGGTCTTAACTTTAGTTTGATTGAAACTTTTGTGGTTTCTATTATTATTTTGATTTGGGCGGTTCCTGCAAGCTCTAAAAAGATGTCCTAATTTATTGCAATATGAACAAGTCATTTTTTTAGCACCACATTCTTGTGCTGAATGTGTATCTAATCCACAGCGATAACATTTAGGCTTTGAGGCACCTGAAAATGATGGGGTACCTTGATTAGTGAATCTACCTTTGTTGAAATTATTAGCATTATAGTGCTTTTTAGGTTTATTTTGAACTCTATTTAGTGTTTGATCATTTTGAGGTTCAAGAAGTCTAATTTCTTTTCTAGAAATTTCTAACATTCTAGCAATATCAATGGTTTTTGACAGTGTCAAATTTTCTTGTTGCAACAATTTTTCTTTAAGTTTTTTGTTGTTACATTTTTCAATTATTTGGTCTCTTATCATATCAGCTTCTAAATTCCCAAATTCACAAGATTTAGAAAGCTCTCTTAAAGAAATTAGGTAGTTGTCGATCGATTCATCATCTTTCTGGAATCTTTGTCTAAATTTAAATCTCTCAGTGACCACATTTTTATGAGGTGTGAAATATTTATCTAAAGCCATTTTAGTTTGTTCATAATTTTCCTTTTCATCTGGCAAGTTGAAAAATATACGTTGTACATTTGGCCCTAAACAATGCAATAGAGTTGCTCTCTTAATTTCATCCGATTTTTTTGAAATTCCAGATGCTATTTCAAAAATGGCATATGATTCCATCCATTGCTTATATTCCGCAAATAAATTGCATGCATTCATATCCATGGGTAACGGTGGCGTCAGGTTGGCTGCCATACTTGTTTTTTATTTATTTTATTTTTTTAGGGCTACAACTATATTTTCAAATTCTCGTCGCCAATTTATGTTGTATAGTTATTGTTGTATAGTTATTATTTAATTAAACATTACTTACCAGATGAAATTATTATTACAAATTATTTATTACACTTTATATTTATATTTTACATCAACACTTTGTTTACATTATACATCGTATATTATTGTTTATGATGATGATCTATAATATATTTTAAAACACAGAATACTACACTTCCAATGCTTCCAGGAATCGCACCAGAGCCTGCAGTTTTTGCTGAAGTTGACAGTCATCCAGGAGGCCAAGCGGACATGTTTGGAGAATCGAGAGAACGAGCTCAAACTGAGCATTGTCGCTGATGAAGATTGCAATGTCATCCGCATAGGCAACCACGCTACTGCGGCCCAAGATCATCTCTAAATGGCGGGGCAGAGGCCCAACTCCGATGCTGAAGAGAGCGGCGCTTAAACAGTAGCCCTGCCTTACCCCGTTGAGAGGCGGGAAGGCCCTGGTGTAGACATCTCCAACCCGAATTAAGGCATCTGTTTCACCACAGAGGACAGCAAACCAATTAGGAAGGTGATGGTAGAGAGAGATTGGAACTAATTTATTACAGCATACATATAAGTTTATATAAGGTTATATACAAAAATGATTATATATGGTAAAATAAAATTATATAATGATAAATCGTTTTGAAAATAGAGCAATCCATATTTTTATTTCTAAGTAATGAAAAGGCATATATTGGATTGAATAAAATGTATTTTTAAGAAGTGGAATCACCAAAGAACGAATGTTTCCTTTAAACATAAAACAAACCTTTACTATCCTTTCTGCGATGAAAGAATGAAAGCCTCAGTGTAGCATATTTAGGCAGAATCGTCCGATACAGTATAAAGGAACTAAGAAGCGGTCTGGTAGATTGAATTGGGGAAACCACCGAGAAAATTCATCACTGATGAGAAAAGCCCTCCCATTTTTTTTCATTGCAGTAAGGACAGTAAAATTTGCTTTATGTTCAAAATAAAAATTCATCTTTTAATTATTCCATTTCATATGCATAGATGGCACGTTATCGCCTTATAAAAGCTTTTATTGTCAATGTAAGTCTTGGGCATTGTATTTTGTATAGAATAAAATTATCCAAAACGTAATTCCTTGCCGAAGGTTAACTTTCAGCCAACCAAAATACTGGAAAATAAATCTTTTTATTCAAACCATACACACAATATATATCTTTATATTACATAGATAATAATAAATATATAAATAAATGAATGAGAGGTAGGTCTCCGGTTGTTTGAGGATCAGCTGCTCTTATTGGTAAAGACTGTGAATTTTATACTCTACCTAGGTGTGGACGGCCAATGCACTGGGCGTAGTGAAAAAGCTCTTCTACAAGGAATTTATGAAGTGAGAATTGTCCCTGTTAACAAGCCTAAAGTGTTTCTCTTTTCAACTTTATAAACGTTTTATTAAATATTTGAATGATATAAAAATAAGAATATGTACAAAGTATATATTGTAAAGTAAATATATGCGGCATATATATATATGATGTACTAGAGCGCCATCTGTTATCAAATTATAAAACTATTTTAGTGGCGTATTATTCTTTTTAAAATAAAACAATTTCTACTGTCCTTACTGCGATGAAAAAATTAAAGGGAGGGCCTGGCTCATCAGTGGTGAACCCTCCCAGCGGTTTCGCCAGTTTAATCTACCATACCGCTGTTATATTGCATTTTTGGAACTTCCTTTTATAGGTGACCGTTGTAAGAATCTTGGAATGGGTATTTTAGAAGAACTATGGACATAAGCTTTTAGGACAGCAGAATTAAATATAATTATAAATATATAATATGCTTCGAGCAATCGCTCTTCCGCAAATATCAAATTGTGTCTTTTATTAGAACAATAATGTTATGATGTACTAGAGCGCCATCTGTTATCAAATTATAAAACTATTTTAGTGGCGTATTATTCTTTTTAAAATAAAACAATTTCTACTGTCCTTACTTTAAACTGGCGAAACCGCTGGGAGGGTTCACCACTGATGAGCCAGGCCCTCCCTTTAATTTTTTCATCGCAGTAAGGACAGTAGAAATTGTTTTATTTTAAAAAGAATAATACGCCACTAAAATAGTTTTATAATTTGATAACAGATGGCGCTCTAGTACATCATAACATTATTGTTCTAATAAAAGACACAATTTGATATTTGCGGAAGAGCGATTGCTCGAAGCATATTATATATTTATAATTATATTTAATTCTGCTGTCCTAAAAGCTTATGTCCATAGTTCTTCTAAAATACCCATTCCAAGATTCTTACAACGGTCACCTATAAAAGGAAGTTCCAAAAATGCAATATAACAGCGGTATGGTAGATTAAACTGGCGAAACCGCTGGGAGGGTTCACCACTGATGAGCCAGGCCCTCCCTTTAATTTTTTCATCGCAGTAAGGACAGTAGAAATTGTTTTATTTTAAAAAGAATAATACGCCACTAAAATAGTTTTATAATTTGATAACAGATGGCGCTCTAGTACATCATAACATTATTGTTCTAATAAAAGACACAATTTGATATTTGCGGAAGAGCGATTGCTCGAAGCATATTATATATTTATAATTATATTTAATTCTGCTGTCCTAAAAGCTTATGTCCATAGTTCTTCTAAAATACCCATTCCAAGATTCTTACAACGGTCACCTATAAAAGGAAGTTCCAAAAATGCAATATAACAGCGGTATGGTAGATTAAACTGGCGAAACCGCTGGGAGGGTTCACCACTGATGAGCCAGGCCCTCCCTTTAATTTTTTCATCGCAGTAAGGACAGTAGAAATTGTTTTATTTTAAAAAGAATAATACGCCACTAAAATAGTTTTATAATTTGATAACAGATGGCGCTCTAGTACATCATAACGTTATTGTTCTAATAAAAGACACAATTTGATATTTGCGGAAGAGCGATTGCTCGAAGCATATTATATATTTATAATTATATTTAATTCTGCTGTCCTAAAAGCTTATGTCCATAGTTCTTCTAAAATACCCATTCCAAGATTCTTACAACGGTCACCTATAAAAGGAAGTTCCAAAAATGCAATATAACAGCGGTATGGTAGATTAAACTGGCGAAACCGCTGGGAGGGTTCGCCACTGATGAGCCAGGCCCTCCCTTTAATTTTTTCATCGCATTAAGGACAGTAGAAATTGTTTTATTTTAAAAAGAATAATACGCCACTAAAATAGTTTTATAATTTGATAACAGATGGCGCTCTAGTACATCATAACGTTATTGTTCTAATAAAAGACACAATTTGATATTTGCGGAAGAGCGATTGCTCGAAGCATATTATATATTTATAATTATATTTAATTCTGCTGTCCTAAAAGCTTATGTCCATAGTTCTTCTAAAATACCCATTCCAAGATTCTTACAACGGTCACCTATAAAAGGAAGTTCCAAAAATGCAATATAACAGCGGTATGGTAGATTAAACTGGCGAAACCGCTGGGAGGGTTCACCACTGATGAGCCAGGCCCTCCCTTTAATTTTTTCATCGCAGTAAGGACAGTAGAAATTGTTTTATTTTAAAAAGAATAATACGCCACTAAAATAGTTTTATAATATATATATATCCTTCATATAAAAGGCTGGAACTTAAATATCACAGAGTGCATAATAAATATTTTTGAAAAATTATATTTTATAGAGGGCGTTGCTAATTCAATGTTTCCATGACGCGGAGAAAAGAATATTCATAGAATATTCCAGAGTTGCCGAATAAAGACATAAAAATAGAAGATGGAGTCCAAGAAACGTCCGAACAGGAAGATCTACAAAACTGTCTTCGGCCCATTCAAAATAAGATGCTTCAAAAACAAAACTCGCCCTAAAAAATCTCTGTGGAAAAAGTTTCAGAAAAATAAGAAAGGTCAGCTTTCAAATTGGAAAATCTATATCTTGTTCAATTAAATATTTTATGATTAATTTAAAAATGATTATATTTGAATGATATTTGTTAACAAACTATTTTTTATATTAAAAATGGCATATCCTGACCAGGAGCACATGTGCTTTACAGAAGGCAGAGCGCCATCTGGTGGAACAGAAATCAACTAAACATTGATTTAGCCTGTTCCCTGATATTTGGCCAACCCAATTTCTTGATAAATCAAGAAAAGCCATCCACGAACGCGTTTCGCGCTTTTGGCGCTCGTCTATTCAAGAAAGTAAAAATATCTTTAAAATGATGAATATTTTTGGTCATAAATAATTATTTTGATTTTTTATGAATAACTTCTGTGATCCAATAAGAAATGTGCTGCTACTCATCTTGAAACTTGTTATGTATATTAATAAATTCATATTTTGAAAATTTTATAAAATATTTAGAAATTATTCTCTTATATCTATAAAGGGTTTTGGGAAAGTGAAAAATTATATATATAACTTGAAAGGCCACTTGGTACAAGGTCTGATCAACTCAAGATGACACTCTATCTGAGAAATAGAACTATATGAAGTTATATTGACATGCTTTGTTGTCGTATTGAGTTTAAATACAAATGATGAATGCCAAATCTAACTCTATCAACCATACGATTGAGGAATCCGCTTGATGAGACTGGTTATTTCTGATAAAACGAGTATACAACCCTATTGAACCAATTAATTTTCATTCCAATTATAAATTATTAATTCTGGAAATACTTTGATGTTATATAGAAGTAGATATTATATATATTCAGAAAGGTTCTGTTAAATTGAAATCTAAATAATTGATAATAAGAGTGAAAATGATTTATACAAAAAATGACATTTTTATTTTAAACCAGGTATACTGACGATTTGATATAAATACAATATATATTATTATTATCATATGATAAAAATACAGAATTTCATTATATCATATAATATATGAAATTTCATATTATAAAATATAATATGTTTCCCTTTTTTTATTAAATATCATTGTTTTGAAATATTAATTTAACACTAAAAAAACTTCTTTCTCTATCCAAACGCATTTGTTGTGCTTATTCTTTAGCAATTGATAAAAATATAATTTATTATCTCTGTAAAAATATTGCCATATTTTAGACTCGCTCAATACAGATAACAATGAAAATTGACAAAATTTAGACTTCTGTGTTTTCGATTTGGTCTGTAATGAACTTCTTTCTCATATTCCATTTCAAATTTTGTAACCAATTTTTGAAATACTTCCTTCCAACGTATAAGTCCGGAAATAAATTTATAGACAATTTCATTTCTACCAACATTGCAAGTTTAAAATATTTTGAACTTGGCCACTTGGTCATGGTCATATAGTGTCATGGTTGGAATAAAGAAGAGGATTTGTATTTTTTGTTTCACTTACAATAGATGCATCAATTATGACTCACCATGATTATAATAGCGTAATGGGAATATGTGATACCACGATTTGGTTAATAGATTTAGAACATTAAGAATAAAAATACATTTTATAATTGGTGTCCAGTTAAAAAGCTCATATTAACCTCAACTGGAAACTTGAAGACTTCATCTCAGGTAAGCTTAATATCTTTTATTTTTTTAATTGTTTTATGTTTTTTAAACGTTAACCGGATTTAGACATTTTAAAAGGAAAATAGAGCATATTGGTTTCATCACTTATATAATGTTGATGAAAACATAATTAACTTGTAAAGTGACAACTGCTACTCTATACAGTTGGACATAAAAATTTCTGTGACTCAACTTAGAATGTCATATTGCATAATGATTCCTAAATCCAAATGCAAGTTGGTAATCGAAATCGTTTGGCATGTATATCGGGATTCAGACAATAACTCAAAAAAATATTTTATATACAGTGATCTTTATTGAAGAAACGATATAACAAAGTGTGAACAAAATTGCCTATGTCTCCTTAAATAAAACAACAACAACAACAAAACAGTTAAGTTTTGTCCTTGAGTGTATATATTATCAATGATATAAAATATAGAGAAAAACAATATAACAAAATATTGGTAATGTTCCAGGCTAACTGTCACCACCCCCGCTGCAGTGAACTCGAAGATGCTCTGGCAGAGAAAGACGCCATCATATTGGCCCTCCGAAGTCACGTGAGTATCCCGAACATGTGACAACACAGCGGTTGACGTGGTGATGTGACAGTTGGAGTACACCGTGCAACTGCTGGACAAGAAGGTAAGAAGGACATTATCTGTGTGGTCAAATCCCAGCTGACTGTGACAATGTCCAGGCGTCATCTACCCGGAGCATCGGAGTAACTGCTAGCTCTAAGGTGAGTTCAACATAGACAAGAATTATAGCCACGGCCCAATGACAACTTTATAATAATACTTAAATTGGAAAAAAACTAAAGAGTTTAGTAGCTTCATATGTATTCCAACGTGTTTTAGAGCTCAGATAGTTACCAACGTTTATATGTAACTCTGAGCTTTGTATTTTATGAACTCTTTTCTGAGATTCACAAAAAAGGTTAAGCATTTATATGAAAAGTAAAGGGTTTAAACCAAGATATCTCCAGTGTATTTTAAGTCTCAATACCAAGACTATATAGTTGATCAATTATTTCTTTAATACTTTAACTATTTGGGTTTCTGTTTCTTTTGACTCCAGGACAATCAATATAAGTCAAGTTGTCTCCATAAAAAGCCTTTGTTATTTTTGTAATAAAGATGAAATTAACATCTTCAAGGATATATTTGAAATTGAAATTTCAAATAGTATAAATTATATTAAATATAATTCACAGACATTTAACGAGATATTCAAAATTCAGCATATCTAAAAGAGAATATTTTATATTTACACTAATGTGGAAAGTGTGAATATCTCGAGACAGAGTATAAATTGTTATGAATATTCTAATTGTGATTCAAACGCATGAAAAGCAGTTGTTTAAATTATTTAAATTTTAACCATTTGATCTATAAATATACATTCAGTTTTTGTCAAAATTCGTGATATTGCATCATTCAGCGCCATATAAAACTCTTTCTATATCTACTAGTATACGATGTGAAAAACAAGTAAAAAAGTGTAAAATTAGATTCATATTTAATAATATTGTTTTAAGGTATTTGATTATTCTATTCTAAGTATATATCGGTTGTTTACAGGCTTCAACACGCTCTGTTGGCGTTTGTACTTCTAAAAAGAGTAAAAATGCTTTGGAGACAGACTCATATTTGCTTAAGTTTGATTTTGGAAAGGAGGAAAACATTCCAGGATTTCTACCTTCAGAATCGACAGATCAAACAAAGCCTGTTTTTGAGACGGTCCAAAAGAAGCCTGGAATTTTTAAAAAAGCAAAGCAATGCCTGAAAAAGATTCCACCTTTCAAGAAGTCTGACGCATCAGTTGTCATTTCGAGCAATGCAAACAATCATAAAGATATCAATAGTGAGCTTGATAAAGAGCTAAAGCAAATGGAAAAGATCACAGCTGAAACAAAGGCGCTGCATTCCAAAATGAACACTTTGGAGGCAAAGAATAAAAAGAAGGAAAAAAATAAGAGTGCCAAAACTATTGCTTCAAATGGAATTCCTGAGCAAAAGGAAAAAGAATTCAGAATCACCGTTGAGAAACTAAGTACTCAACTAGTATCTCTTCAGGATTACCACAAGGCAATTGAAGAAGTTTGCCTTAAAAAGACGGTTTTGCAAGAAGAGCTTGAATTAAAAAAAGTTACAATGAAAAGAGAAGAATTGGAGGACAAGAAACAAAATATACTGCTTCAATCTCAGTTAGAGATAAAGTTACGAAGCGAAAATGAAATAACTTTTATTATGTTAGTTAATTCCGTTCAAAGTCTAATTGCTTTGATGAAATCACTGAAATAGTGGATTATTATATTTGGAATTTTTCTCAAATAATGTTTCCCTCTGCCCATTTCGCGCTCCCACGTCTCACCGCCATCGTTCAATCTCTGCAAAGAAAACCTTTCCATCATCAATAAGAAAACTCTTATTCATTTTTCTAACAGACCGTCTATCCTCAATTCAATAGTCCACCATTTTAAAGCAATTACATCAAAAATTACAATTTTCCCTCTGCAATAATATGCTTATCTACCTTCCAATAGCCCAATATATTATATTCCACACAGACAATCTGAAAATATTTATTAATTAAATATGCCTATAATTATCAATTAAATCCACTACAATTTCTTAAAAATATAAAATCAACTATGCCCAAGTGTATTCAGTGCAAATGGAAACCTCATCTTCAAAATAGAAAACATATTTTATAGAATATTTTTTTTAGAATAAATATATATACATTGAAAACAGTCCGAACCAAGATTGATCTAGAGATTCAATTTAGAATATAAATATTGCAAAATATATAGAAGAACTAGCCATTTAACCATTTATTTACCAAAAAGGTATATCAGAACAAATCCTAATTTATAAAGAGGAACAGAAAGATTCATATCAATAGCAAGCAAGAATATGGAGAAACTGAAAAAATATAATATTAATATCCAAATGCATCAATAACAGTCTGAGAAAAACAATCCAGCCATTAATCCAAGTCTTCAATATCTGAATAACCTAAAGAGATTATTAATATTGTAAACCAAATTCCTTCCAAAGTTCTGAAAATGCAGTTACCTCTGTCAGCCTATAACGATAGACTAAATCAAATGAAGAAATAATTACAGTCTCATGTAATAGGTTTACCAAAAGGTAGCGCGATGTTTTGGAACACAAGGTCTCTTTTCTGTATCTGGTTTCACTATTTAAAGGATTAAACACAGAGGTTGACAGCCTAACATTGAAAAAGCAGCCATACCTACTCATACTACCGATGTGAAATAGCAGTGCTACAAAGAAAGTTGATTTCTGGGGTCGTTTCTGATATATATTATTGAAAAATATACAGAGATTAACTAGTAAATTAATGAAATATGAGCCTAATATATTTTATAACTTTTGTTACATATGAAAAATATTTAAGCACCTCTCCAGTCAAATATTGTCATTAATTATCCTTGCCTTAAAATATTTTTTCTTTTGATTAAAGATCAAAAATTCGCAAAATTTTATAAAATTCTATTTATAGTATTTTAAGATTAATATATAGATTCATATACACAACAAATGAAAATCAAACAGAATACTAGTTGAAAATAGAAGAATTGCATTCATTTAGCTCCTACCATAAATAATAATAATATTAACACACACACACCACACACATACACACAGACAGCACACACACAACAGACAACACAAACAACAAACAATAAACACAACACATACAATACACACAACAAAAAATATACCTAACACACAAAATACACACAACAAACATTACACTCAACATATACAATACACACAACAAACATTACACACAAAAAACATTACACACAACAAACATTACACACAACAAACATTACACACAACAAACATTACACACAACATATACAATACACACAACAATCATTATACACAACATACAATACACACAATACACACAACAAATGCAACACACACAGTGCGCACATCAAATACAACACACACAACAAACGCACACACTGTTAGCAAAATCAAAGTGACCCCCACCACACATAAAATACCATAAATAATAATATCCAAATGTTATCCAGCTTCTTTAAGAAACAAATTGTACAGTATAAAAAATAATCAGTAAACTATAGTTTTATAAACTTAATATTCATTACTCTCTTCTATATAAAATTGAATTCCGGCTTTTCTCTACTTTCCTCATTCAAATAATATTAAAATTCCCAGCATTACTGTATGCTAAAGTAATTGTATACATTTTTAGTACATTAGTATATGATTTGTGCAGTGATAGTGTCTAGGCAGCTTTCCTTAGATTTCCCTTCTGTTATTGTAAAGGGGAACATGATCACACGATGATTTGATGCAAAATTTTAATTAAAAATCAGATTGATTAATTATAAAGCAAATTTTATATCAGAGATATCAATAAGATTAAACTTCAACATCTCGAATAAAATATTTTTTCTTGTAAAATTTGGAAAATTATTTTTGAAAGTATAAAATTGGCAATTTTCTTTTGAAATCATTGTACGCAAAATTATACTGGTTTATGTCTTCTAGTCACAGAAGTAATAAATGAGGCTTATTTATTAAACTACAAATCTAGTGTTCAATTGGCTGATGTAGTGGCCCTGAGCCGTGAAACCAGACAGAAAAGAAACCTTGTGTTCCAAAATTGCGATAAGAAATGGTCACCTATCTGCAAATCATATGCATATCATAATGCATATCTGCAAAATTAATAAAGGAGCTCTAAAGTTTCATATTCTCTTAAACCTATTATCATCATTTGGCGCTCATGTATTATTTGATAAATCTCAATTTTAGCAAAATTAATGAATATATTTCAAAATAACTTCTCGAATAACTATCAATATCATATCCATTCTATCAAACCCTTTATAGTTTACGTCAGCTTTGAAGACTCTTCTGTTTTCCTTGACCCATTCAATATCGGAAAATCAGAAAACCTATCAATCAATTCCCTCATCAGCACGAAATTATAAAAGTTATCAAACGTATCTCAATCTCATCTCCATGCTATCAAACCAAAGAATTTCCATTTTATCTTATGATCCGTCCAATATAAGAAAATCTGAATATTCTCTCCTCATAATGAACTCAAAACAGAATGTACCAGATGTACCAAGACAAATTTTTGAAAAGGAATGCTACCCATCTTTATCAAGAAAAAAATAACAAAACTATTTTCGAATATTAAAAGAATTATCAGACCTCGAATAAAAAAAAAAAGATATCACAATATATCTACTATGAATCTTTCCTGTAATTTATATCTCCAAAAAATATCAAATATTTTATTTACCATTGTTTCTCTGATTCCCCTATAAATGAAATAATAAAAGAATTCTCAAAAATATTCCACGTACTGGAATATCTGCATCAGTATCTTCCTAGAAATCCAATCCGAAATAGGGGGAAATCTGTGAATCACTTTAACATATCAATAATAGCATTTTAACAATTTCTCTCTGAAATATTCATTATTATTTCAATAGAAATAGATCCCTCTCTCTTGCAATGACCGCCTTTCCAAGATGTCCTTCCTGGTGTCCCTCATTCAACCAATCACCTCATTTAATGAACTCAGAAAAAATATATCAAACCTCTCAAGCCATATTTTCAAAAGAAACCTTACTGCCTATTTCAGCCAAAAATATATTTTCAAATATATCAAGATAATGAGCTAGATAAGAAAGAGAAAATATGTTACAATAATTCTCCAGATAATAATCCCTGAAGTCTCATTCCAACCAATATATCAAGTTTTTCCCCGCATTTATCTTTAGTGAATCCATCAAGTACAATAACCACATCTTCCATCTATAGTAAATCTCTGAATCTACAGCGAAACTGTCCTTGCAATCAAACTCTAAAAAAAACATATACTCTTAATATATTTCTCGAAAACCATAAGCCAAATATTTCATCATCTACCTCTCTCTAGAAATATCCACAATATAATCAATTTTCATTTCACCAAGTCCTGCCAATGTCCTTCAAGCAAGCCACCCCCGTCTATGACGTGAAATCAATCACTGATCTCCACTGGGCCGTGGCTGTTTGAAACACGAGAATGCTGCGCCTCCTTTCCACATCGAAGATCATGGGCATTATTTAATCAAATAATAAATATATTAACGAATAGCTCTACTGTGTCTTTATTTATATTCAACTCCATCCAATATACAAATAAGTGAACTATTAGTAATTAGAAATAGGTTTGCCACTTTAATATTTATATTTTCATAAGGAAGGTTCTAGTAACACACTTAAAATTGAGAAACCTCTTTCTATAATCTATTAAAATATATTAGGGAGATATCACATGCATAAGAATAGGTATTTCATGAAATAGACACACATTTCACACACAACTTCATTAAAACCACTATTCTTATTTAGATTCACAGCAGGAAGTAAGCATAGATAGAGATCCTATAATCCAGGCAGCACAGAACCCAACAACAGTCTTTAGGTCCAACGCATGTCCAGTGGCCACAGGTTCCACCGTACATATGTCAAGATTAGCGCATCACTGAAGAGGCGAGTTATGGAATCAGCCGCGTTCTAGTCTTCATTTTCATCATCCAAATAAACCGCGACATTCGCGAATCCATTATTCTCCTCCGAACGCTGACTGTGGCCTTGTAGAATATATATAAACCAGCGAGGAAACCTTGATCAAACATCAATGTATCTATACTTTGCTATATACCATGAAGACATCAATGAGAATATAAATTTCAACGAAATATCATTAAATACCAGGTGAGGGGGTGAGTGTATATAAAAGAGAGGTAGGAAAGTTATCTATTCAATCCTCCAATATATATCTTACCAGAGTTTACACTAGATGTGTGTAGATTAAGGATATTAACTGAAACCTCATATTTTTCATTTTGAAACAATAATATAATCTGACAGAAAGGAATTTAAATATCATTTTTAGAAATATTTTAGTTGAAAGAATTTTCATGCCCAGTTGGGTTCTCGTTGTTTTATGCTACATTCTCCTTCATTTTATAAATTCATTATTTTCGACCCTGAAAATTCTATGACACATGGTTCATTATCCTATCATTCTGGTGGACCTACCTATATGTGTATAAAGATCCTGTTCATTGGTACAGCTACTACAATATGAACGATATAGAGAAGATAAGCATGGCCCCTGTGATACCAGTTCGATGGTACAACTACTACAATAGAAACAATACAGAGATGATTAGCATGGCCCCTGTGATACCAGTTCGGCGGTAAATCTACAACAAAGAGAGCAATGAGAGAAGATTAGCATGGCCCCTGTGATACCGGTTCGCGGTACAACTACTATATTAGGAGCGATACAGAGAAGTTTAGCATGGCCCCTGTGATACTGGTTCGGCGGTACAACTACTATATTAGGAGCGATACAGAGAAGTTTAGCATGGCCCCTGTGATACTGGTTCGGCGGTACAACTATTATATTAGGAGCGATACAGAGAGGTTTAGCATGGCCCCTGTGATACAGGTTCGGCGGTACAACTACTATATTAGGAGCGATACATAGAAGTTTAGCATGGCCCCTGTGATACCAGTTCAGCGGTACAACTACTACAATAAGAGCGACACAGAGAAGATTAGAATGGCCTCTGTGATACCGGTTCAGAGGTACAACTACTACAATAGGAGAGATACACAGAGAAGATTAAAATGGCCCCTGTGGTTCCGGTTCAATGTTACAACTACTAAAATATGAACAATACAGAAATGATTAGTATTCGGCGGTACAACTACTAAAATAGAAGCGATACAGAGAAGATTAGCATGGCCCCTGTGATACCGGTTCGATGGTACAACTACTACTTTAGGAACAATACAGAGATGATTAGCATGGCCCCTGTGATACCGGTTCAGCGGTACAACTACTACAATAAGAGCGATACAGAGAAGATTAGCATGGCCCCTGTGATACTGGTTCGACGGTACAACTACTACAATAAGAGTGATACAGGGAAGATTAGCATGGCTCCTGTGATACCGGTTCGGTTGTAAAACTACTACAATAGGAGCGATATAGAGAAGTGTAGCATGGCCCCTGTGATACCGGTACGGCGCTACAACTACTACACTAGGAACGATACAAAGAAGATTAGTATGGGCCCTGTGATACCCTTTCGGCGGTACAACTACTACAATAGGAGCTATACAGAGAAGATTAACATGGCCCCTGTGATACCAATACGGCGGTACAATTAATACAATAGGAACATAGGTAGCCCAGGAGGTGGTGCAGGATGGACCCCAGGACTAGGCTGTTGGCCACACGTGCATGACCCAGAAGCGACAGGCCGCGGGTAAAAGGGTGTTCACCCCGCGATGGCTCGCTCCAGCAGTTCCATCAGGTGGGAAGCTTGGAAGGCGACGGTGTTCCCGGCAGTGATCGTGCAGCCCAAGATGGTCAGTGAATTGGACGTCTAGGAGGTTTCCAGAGAAGAATCTTCCAATGCTTCCAGGAATCGCACCAGAGCCTGCAGCTCTTGCTGAAGTTGACAGTCAACCCGGAGGCCATTTGGAACTGTTCGGAGATCGAGAGAACTAGCTCAAACCGAGCATCTTCACTGATGAAAATTACAATGTCATCCGAATAGTAGACCACGCTACCGCGGCCCAAGATCCTCTCGATGTGGCGGAACAAAGGCCCAACTCCGATGTGAAGAGGGCGGCGCTGAGACAGTAGCGCTGCCTCACCCCGTTGAATAGCAGAAAGGCCCTGGTGTAGACATCCCTGACCCGGATGAAGGCGTCTGTTTCCCCGCAGAGGCCAGCAACTCACCCTAGGAAGGTGATGGTAGAGAGAGATTGAAACTAATTTATTACAGCATACATAAAGGTTTACATGAGGTTAATAATAAAATGATTAAAAATGAATAAATAAGGTTATATAATGAGGAATCGTTTTGAAAATAGAGACAATCGATATTTAAATCTTTAGGTAATAAGAAGACATATATTGGATTGAATAAAAATTTATTTTAGGAATAGAATCACCAAATCACGAATGTTTCTTTTAAACATAAAACAAACACTACCCTCCTTACTGCGATGAATGAATGAAGGATTCAGTGTAGCCTATATAAGCAGAATCCTCCAATTCAGTATAAAGGCTCTATGAAGCGGCCTGGTAGATTGAATTGGAGAAACCACTGAGAAAATTCATCACTGATGAGTCAAGCCCTCGCAATATTTTTCATCGCCGTAAG
Organism: Cordylochernes scorpioides; assembly: GCA_030710605.1. Lineage (NCBI taxonomy): Eukaryota > Metazoa > Arthropoda > Arachnida > Pseudoscorpiones > Chernetidae > Cordylochernes > Cordylochernes scorpioides. The sequence goes on along the minus strand of CP092871.1, from coordinate 6,670,516 downwards.
GACAGTAGAATTTTGTCTTATGTTTAAAAGAAACATTTGTTCTTTTATGATCCTATTTCTTATGTATAGATTGTACGTATAAATAAATATATGGCATATACTGGATATAAATTGTTAATCAGCTAGTATTTCTAGGAGCAACACGCCTCTCTTTATAAGGGCTTTTCTTTGATTTAAACTAAATCACGCGGGCATGTGATCCACTCACGCTATACAAGACCAAAGCGAGGAACCAATTAAATAAAATATATATAACTGTAAATACATGATTACTTGAAATTGTAACCATTATTCCTGTAGAAGGGCAGTTTGCGCCCGAAAGCTCGAATTAATTTTTCAAATAAAGACACTCATCCTTTTTGAATCTATTCATTTTTATAATAGATTGTACGTTATCGACTTGTAAAAAGTTTATTTGTCAATATATATCTGTTGGATGAACGCTAACCTTTGTCAAGACATTATACATTTTGAATAGAAATATATTATACAGAATCAGTAATGCTTTGATAAAGGTTGGCGTTCAGCCCCTCACCAAAATTTCAGAAAATAAAACTTTTATTTAATCCAGACACCCAAAATATGCCTTTTTATTGCCTAAATAATTATAAATATATAAATAAACGAATGAGAAATAGGTCTCAGTTTATTTAAGGATCAGAGATCAGGTAAGGATATTGGCAGCTAAGAGAAAGTTCAGAAGGAGCATAGTGTCAGCTCGAGCTGCTCTTATTGGTGAAGACTCTGGGAAATTTTTACTTCTAACTAGGTGTGGAGCCGAAGCACTGGAAAAAGTGAAAACGTTCTTCTTCAAGGAATTTATAAAGAGAGAATTGTCTCTGTTACAAAGCCTAAAGGGTTTCTCTTTTCAACTTTAAGAACATTTTATTGAATATTTGAATATGATAAAAATTAGATGATGTACAAAGAATATATAGTAAAGTAAATATATGCAGCATATATATATCCTTCATATAAAAGACAGGAACTTAAATATCACGGAGCATATATTATAATTTAAAATAATTATATTTTATAGAGGGTGTTGATAATCTAATGTTTCCATGACGCTGAGAAAAGAATATTCATAGAATTTTCCAGGGTTGCCGAATTGAGACATAGAAACAGAAGATGGAGTCCAAGAAACGTCCGACAAGGAAGATCTACAAAACTGTCTTCGGTCCTTTCAAAATAAGATGCTTCAAAAACAAAAGTCGCCCAAAAAAATCTCCGTGGAATAAGTTTCAGAAAAAAAAGAAAGGTCAGCGTTAAAATTGAAAAATCTATATCTTGTCCAATTAAATATTCTATGATAAATTTAAATATGATTATTTTTGAATAATATTTGTTGACAAAATATTTTCTATTTATGAAAGTCAAAATTTTCATTATTTTATATTCCATTAAAATGATGAATATTTGGTCATAAATAATTATTTTGATTTTTTATGAATAGCTTCTTTGATTCAATAAGACTTGTGCTCTTACTCATCTAGCAACTCGTTATGTATATTAATACTTTCATATTTTGAAAAAAAAAATTTCTCAAATATTTAGAAATTATTATCTTATATCTATAAAGGGTTTTGGGAATCACATTATATAATTTCTAATGATTTGGGAAAGGAAAAGAGCAATATGATATTCCTACCCTGAAAGGCCACTTGGTACAAGGTCTGATCAACTCAAGATGACACTGTAGCTGAGAAATAGAACGATATGAAAGTTATATTCACATGTTTTTGTCATCAAATTGAGATTAGTTATTAATGATGAATACTGACTCTCTAACAACCAGCAGATTGAGGAATCTGATTGATGAGGTTCGACACTTCTGATAATTGAAATATTTGCCAATGGAACCAATTCTTTTTTATTCCAATTTGAAAATATTAATTCTGAAAATGCTTTGATGTGAAATAAAAGTATGATATATTCAGAAAGGGTTTGCTAAATTGAAAGATAAATAATGAAAAATAAAAAAAGAAAAGTGAAAATTATTTGTGCAATAAATTACATTCTCATTTTGAACAAGGTATACTAACTATTCAAGATAAAGGACAATATAAATGAAAATATTATTTATAATATTTGTAGTATTTTAAAATAATTACAACTCTCTTTAAAGCAACAAAAGAATTATTTATTGCATTTAGCAAGAAAAGAAATAAAAAGTAGGAATGCCAAACAAAACCTTTTTAGGTTAATCAACCTGCAACCACCTACCGGTTAGTTCCTATTCAAAATCTAGCTTTCACACAGAGTATTGAAAATAAAATACAACAATATTGTATGATATTGTCGCGGAGATAAATAAAGCAAGGGCAAGTTTGGGGATAATTAATTTATTATAAGGGGTAATTATAGGGGGAGAGAGAAAGTACAACTTACCCCCAGTTAAAGCTAATCCTGAATGAATGGCGTTAGCCACCGTCCCGTTTTCCTTATTTACAGATCAGCTTCCCAGAAGCCCCCTCACCTGTGGTCCCCCCCGGGGTCCAGGGATGATTGACAGTTGTCCCATCTGGATGGAGCTACTTGACATTACCCCCTCTTTAGAAAAAAACAGCGACCTGCTGATTAGCTTGTCTCAGCTCTTGTTCTGGAAGGAAATCTATCACGGCCTGTGTTCCCTAGCAGAATGGAATGTTGTTCTTCAGGGTCCAGGTAGGGCTTCATCCGAATCACATGAACGATATCCTTGGATTTCCGTGATCGGGGAGACGGGTCCACGGGCTCTACTTCATACGTAACTTCTGAAAGCTTCTTGGTCACCTTGTAGGGACTGAAGTATCTCTTCAGTAGCTTTTCTGAGAGCCCTACTTTTCGGATGGGAGTAAAAACCCACACAAGATCATCCTTCTGGTAATAGACTGGAGTATGTTTCTGGTCATAAAGTCTACGGTCTTTCGCCTGTGATTGTAGAAGGCGTGATCGGGAGAGTTGACGCGCTTCCTCAGCTCTGGTCACAAGTTCTCCAACGTAGTCGTCAGAGATCTCATCTGGTAGGTAGGGTAGTACGGCATCGATGTAGGTCTCGGCCTCGCGGGCGTGGACAAGAAAGAACGGAGTGTAGCCGGTCGCCTCCTGTTTAGCAGTGTTGTAAGCAAAGGTTACGTAGGGTAAAACTTGGTCCCAGTCCTTCTGCTCGACACCTGTGTACATGGACAACATGTCTCCCAGAGTTTTGTTGAACCTTTCAGTCAGGCCGTTGGTCTGGGGATGGTAGGCCGTTGTAAATCTGTGCATAATTCCGCACAGAGCATTGGTCTCTTTTATTACTTGAGAAATGAAATTTTTTCCGCGATCTGTTATCATTTCTTTAGGAGCTCCATACTTCAAGATAACATCTTCAACCAGGAACTTAGCTGTTTCGATTGCTCCTCCGTCTGGGATCGCTTTCGTTATGGCATACCTTGTCATATAATCGGTGCACACAATGATCCAACGGTTTCCATCTTTAGAAACTGGAAATCTTCCAAGGAGATCGATCCCGACCTTATGGAATGGCTTTTCTACAGGTGGTATGGATACAAGTTGTCCAGCCGGACGTCGAGGTAATTTCTTTCTTCGTTGACACTCCCGACAATGGCTTACATATTGGCGAACAGTTATATAAAGGCCAGGCCAATAGAATCGTTTCTTCACTTTGTCATACGTTCGGGCGAAACCCAAATGCCCAGCTGTAGGAGCGTCATGTAAATCTGCCATAACTTCCGATCTTAAGTGTTTAGGAATCATCATAAGCCAGGGTCTTCCAGTTGTGCTATAGTTTTTCTTGTATAAGATGCCGTCGATAATGCTGAATTCCTTTCTGGTGTAGCCTGAGTTTAAATTATCGATTATTTTAGCTAAATCTGGGTCTTTAGTCTGCTCTATATCGACGTTGGTTAGTGACATCACAGCACTTGGTTGATCGTTCTCAAGCGGGCTCCTTGACAGACAATCGGCATCCTTATGTTTGCGTCCGCTCTTGTAGATAACGGTCACGTCAAATTCTTGCAACTTCAGCGCCCATCTTGCCAAACGGCCAGAAGGATCTTTCTGTCCTACCAACCAACATAGAGAATGATGGTCAGTGACAACCGTGAATGGTCGACCAAACAAATATGGACGGAATTTGCTAATAGACCAGACTACAGCAAGGCATTCTTTTTCTGTTGTAGAATAGTTATGTTCAGCCTTTGTCAAGCTTCTAGATGCATAAGCTATAGGCCGCTCCTTTCCACCTTGTATTTGTAGAAGAACAGCTCCAATACCATGTCCACTTACATCCGTGTGTAGATGGGTATCAGCGGATTCATCAAAGTGTCCCAAGACAGGCTCTGAAATCAGAGCTGTTTTAAGGACTTCAAAAAAACGCTTTCTCTTGAGCTGCATCCCAATAGAATTGTTTTTCAGTCTTCAGTAGGTCATGCAAAGATCTAGCTTTGTCAGCAAAATTTTCAATAAATCTTCGGTAATAGGAACATAATCCAAGAAAGCTCCTCAGTTCAGAGATATTCTTTGGCCTCGGAAATTTAGAGACGGCTTCAACTTTATCTGGATCTGGATGAATTCCATTGGCGTCAACAAGGTGTCCTAAAATCTTTATCCTCCTTGATCCAAAAAGACACTTTTTGTGGTTCAAGCTTAGTCCAGCTTTCTGGATGCACCTTAATACAAGTTGTAGACGACGTAGATGTTCCTCAAAGGTAGGTGCGTAAACTACGATGTCGTCCAGGTAGCAAAGGCACATGTTCCATTTAAGACTGCCCAGAACACTATCTATCATCCTTTCAAACGTTGCTGGAGCGTTGCATAGACCGAAAGGCATTACTCGGAATTCATACAGCCCATCTGGAGTGATGAAGGCAGTTTTCTCCCTGTCTTTTTCGTCCACTTCAATCTGCCAATACCCGGACCGAAGATCCATCGTGGAGAAGTAACTAGAGCCAGCTAAACTGTCCAAGGCATCGTCAATTCGTGGCAGCGGGTAAACATATTTTTTTTATCTTATTTAATCGACGATAATCTACGCAGAATCTCCAGGTCCCATCTTTCTTTCGAACTAGAATAACAGGAGATGACCAAGGACTTTCAGAGGGCTTCACGATGTGATTTTCAATCATCTTGTTCACTTCATCTTGAATTAGTCGTTGTTCACTTGGTGCTACTCTATAGGGCCGCTGTTTGATAGGAGAGTGGTCTTCTGTGTTTATCTTGTGCTTCACAGTACTGGTGGGCTTAATAGGAGTTCCTCCAAAGTCAAATATGTCAATAACCTTTTCAAGGCATGAATTTCAGACAGCCCTGGATCTAGAGTAAGGTTTAGCTTCTGTGACCATTCACGTGACTTTAGCTGCGTTTCTTGTAACTTATCGCTGGATTCGATAAGACTGCAGATATTTCCATTCTCATAACTTTCCATGGTGCACATATTCATTCCTGATGGAATCAGTTGCGGCCAAGACGCTCTATTCGCAACCCAAATGCTACCTCGGCCGTGTCGAAATGTAACCAATGAGTTTGGTATAAGAACTTCTTTTCTTAATAATAAGTCCTTAGAAGTTGAGACTAAAACATCTCTAACACCGCATACTTCTTCGTTTATCACACTGATCTTCTTTATTGATTTAGGCGGGATGACAAAGTCGTCGGAAGCAAACAATCTCTGGTTTTCCTCCTCTCGAGATTCCAGGACGGAGGTTTCCCCGAGATGGAGTTCATTTCTGCCACAATCAATGACGGCTTCTGTGGCCTTGAAGAAGTCCCATCCGAATATGATGTCATGGCTGCATTCCACCATAACAACGAATTCAAAGGATATCTTCAGACCATTAACTTCTATGTTCAGGACACATTTTCCTAGGGTCTCTATTAAATTTTTATTTGCGGCTTTAAGAATGGGACCTGGTTCTTTGAAGAGAGGTGTCTTTAGTTCGCGTCGAAATTTGTCTGAAATAACAGAAAAGTCTGCTCCTGAATCCACCAATGCTTTAATTTTGCGTCCATTTATTTCGACCATAACAAAATTTTCTTTTAATTTAGCGGCAATATACCCTGGAGGATTTTCCTCAATGGCGACCTCACCCCCGTTAGAAGCCGCTCCACTTAGTTTTTCACATTCTGAGGCTTGGGAGAACGGCTGAAACGATGGGCTGGCGACTGGGATTGTCTTCGAGCCGGCGACCTTGCGCGGCTTGGATGTGGGGAAGAGCTCCGGTAGAAGTACGTCGAGGTTTGGGGCGTTACATAGTCGTCGTCGGCGTCATATCTCGGGGGTCGACTCGAAAATCCAACATTTCTTCCTTCACCGCCATTCCTTGACCTGGCTTCAGCGAAGACCTGCCGTCGTTCCCTACAATAACGGACGACATGTCCGGGTCGTCCGCAGTGGAAGCAGATAGGTTTGTCGTCGTAGGTTCTCCAATGTTCCGTCTTCCTGGGTTGGGTTGGTCGGTCGATATTATAATAGGGCGTTCGTGGTTGTTGTTGTACCACGTTGACTTGTGGTCTGGTAGGTTGTAGAGCACGGCTGACCTCTTCCCTCACAGTCTGTTCCAGGGCGTTCACCTCTCGGAGAGGATTGACCACTTCAGGTGCTGAGAAAACCTTTTGTATCTCTTCTCTAACGATGCGGCGAATTAAGCCGGCCAAGTCGTCTGAGTCGTCAACACACGAAATGGGCATTACGTTTGACAACCTGGCGAATTTCGTACGGCCGATCCTGACGGTTGTCAGATGACGGCAAAACTTCAGGATCTCATCTACTGTCTGTATGTCTTTCGCCACCAATACCTGGTATGTGTCCTCCGAAATTCCCTTTATAATGTGAGCAACTATCTCACCTTCTTCCATGCGAGCGTTCACCTGGTGGCAGAGACTAAGAATCTCCTGGATGTATGACTCGCTGGATTCCTCGGCCTTCTGTGCTCTTGACTTCAGAACTTCCTCGGCGCGTCGAGCAGAATCCTCCTGCAGTCCGAATACACCGCGGAATGCGTTTTCAAAGCTTCTCCACGAGTTGAGTGATTCTTAGTTATTATCAAACCACCTTCCAGCAGTTCCGTTCAAGTAAAATACAACGTTGGCAAGCTTCATGGTCTCGTCCCATCTGTTGTACTTCGACACTCTCTCGTACTCTTTCAACCATTGTCCAGGGTTTATATTTCCATCTCCAGAAAAGGTAGAAGGATATCGTTGGCGCTGACAAGGGAGGTAGGATCCGCTAACAGTAGGTCTGTGGTCGTCTTCCATTTCTATTCGTTGTGGCAAAGGTTGAAGAATTGGTTCACGTCCCTGTAGACGTCGACTTCTTCGAAGTTCCGTCACGCTACCCAGCGTCTCCACCAAAATATGTCGCGGAGATAAATAAAGCAAGGGCAAGTTTGGGGATAATTAATTTATTATAAGGGGTAATTATAGGGGGAGAGAGAAAGTACAACTTACCCCCAGTTAAAGCTAATCCTGAATGAATGGCGTTAGCGACCGTCCCGTTTTCCTTATTTACAGATCAGCTTCCCAGAAGCCCCCACACCTGTGGTCCCCCCCGGGGTCCAGGGATGATTGACAGTTGTCCCATCTGGATGGAGCTACTTGACAATATTATTATGCGATAAATATATTTAATATTATTATAATACATAATATATGAAAATAATATATATTATATGTATAGCCTTATGCTCTTAATATGTTTTTCTTTTTGTTGAAATTTTCATTCTGTTTTAGATTATTAATTTCAACACTATCAAAAACCCCTTTCTTTATCCAAAGTCATGATGTTAGTGTTTATTCTTTTGCAATCAGTAATTATATAATTTATTTATCTTTAAAAAATATTCCTATCACAATAATTCATGGATACTTGAAACAATATATGTTCCCCTCTGATATAATTTCCATATATTGTGTTGTTATTTTGAACACTTTTATTTAACTTGTTTCCATGTTTGTCTGTCCACCAATTTTGTAATAGATTTTGAATATACTTACAGAGAAGAGAGCATTTAGAAGACTTAAATTTGGTATACTTGCTCAAACACGATGACTATGTAAGTTGTCAAGAATTTGGAATTCTGGATGTTTGGGTGGTCTCGGAATTCTATATAATTTTAATTTCAATATTTAATTTTAAATTTTAGGTTAAAATATCTTTTAATAAACATCCAGATCACACAGAAGTCTGAAAATTTGAGGACTTGCTCAATGCAGCTAACAATGTAAGCTGACTAACACTATGGAACTATAGGTGAGTGTGATGGTCAGTAATGGACTATTTTCCACATATTCCCTTTAAAATTTTGTGAACAATTTTTAAAATACTTCCTGACCACGTCAAAGTCTGGAGAGATTTCAATTGACAATTTCATTCCTATCAACATTACAAGTTTAGAAATTTCAAACTTCTAGAAGGCCATGGTGTAGTGATTAGTCGAAAGAAAATGATTTGTATTGTTCCGTTTACTTTCACAAAATTCTATAGACAATTTCATTCTTACCAACATTGCAAGTTTACAGAATTTCCAACTTCTAGATGGCCTTAGTGTCATGATCAGACTAAAGAAGAGGATTTGTATTTTTTGTTTCACTCACAATAGATGCATCGCTTACTACTCACCATGATTATCATGGCGTAATGGGGATTTGTGCCATCACGATTTGGTTAATAATTTTAAAACATGAAGAATAAAAATACATTTGACTTGGTGTCCAGTCAAAAAGCTCTCATTGAACTCCACTGGCAACCTAAAGACTTCATCCCAGGTAAGCTGGATTTTAAATATTTTTATAAATTGTTTTAAATGTGAGACAGGATTTAGACATTTATAAAGAAAATTAGAGCATATTGGTTTCATTACTTATATAATGTTAATGAAAACATTATTACCGTGTATAGTGCCAACTGCTACTTTATACATTTGAACCTAATGGAATTCCTTTTTACCGCCTTAGACTTTTAATAAAACTTTCTATGATTCAACTTAAAATCTGATATTCCAAAATGATTCCTAAATCCAAATACAAGTTGGTGATCGAAATTTTCTAGCAATCGGGATTCAGACAATAACTCTGAAAGATATTTTTTTAATACAATGATCTTTATTGAAAACACACGAGATAACCAAGTGTGAACAAATTTGCCTCTGTCTCCTCATTCCAAAAATAACAACAACAAAAATATATAGTCAAAGATGATATCAACGACTTTCAACTTCCTTTAGTTTTGTCCATGAGTGTATATATTATTATAAATATATAAAATAGAGAGAAAATATATTTAAAATATTGATAATGTTCCAGGCTAGCTGTCACCACGCCCGCTGCAGTGAGCTCGAAGATGCTCTGGCAGAGAAAGACGCCATCATATTGGCCCTCCGAAGTCACGTGAGTATTCCTGGACATGTGACAACACAGTGGTTGACGTGGTGATGTGACAGTTGGAGTACACCGTGCAACTGCTGGACAAAAAGGTAAGAAGGACATTCTCTGTGTTGTCAACTCCCAGCTGACTGTGACAATGTCCAGGCGTCATCTACCCGGAGCATCGGAGTAACTGCTAACTCAAAGGTGAGTTCAACATAGACAAGAATTAAAGCTGGTACATTGACAACTTTATAATAATACTGAAATGGGGAAGAGATTAAATGTTTAGTAGCTTCATATGTATTTCAACGTGTTTCAGAGCTCAGAGAGTTACCAATATTTATATGTAGCTCTGAGCTTTGCCTTTTATGTGGACCCTTTTCTTAGATTCACAAAAAAAGCATAAAGATGAAAATTAAAGGGAATAAACAAAGAGATACTCTGTTTTTTTTTTAGGTATCAATACCAAGACTGTAAAGCTGAAAATTTTAAAAATTTAATATTCTCGCAATCTGGGTTTTTGTTTCTTTTGAATCCAGAACAGCCAATATAAGTCAAGATGTCTTAATAAAATTACTTCTGTAATAGAGATGAAATTAACATCTTCAAGGGTCTATTTTCAAATTGATATTTGGAATGATATCAATTTCTCAGATACTCAAAGAGATATCTGAAAAAATATATTTTATATTTACACTAATGTGGAAAGGGAGGATATCTTGAGATAGAGTAGAAAACATGGAAATTAGTTGAAATTAAAATTTTTAAGCACATTATGAATATTCTCCAATTTTAGATTCAAAACGCATGAAAAATATTTGTTTAAATTCTTTACATCTTAACCATTTGATCTATGAATAAGCATGCACACATTTTGGTCAAAATACGTGATATTGCATCATTCAGCATTGTATAAAACTCTTTCTATATCCACTAGTAATACGGGTTGAAAAAAAAGTAAAATAATATGAAATTAGATTTATATATAATAGTATTGTTTTTAGGAATTTGAATATTCTATTCTAAGTAAATATCGGTTGTGTACAGGCCTCAACACGCTCTGTTGGCGTTTGCACTTCGAAAAAGGGTAAAAGTACTTTGGAGACAGAATTGTCTAAGTTTGATTTTGAAACAGAGGAAACCATTCCTGGATTTCTGCCTTCAGAATCGACAGATTTGGCAAAGCCTGTTTTCGAGATGGTCCAAAAGAAGCCTGGAATTTTCAAAAAAGCAAAGCAATGTTTAAAAAAGATTCCACCTTTTAGGAAGTCTAACGCACAAGTTGTCACTTCGAGCAATGAAAACAATCGCAAAGATATCAGTAGCGAGCTTGATAAAGAGCTGAAACAAATGGAAAAGATCACAGCTGAAACAAAGGCGCTGCATTCCAAAATGAATACTTTGGAGGCAAAGCAAAAAAGGAAGGAAAAAAATAAGAGAGGCAAAACTATGGCTTCAAATGGAATTCCAGAGCAAAAGCAAAAAGAATTCAGAATAACCGTTGAGAAATTAAGTAATCAACTAATTGCCCTTCAGGATTACCACAAGGCAATTAAAGAAGTTTGCCTTAAAAAGACGGTTTTGCAGGAAGAGCTCGAATTGAAAAAAGATATAATGAAAAGAGCTGAAATGGAAGACAAGCAACAGAATATCATGCTTCAATCTCATTTAGAGATAAAACTACGAAGCGAAAATGAAATAACTTTCATGATGCTAGTTAATTCTGTTCAAAGTCTAATTGCTTTGATGAATTCATTAAAAGAGTGAATTAGTATATCTGAAAGTTTTCTTAAATAATTTTGCTCTGCCCATTTCAAGCCCCTATTCCCCATCCTATTGTTCGTTCTCTGAATAGAAAATCTTCCCATTTCAATAAGACTACTCCTAAACATTTTTTAAAAAATACCGCCATTCCTCGATTCAATATTTCACCATTTCACAGCAATAACATATTAATAATTACAAGTTTCCTTCTGCAATAGTTTAATAAACATCTTTCTAATAGCCCTCAATATATCCTATTCCAATCTGATATAATTTTATAAAAGAAATATGCTATAAATATGCTTGGAAACCTCATCTTTAATCTGAAAAAAATATTTTCTAGAATATTCCAATATTAACAACATTGAAAACAGTCCGAACCAAGATTGATCTAGCGATTCAATTTAAAATTTGAATTTTACACAATAAAAAGAGGAAACACAAGAATTCTACAATTTATTAACCGACTTGGTTTTTAAAACTACCCTAATATATATACAAAGAATATAGACTTCATATCAATAGCAAATCAGAATATAGAAAATAGGATTCTCAATTACCCTTCAGAATACATCAGTATTGGCCTGGGAAATACAAATCAGCGTGAATCAAAGTCTTTTAAAATCTTATTTCTACGAAAAAAAGAAATCCAAGGAAAATATTTCTATATTGATTACTATAAAATCATAAATCGGCTACATTATAATAATCAAGCATGCAAATCAAGAAATCCCGATGAACTGACTTTAATAATCCTATTCAACAACCACAAAATGTATCCTTATTGAAGGTAATATTATATCTCCCAATCAATCCATTACCAAAATATTAAATAAATAAGTATTATTATCCAAGTCAAACTTCACGCATTATAAACTTCGAAGCATTAATCAGGATAACCTATAACCAAATATGTAACAAAGATATTTAATTTCTAAAGTCTCAAAATTCGCTAATCTATTTCATCCACAATCTTCCAGATGCAGATATTATTCTTCCCATTCCCCAAGAAGTTCAAGAAAACAATTAGCACAAATTTCTAATTTCAAAAGAGAAACCTCTAGAAGATCAGAAAATATATAAAAAATATTCTTCTCCAAAACCTTTTAATAAAAATCTCTAGCATCAAAACTGAATCAAATATAAACATAGTAAACCAACTTCTAATCAAAGTTCCGAAAATCTACTAGCAGTTACCACTTTCAGCCTCTACCGATAAACCAAATCAAACGATAAGTCCCATATAATAGGTTTACCAACAGGTAACGCGATGTTTTGGAACACAAGGTCTCTTTTCTGTATTTGGTTTCACTACTTGAAGGATGACACAGAGGTTGACAGCCCAACAATAAAACAGCAGCCAAACCATACCTACTTATACTACCGATGTGAAATAGTATATATAAAAGGAGAGTTTGAACTTGGGCAGTTTTTGATATAATAATTTATCAGAAAAATTATATTGAATATTATTTTAGGAAATAATGCGATATCATTTTTGTTTCATTTGAAAAAAAGATTTAAGCATTCGTCTAGCCAAAAATATCGATAATTATCGTTGCATCAAAATATTTTTTTTTAATTAATATATTGAAACCTTGCAAAATTTTATACACACCAAATGAAGATCAATCAGATACTACTAGAAAATAAAAGAAAATTGCATTCATATAGCCTGCCATCAAGAATAATAATATTAACACACCGACACATAAACAAAGCAAGCGCACACATACAAACACACACTAAACATACAACTCCCATACTACACATACAACACATACCATATACATATACACAGCACACACACATACATACACACACTCATACGCCTACATACACACAACACATACGCATACATACACACAACACAAACACACAATATACAACGCACATAACACACACTCACACAACATAATACAACACACACAATTTTATAAAATACCTGTTTTTTGAAGTATTTCCAATCTCAGCTAATATAAAGTATAACCCCCCCCCCCGAGACAAAAATTTTAACAAAATCTTTTTCATCCGTACCTCCCTCATATTAGCACACAATTCTTAACTGCATTGATATGATTCTAATTATTGATTGGTAAACAGTATTTATTATAAATTTCGAAAGTATGATAATAGGTGATGAGCATATAAAAAAGAAAATTTGCACATTTCAATGCTAACTTCATATATAATAGAGAAGTAATATTTCAATTGTTACTTCATTGATAGATAAATCAAAATTACCCATGAAATTCGAACAATCCAAATATTAAATTGCTAACTTGCTTTAGTTAGAGAATAAAAATTTTAAAATCTATCAAAATACTTCAGTGAATAGTGTTTTTAGAAACTTATTCTTCATGTAGAGTTATTAAATTACACCTTTCCCCTCCGCCTTTAGAGAAAAATTAAACTCTCTTTTATTGATGC
>CP092871.1:6587933-6656874 GCA_030710605.1 Cordylochernes scorpioides | reverse complement strand
AGTAAAAAAACGAGGCACAGATAATTTATAGACAGAGTACAGTAGGTAAGAACAACGAGGCACAGGTATTTTATTGACAGAGTACAGTAGATAAAAAACAACGAGGCACAGATAATTTATTGACAGAGTACAGTAGGTAAAAACAACGAGGCACAGATATTTTATTGACAGTACAGTAGGTAAAAACAACGAGGCACAGTATTTTATTGACAGAGTACAGTAGGTAAAAAACAACGAGGCACAGTATTTTATTGACAGAGTACAGTAGGTAAAAACAACGAGGCACAGGTATTTTATTGACAGAGTACAGTAGGTAAAAACAACGAGGCACAGATAATTTATAGACAGAGTACAGTATGTAAGAACAACGAAGCACAGATAATTTATAGACAGAGTACAGTAGGTAAAAACAACTAGGCACAGATAATTTATAGACGAGTACAGTAGATAAAAACAACGAGGCACAGATAATTTATTGACGGAGTACAGTAGGTAAAAACAACGAGGCACAGATAATTTATTGACAGAGTACAGTAGGTAAAAACAACGAGGCACAGATAATTTATAGACAGAGTACAGTAGGTAAGAACAACGAAGCACAGATAATTTATAGACAGAGTACAGTAGGTAAAAGCAAGGAGGCACAGATAATTTATAGACAGAGTACAGTAGATAAAAACAACGAGGCACAGATAATTTATTGACGGAGTACAGTAGGTAAAAACAACGAGGCACAGATAATTTATTGACAGAGTACAGTAGGTAAAAACAACGAGGCACAGATAATTTATAGACAGAGTACAGTAGGTAAGAACAACGAAGCACAGATAATTTATAGACAGAGTACAGTAGATAAAAACAACGAGGCACAGATAATTTATAGACAGAGTACAGTAGATAAAAACAACGAGGCACAGATAATTTATAGACAGAGTACAGTAGGTAAAAACAACGAGGCACAGATAATTTATAGACAGAGTACAGTAGGTAAAAACAACGAGGCACAGATAATTTATAGACAGAGTACAGTAGATAAAAACAACGAGGCACAGATAATTTATAGACAGAGTACAGTAGGTAAAAACAACGAGGCACAGATAATTTATTGACAGAGTACAGTAGGTAAAAACAACGAGGAACAGATAATTTATTGACGGAGTACAGTAGATAAAAACAACGAGGCACAGATAATTTATAGACAGAGTACAGTAGGTGAAAACAACGAGGCACAGATATTTTATTGACAGAGTACAGTAGGTAAAAAAAACGAGGCACAGATATTTTATTGACGGAGTACAGTAGGTAAAAACAACGAGGAACAGATAATTTATTGACGGAGTACAGTAGGTAAAAACAACGAGGCACAGATAATTTATTGACGGAGTACAGTAGGTGAAAACAACGAGGCACAGATATTTTATTGACAGAGTACAGTAGGTCAAAACAACGAGGCACAGATATTTTATTGACGGAGTACAGTAGGTAAAAACAACGAGGCACAGATAATTTATTGACGGAGTACAGTAGGTGAAAACAACAAGGCACAGATAATTTATTGACGGAGTACAGTAGGTAAAAACAACGAGGCACAGATATTTTATTGACAGAGTACAGTAGGTAAAAACAACGAGGCACAGATAATTTATTGACGGAGTACAGTAGGTAAAAACAACGAGGCACAGATAATTTATTGACAGAGTACAGTAGGTAAAAACAACGAGGCACAGATAATTTATTGACGGAGAACAGTAGATAAAAACAACGAGGCACAGATAATTTATTGACAGAGTACAGTAGGTAAAAACAACGAGGCACAGATAATTTATAGACAGAGTACAGTAGATAAAAACAACGAGGCACAGATAATTTATAGACAGAGTACAGTAGGTAAGAACAACGAAGCACAGATAATTTATAGACAGAGTACAGTAGGTAAAAACAACGAGGCACAGATAATTTATAGACAGAGTACAGTAGGTAAAAACAACGAGGCACAGATAATTTATAGACAGAGTACAGTAGGTAAAAACAACGAGGCACAGATAATTTATAGACAGAGTACAGTAGGTAAAAACAACGAGGCACAGATAATTTATAGACAGAGTACAGTAGATAAAAACAACGAGGCACAGATAATTTATAGACAGAGTACAGTTGGTAAAAACAACGAGGCACAGATAATTTATAGACAGAGTACAGTAGGTAAAAACAACGAGGCACAGATATTTTATTGACAGAGTACAGTAGGTAAAAACAACGAGGCACAGATAATTTATAGACAGAGTACAGTAGGTAAAAACAACGAGGCACAGTTGGCCATGCACCTGCGGGCAACAGCCTGGTCCTCAGTTCCATCCTGCACCACCTATACAGCTACGTTCCACATGATACCTATGTTCTTATTGTATTAGTTGTGCTGCCGAAATGTTATCACAGGGGCCGTGATAATTTTCTCTGTGTATCGCTCCTATTGTAGTAGTTGCACCGCTGAATCAGTATCAAAAGGGCCTTGATAATATTTTCTGTATTGTTCGCATTGTTGTAGTTGTACCGCCAAACTGGTATCGCAGGGGACATGCTAATCATCTCTGTATCGTTCCTATTGTAGTAGTTGTACCGCAAAACTGGTATCGCAGGGGACATGCTAATCATCTCTATATCGTTCCTATTGTAGTAGTTGTACCGCCAAACTGGTATCGCAGGGGACATGCTAATCATCTCTGTATCGTTCCTATTGTAGTAGTTGTACCGCCAAACTGGTATCGCAGGGGACATGCTAATCATCTCTGTATCGTTCCTATTGTAGTAGTTGTACCGCCAAACTGGTATCGCAGGGGACATGCTAATCATCTCTGTATCGTTCCTATTGTAGTAGTTGTACCGCCAAACTGGTATCGCAGGGGACATGCTAATCATCTCTATATCCTTCCTATTGTAGTAGTTGTAACAATTAACAGGATCTTTATACATATATAGGTATATCCACCAGAATACTAGGGTGATAAACCATGTGTCGTAGAATTATCAGGGTCGAAGATAATGACTTTCTGAAATAGAGTAGAATGTAGCATAAAACAATAAGAACCCGAAAAGGGCATGAAAATTCTTCCAACATAAATATTTATTTAAAGTACATTTAAATTCCTTTCTGTCATATTATTTTATTGTTTCAAAATTTAAAATATGAGGTTTCAGTTAATATATATATATATCCTTAATCTACACACATCTAGTGTAAACTCTGGTAAGATATATACTGGAGGTTTGAATAGAATACTTTCCTACCT
Organism: Cordylochernes scorpioides; assembly: GCA_030710605.1. Lineage (NCBI taxonomy): Eukaryota > Metazoa > Arthropoda > Arachnida > Pseudoscorpiones > Chernetidae > Cordylochernes > Cordylochernes scorpioides. The sequence goes on along the minus strand of CP092871.1, from coordinate 6,653,587 downwards.
CTCTTTTTATATACACTCATCCCCTCACCTTATATTTATTAATGTTTCTTTGAAATATTTATTGTCATTAATGGCTTTATGGTATATAGCAAAGTATGGATACATTGATGTTTGATCAAGTTTTCCTCGCTGGTATATATATATTCTACAAGGCCACAGTCAGCGTTCGGAGGAGAATAATGGATTCGCCGAATGTCGCGGTTTATTTGGATGATGAAAGTGAAGACTAGAACGCGGCTGATTCCATAACTCGCTTCTTCAGTGATGCGCTAATCTTGACATATGTACGGTGGAATCTGTGGCCACTGGACATGCGTTGGACCTGGAGGCTGTTGTTGGGTTCTGTTCTGCCTGGATTATAGGATCTCTATCTTAGCTTACTTCCTGCTGTGAATCTTTATAAGACCGGTGGTCTTAATAAGTTGTGTGTGAAATGTTTGTCTATTTCGTAAAATACTTATTCTTATGCATGTGATATCTCCCTAATATATTTTATTAGATTATAGAAAGAGGTTTCTCAATTTTAAGTGTGTTACTAAAACCTTCCTTGTGAAAATACGAAAATTAAAGTGGCAAACCTATTTCTAGGTAATAAGTTTGTATATTGGATGGAATTGAATATAAATAAAGACACAGTAGAGCTTTCGGTTTTATATTTTTATATGATTAAATATTGCCCATAATCTATATGGAATGAAGGCGCAGCATTCTAGTGCTTCAGACAGCCACGGCCCAGTGGATATCAGTGATTGACTCACGTCATTGTCTGGGGCAGCTGCTCGGAGGACACTAGGTAGGACTTGGTAGAGGAATGATATTGTGGATATTTCCAGAGAGAGGTAGATGATCGAATATTTGGCTAATGGGTTTTAGAGAAATTAAGATTATATGGTTTTTCTAGTCTGATTGCAAGGACAATAGTCTGATTGCAAGGACAATATCACAGTAGATTCAGAGATATTCTTATAGATGGAAGAGGTGATTATTGTACTTGATGAATTCTCTGAAGGAAAATGTGGAAAATAAAACTTGGGATATTGGTTTGAATGAGAATGCAGGGAATATTTTCACTGTAGAATTATTGTGATATATTTTCTTATTTTATCTAGCTGATAATCTTTTATATATTTGTAAATAATTTTTTTCCGAAAATATGGCTTGATATCTTTTTTCTGTGTTCATTTAAATGAGGCGATTGGTTGAAAGAGGAGCATCCAAAAGGACATCTTGGAAAGGCGACAATTGCATAAGGTAGCTATTTCTATTGAAAATATTATAAATATTTGAGAGAGTAGTTTTAAAAAGGAGGTATTATTGAAATGTTTATATGTTATTCACAGATTTTCGTCTCTTTTGGATTCGAATTCAAGGAAGAAACTGATTCATTTTTTAGAACATGGAATATTTTTAAAAATATTTTTATTATTGCATTTATAGGATTAAGAAGAACAGTGGGAAAAAATATATTTGATATTTTTGGAAATAGAAATTGCAAGAATGATTCATAGTAGATATATTGTGATATCTTCTTTTCAATTCGATATCCGATAATTCTTTTTATATTTGAGAAAAAATAGTTTTATTGTTTTTTCTTGATAAAGATAGGTAGCATGATTCCTTTTCAAAAATTTATCTTGATATGTTTGGTACGTTTTGTTCTGAGTTCATGATGAAGAGAGAAATGGTGGGACTATAATCAGATTTTCCCATATTATATAGATCATAATAAAAATTGGAAATTATTTAATTTGATAGCATGGAGATGGGATTGGCAGGTATTGGAGAAGTCATTTTGAAATTTATTTATCAATTTTGCTAAAATTGAGAATTATCAAAATATATATATGAGTCGAATGATCATAGTTTTGAGAGAAGTATGAAATTTTAAGTCATTCATTTAATTTTGTTTAAAATGACTGTAGGTAATTAGTAAATGATTTGCAGATATAGGGGACCAATTCTTATCGCAATTTTGGAACACAAGGTCTCTTTTCTGTCTGGTTTCACGGCTTAGGACCACTATATCAACCTATCCATATTCAGGTTTCGACCTTAAGAGAATAAACCCATTCATATTTATTCTGTGACTAGATTACTTACATCAGTAATTTTGCGTATATTAATATCAAATTTAAATTGCCAATTATGTATCTCTAAAATGAATTGCCCATTATTTCCAAGAAAAATATCCTTATCGACATGTTGAAGCTTTATCTTATTGAAATCTAATTTAAAATTCGATTTATAATTAAAATTTTGCATCAAATCATCATTTTACCATGTTCCTCTCTTCACTAACAGAAGATTAATCTAAGAAAGGCTTCCTTAACACTACCACTGCACAAATCCTACACTAGCCCACTAGAAATTTATACAGTTAACTTACTAAACAGTCATGCGGGGAATTTCATTATTATTTGAAAGAGGAAAGTAGATAAAAGCCGTTATTCTATTTTATATGGAAGTAATTAATATTAAGTATCTAAAGCGGTAGTTTACTGATGCTTTTCTATACTGTACAATTTGGTTCTTGAAGAAGTTAGATAACAGTTGGATATTATTATTGATGGTATTTTGTGTAGGGGTAGCTTTGATTTTGAATAACAGTGTATGTGTGTGTGTTGTGTGTGTTGTATTTGTTGTCTGTATTGAATGTGTTGTGTGTAATTTTTGTAGTGTGTATTGTATGTGTTTTGTGTACTTTTTATTGTGTGTATAATGTTTGTTGTGTGTATTGTATGTGTTGTGTGTCTTGTGTGTTTTTTTTTTGTTGCGTCTGTCATGTGTGTGTTAATATTATTATTATTTATGCTAGGGGATATATGACTGCAATTTCATTTTATTTTCTAGTAATATCTGTGTGATCTTTATTTGCTTTGTATATAAATCTATAGATTAATCTTTAAATACTTTAAATAGAATTTTATAAGATTTTGCAAATTTTCAATCTAATTAACCAAAGTAAATAACTTTTGATTCAAAGATAATTATTGACAATTTATTTTTGGATGAACGAGTGCTTGAATATTTTTCTAATGAAATAAAAATATAAAATATATTTGCATTATTTCATAAAATAGATTTGTTTATATTTTTCGAAAATTTATATCAGATTTTACCCCAGAGATTGAACTTTTCCTTCGGTAGTATAAGTAGGTTCGATATGGCTGCTGTTTTAATTTTAGGCTGTCATTTTCTGTGTCATCCTTCAAGTAGTGAAACCAGATACAGAAAAGAGACCTTTTGTTCCAAAACATCGCGTTACCTATTGGTAAACCTCTGATATATGACTGTACTTATTTGATCATTTGATTTGGTCTATTGGTATAAGCTAACAGAGGTAACTGCAAGTAGAACATCAGAACTTTGGTGAGAAGTTGGTTTACTATGTTTATATTTGCTTTAGGTTTGATGCTGAAAATATTTATTTGAAAGTTTTGGAGAAGAATTTTTTATATTGTTTTATCTTCTAGAGGTTTCTCTTTGGAGAGAGAAACTAGAGATTATTGCTAATTATTTTCTTGAACATATTGATAAATGAGAATAATAGCTGCATAGGGAAGATTTTGCCAATTTAATCGACTTCAAAAATTAAATAACATTGTTAATTATTAGGTTATAAGGATCTTCATCGATGCTGGAAAGTTTATAATGGGTATAGTTTTACTTCAATAATGATTCAATATTTGAGTAACTGATTGATCGGGGGAAATAATACTGTCTTCAATAAGGATACATTTTGTTATTTTTGAATAGGATTATTTAAATCAGCGGTTCATAGTGTTTTTTTATAATTGGATTCATTTTTTTCATATTTCCTAAAAATAATATTTGACGACTTGGATTTATTGCTGGATGATTTTCTTTTTTCATGCCGATTTTGTAACATTTTAAGGGTGATTGAATATCAGATTATCTATATTGTGGCTTGCTATTGCTATGGAATCTGTTTTTTTTTCTTTATATATTCAGATAGGCTAATAGACCAGGGTGGCGAATGAATTGTAAAATTCTATGCTTTCTATTATTGTCCAAAATTCATATTGTAAATTATTTCATATTGGATTTGGATATATTCGGCTTATGGAAAGAAGGTTAGCATACTATTGCAGGGGGGAAATTTTAATTTACTGATAGGTTAAATGGAATGGTGGAATATTGAATTAAGGAAAGATGGTCCTTTAGAAAAATGTATAGGAGTAGAGTTTTTTGAGATGGGAAGGTTATATTTTGCAGAGAATGAACTATGGCGGTGGGGAATAGGGGATTAAATGGGCAGAGCCAAAATTATTTAGGGGATACTTTCAAAAATAATAATTCACTATTTTAGTGAATTCATCAAAGCAATTAGACTTTGTACAGAATTAACTAACATCATAAATGTTATTTCATTTTCGCTTCGTAACTTTTTCTCTAACTGAGATTGAAGCAGGATATTTTGTTTCTTGTCTTCTAGTTCCTCTTTTTTCATTCCATCTTTTTTTAATTCAAGCTCTTCCTGCAAAACCACCTTTTTAAGGCCGACTTCTTTTATTGCCTTGTGGTAATCCTGAAGGGCAATTAGTTCAGTACTAAGTTTATCAATGGTTATTTTGAATTCTTTTTCCTTTTGCTCAGGAATTCCATTTGAAACCATAGCTTTGCCTCTCATATCTTTTTCCTTTTTTTTTTTCTTTGCCTCCAAAGTGTTCATTTTGGAATGCAGCGCCTTTGTTTCAGCTGTAATTTTTTCCATTTGTTTCAGCTCTTTATCAAGCTCGCTACTGATGCCCTTGCGATTGTTTGCATCGCTCGAAGTGACAACTGGTGCATCAGACTTCCTAAAAGATGGAATATTTTTCAAGCATTGCTTTGCTTTTTTGAAAATTCCAGGCTTCCTTTGGACCGTCTCGAAAACAGGCTTTACCAAATCTGTCGATTCTGATGGCAGAAATCCCGGAATGTTCTCCTCGGTTTCAAAATCAAACTTAGGCAAATCTGTCTTCAAAGGACTTTTACCTTTTTTAGAAGTGCAAACGCCAACAGAGCGTGTTGAAGCCTGTACACAACCGATATTTACTTAGAATAGAATAATCAAATTCCTGAAAACACTATTATTAAATATAAATCTAATTTTACATTTATTCACTTGTTTATCACACTGTATATACTATTGGATACAGAAAGAGTTTTTACAGTGCTGAATGATGCAATATCATGAATATTGACAAAATTTGCATGTATATTCATAGATCAAATATTTAAAATGAAAGGAATTTAAACAACTTCTTTTCATGCGTTTTGATTCTAAAATTGAAGGATATTCATAATGCGCTTAAAAATTTTAATTTCAACCAATTTCCATGTTTTCTACGCTGTCTCGAGATATCCATCCTTACCACATTAGTTTAAATATAAATATTAAGATATTTTGAATTTCAAATATATCGTTAAACATCCGTGAATTATTTTTTAATAAGCTGCTTTTCACATGTCTGGACATGTAGTACACTTACAGTAAAAGCAGTCACTTACTCTACCCACTATGATTATCATGTCCTGTACCACGTATACTAGGGATAAGCAAAAAATATTTCAAATAATTTATTCCATTTAAATTGTTTCAATTTGAAAAAAAAACAGTGGTTGCCTGTAAAGTCGGTTTTACGGGCGAAGATTTTACGTGACAACGGTAGAATATTTATTGATATGAATATAATTAAATTGCACAATAGGAACAAGGAATTGAATGAAAATAAGAATTGCACAAATTTTAACTATAGAAATATATTTTGTTTACTAAAACATTGTACATGTAAACTTAAACTTAACTAATTCCTATTTTAGTGTTTAAGGAAGTGTTTCTGCTGTAATGTGTCTTGCGAAAGTCAAGTCGATAGTTGTTCCTTTTAACGTAGTTGACTTAGAAACGTTTGATACGCAATCAAGATTATACGTATTTTTCATGAAATTAAGAAACGAGTTGTCAGGCTTTACGTTTTTGTTAAAATCACCACACAGAAGAATCGGTATACTAGAATCAACTTGCACGAACGGTGGCACGTACTGGCTGTTGTGAATGTACGGACCGAGTCCTTGCCATAGTAACATTCCAATATCCTGCATACTAGCTCCTGGATGAATATATACAGCACCGAGTATAAACTTGAAGCTAGTATTAGCGGCGAAGCAAGTAACTTCAGTCATGCACATGTCACCCTTGGTTTTAATGACACGAGTTACGTCTGTAATCGCAACTTGGAACACTTCCGCCGTAGATGTCGATGATAATTTACGATAGATCGCCACTCCACCAGCCGCGTTGGTATTTGAAAATCAAAACACTTATTCAGATCGAAGGTTCAAATTTTTGCTAAATAAATTTGAAATTAAATAAAATTTGTAATTGTAAATGATGAAGTTGAAAATTAAAACATTTACTTAAATTAGATGTTAAAATTCTTGCTCAACACAGTTTAAATAAAGTTTTCTTATATCTGCCACTTTTTCTTAATATTTGTAATTTTAAAGAATCAATTCGAAAATTAAAACATTTATTCAGATCGAAGGTTCAAATTTCTGCTAAATAAATTTGAAACTATTTAAAATTTGTAAAATAATAATTAATTAATTAATTAATTTTAAACTAATAATTTACACCACACGTGTGAACTTGTATTATGACGCTTTCTTGTTTTTCCAACGCCAAGAACGTTCGAGAAAGACAAAGACAGAGACAAGCATGCGCCGATTCAATGCGCCTAATTCTCTAGCGCTGCGCGCGCAGCACTCTCGTTCGGTGACTCATCGTAACGTTACCGGGCGTTACACTTTTTCATAAGTGACTCCCAGCCGCAACCTAATTTAAGACGTTGTCACGTCAAAAAAAGACCGTTGAGGATGTTAATTTCAAGTTTATTACAGAAGTAACAAGACCTTTTATTGAGACATCTTGACTTATATTGACTGTCCTTAGTTCAAAAGATAAAAAAAAAAACAGATAACAAAAGTATTGAGAGGAAAGGTATTCAGCTTTAAATTCTTGGTATTGATACCTAAAAAACACAGAGTATCTCTTTGTTTATTCCCTTTACTTTTCATATAAATGCTTAACTTTTTTTGTGAATCTCAGAAAAGAGTCCATAAAATACAAAGCTCAGAGTTATATATAAATGTTGGTACTTTTCTGAGCTCTAAAACACGTTGGAATACATATGAAGCTACTAAACATTTTATTTTTTTTTTCCCTTTTTAAGTATTATTATAAAGTTGTCATTGTGCCGCGGCTAAAATTCTTGTCTATGTTGAACTAACCTTGAAAGTGGCAGTTACTCCGATGCTCCGGGTAGATGACGCCTGGACATTGTCACAGTCAGCTGGGAGATGACAACACAGAGAATGTCCTTATTACCTTCTTGTCCAGCAGTTGCACGGTGTACTCCAACTGTAACATCAACGTCCACGTCAACTACTGTGTTGTCACATGTCCAGGGATACTCACGTGACTTCGGAGGGCCAAAATGATGGCGTCTTTCTCTGCCAGAGCATCTTCGAGCTCACTGCAGCGGGCGTGGTGACAGGTAGCCTGGAACATTATCAATATTTTGTTAAATTGTTTTTCTCTATTTCATATCTTTAATGATATATACACAAATGGACAAAACTTAAGGAAGTGGAAAGTCCTTGATTATACCGATCATCTGTTTTTGTTGTTGTTGTTTTATTTAAGGAGACAGAGGCAATTTTGATCCCACTTGGTTATCTCGTGTGTCTTCAATAAAGGTCACTGTAATAACTTTCAGAGTTATTGTCTGAATTTCAATATTCATGCTAAACGATATCGACCACCAACTTGTATTTGGATCGAGGAATCATTATACAATATAACATTCTAAGTGGAATCACAGAAAGTTTTATTAAAGGTATAAGGGGATAAAAAGGCATTCCACGATGTTCAAACGTATAGAGTAGCAGTTGGCCCTATACACGGTAATAATGTCTTCATTAACATTATATTAATGATGAAACCAATATGCTCTAAATTTCTTAGAAATGTCTAAATCCTGTATCACATTCAAAACAATTTATAAAAATATTGAAAATCCATCTTACCTGGGATGAAGTCTTCAGGTTGCCAGTTGAGGTCAATATGAGCTTTTTAACTGGACACCAAGTCAAATGTATTTTTATTCTTAATGTTTTAAAACTATTAACCAAATCGTGGTGGCACATATCCCCATTACGCCATGATAATCATTGTAAATAGTAAGCGAATACATCAACAGTTGGTGAAAGGAACAATACACAATATCTTCTTTAGTTTAATCATGACACCACGGCCTTCTTGAAGTTTGAAATTCTGTAAATTTTCAATGTTTTTTTTTTTTTTTTTGATAGCAATGAAACTGTCTATAGAATTCTCTCCAGACTTGACGTGGTCAGGTAGTATTATAAAATTTGGTCACAAAATTTGAAAGACAATTTGGAAAATAGTTCCCATCCCACTCAACCAGAAGTCCAGAATTTTGTCAACTTGCATTGTTAGCCGTATTGATCGAGTTTTAAAATGTTCAGACACTGTATGGTCAGGAAGTATATTAAAATTGAATATCAATACATTTATATTAATATAAAAAATAGACACTTCGGCCAGTTGGAGTTATTTATATTAAATATTGATATTGAAATTAGATATTGACTAGAACACCTGCTCACCCAGATGTCTGAAATCTTGTCAACTTACATAGTCATCATGTTTGAGCAAGTATACCAAATTTCAGAGTTCTAAGTTGTCTGTAAGTTTATTCAAAATTGATTACAAGATTGGTGAACAGACAGACATGGAAACAAGTTAAATAAAAGCGATCAAATTATAAACACAATGTATGGAAATTATATCAGAGGGGAACACATTTATTGTTTCAAGTATTCATGAATTATTGATGGCGAAATTTTTTATAGATAAATAAATAATATAAGTATCAATTGCTAAAAAATAAGTACTGATATTTTGACTTTTTGGATAAAGAAAGGAGTTTTTAATAATGTTGAGTTTTATAATTTAAAACATAATGCATTTTTTGTAAAAAGGAAAAACATATTTTCATACATATTGTCTTTATCTTTATTCGTCTCAGTATATATGGTTTGATTCATAAATGGCATTCATTGCATAAATAATTTTCTTTTTCTTTTTTTTATATTATTTATCTTTCGATTTAACAAAACCCTTCTGAATATAACATACTTCTATTTTTGACATCAAAATATTTTCAGAAATAATAATTTCAAATTGAATAAAAAGGAATTGGTTTTCTATTGGCAAATATGCAAGTTATCAGAAGTATTGAATCTCATCAGCCGTGGATTCCTCAATCTGTTTGTTGTTAAACAGTCAGTATTCATCATTAGTAATCAATCTCAATTCGACAACAAAAACATGTCAATATTACTGTTGGAAAAGAAGGCTTCCAAAGCAGCCAATGGGAGGCCGTCGGAAGCGGCTACGGGATGCAGCGGCAAAAATGAAAAAACAAATACGGAAGAACCTGTAAACAACTTTCGAACGCTAGAATTTGCCCTGATCTCCGATTCTTTTAGTGTAAATATTTAAATATATAATTAATTAAATAATACTTTACTTATTTTCTTAAATTATAATAAATATAATTTCCCTCCTGTTTTCGCCTAATATTTTAATAGCGCTATAAGCAGCGACACCTTAATTTTGAACCTTCAACCCCGCCGACCAAGAATAGAGGTGAGTGACTACCTCTATAGAACTTAGATCGTCGTCACAACACAGAGTGGCGGTGAAATCGCAATATTTTTGGCATCCCAGCCGAGACTGTTGAAGGTAAATTCTAGAAGAAAAAAAATCATTTTAAGCTGACCATTTTGGAACTCGCTAGCTAACCCTACTTACTACGTTGTTTACAAGATGGCGGAATAATTAATTCTACGTTTAAAAAGAAGCGTGCTATTAACAGATCATATTTAACGAAAACATGCAATAAGATTGAAAGTGGACTTGACACGCTAATTAGAATTGATCTTGAAGAATTATTAGAACAATTGAATGAATCATTTAACGAACTTAAATTAGTGGATCACGAAATAGAAACGCTTCTTGAAACTGACGATTTAGAGAAGGAATTACAGGGCGTAGAGGAATATCGAGAGAAATATATTACTTGGAGATTTAGGGCAAATAAAAAGATTCGCCAATCAGATTTTCATGGCGAAAATATACCGAATTCGAACTCACGAATAGATGAAAATGAAATGAGACATTATGTACCTTCCTGCACGACTGTGAAACTTCCGAAATTGATGATATCGAAATTTTATGGAAACTTTAGTGAATGACTGACGTTCTGGAATTCTTTTGATGCCGCTATACACCAGAACAACTCACTGAACCCGATCGATAAATTTAACTATCTGAAGTCACATCTCGGCGGAACTGCACTAAACACAGTCGAAGGTCTCGCTTTATCTGCGGACAATTATGAGAAAGCTATAAAATTGCTTAAAGACAGATTTGGGCGAGAAGACATTTTGATTAGCCGACATATGAACAATTTGTTGTCAATGAGACCACTCTAAACGTCAAGCGATGTAAGAACCTTCCGCGAACTTTTTGACAACCTTTCTGTTCAAATAAGAAGTCTCGAGTCACTAAACGTGTCCATTGATGTTTACGGACAACTGTTGTGCCCGATAATAATAAAGCTTCTACCTGCAGACCTTAATTTGGAATTGAACAAAGAACTCCCGACAGGTTACGTAATTAATGACTTGATTACCTTTCTAGAAAGACAATTAACTGCACGGGAGAGGAGTTTTAGGAACAAAATCGGTACCGGGAATGAATCAACTTCTAAACCTAATTTGGTAAACAAACATCCAAAGACAAGATTCTACAATGAAAAACCAATTGCGACAGCTTCAGAACTTTTGAATTCAGTTCACAAATCGAATGAATGTGTATTTTGTGGTAAAGACAACCATGGAAGCCCTAAGTGTGACTTTGCAGCTAATATGAGTTTAAACGAAAAGAGATCACTCATGAAGAAAAAAGGCGTTTGTTATAAATGTCTTCGGCCTTCTCATTTAAGTAAATTTTGCAGAAATGTAGTCCGGTGTTCGATATGCAACATGTCTTCCCACCTGGATGTCATGTGCACAAAACGGATTTTAGATCGAGGTGGATCTTCTAAGTCTCCAACGGTGCAAGATGAAACTCTCACCAACTTATCAACCTCCCCAGACGTCTTGTTGCCTACTTTGAGAGTGACCCTCAAAGGGAACAGAACGGAGAAGACGGCACGGGCTATAATAGACACCGGATCCCAAAGATCATATATTTTACATAGCACAGCAATGGAAATGGAATACGAACAATCTAGGAGAGAGTTCTTCCGGCATTCCTTGTTTGGAGGATCGAGTACCGACGTAGTTAAACATGAGGTCTATACCATTCATTTATCTGACATCAATAATTCCTATCGCTGTGAGTTTGAAGCACTAGGTCAACCCCTTATCTGTGGAAGCATACCTCCGGTGTGTCCAATATCAATTTTAGAAGAGTGAAGAACTCGACGTGTCTGATTTGATGAGAGACCGTATAGAAGTCCTTATAGGCGCGGACATCGCCGGGAGATTGCTAACTGATGATCAGAGAAGAATCTCATCTGGACTGGTGGCAATCCGTACCAAACTAGGATGGACTGTGATGGGAAAGATCCCTCCAACGGAGGTGAGAGATAACATCAGCTCCCTTTGCGTGACCACACTTCTATCTTTGGATCTAAAAAACTTGTGGAAATTAGATGCAATTGGAGTCTCTGACGCGGAGGTTGAGAAGAAGACTCAATCATTACAAGCTGAAATGGAGGAACATTTCGCCCACACCACGACGCGAGATATCGAGGGGCGCTATGAGGTAGCTCTACCCTGGGTGCAAGACAAAGAAAGGATTCCTTCGAATAGAGACCTAGCCGAAAACCAACTAAGTTCTGTAAGAAGAAAACTTGAAGAAGTTGGAGACATGAAAGAGTATGGACAAATCTTTGAAGAATGTATAAATCAGAGGATAATAGAGTATTCCAGAGAGGATAAACTAGATGGTGTACACAACCTGCCACATCGACCAGTGTATAAAAGGAACAGTCAAACTTCTAGAATACGGCCAGTATTTAATGCGTCGGCCCGGAAGAGAGATAAACTTTTCTTGAAAGACTGTCTGGATAAGGGACCCAATTTGATAGAAATTATACCAAGACTTTTAAATAAATTCCGGAAATATGAAGTAGGTGTCTCTTCCGATATTGAGAAAGCATTTTTACAAATTGGAATAAAGGAAGAAGACCGAGATGCTGCAGTTTTCGAAATAGCAGGAGTTGATCTAACTGGGCATTTTATCTTAAAGAATAAGAAGAAAGCATGGATTGTCATCTTCACATGCGCAGTGTATAGAGGAGTTCATCTGGAACTTGTGATATCTTTGTCTATGGAAGCCTTCCTCCAAGCTTTCCGCCGATTTATTGCTCGAAGAGGCCGACCATTGATTGTGTATTCGGATAATGGGACTAATTTCAGAGGCATGGCTAATGCTTTAAAGAAGATTGATTTTTCGAGATTAAAATGTGATCCCACATTGAAAAACATCACCTGGAAATTCATACCGCCTGGTGCTCCTTGGTGGGGTGGATGGTGGGAGCGTTTGATTGGAATGATGAAACAATTGCTCTTTAGGATTCTCGGTCAAACCTCCTTGGGATATGAAGAACTTTCCACGGTAATGTGTGACGTCGAAACTTGATGAACACACGCCCACTGACCTACCTAACCGAAGAAAGTGAGGATCTCGCTCCATTGACACCTTCGTTGTTCTTACATGAGGTCAGAGAGGTTGGCGTTCCAGACCTGGACTTGATTGATAACCAGACCCTCTCCCGCAAATATCAATATATCAAACGTGTACGAGAAGATCTTAGAGAACGATTTCGTATAGAATATTTTGGATTCCTGAGACAAGAAACGAGACGCCTGAAGACTACCATACCATTCAAGGTGGGAGACATGGTGCTCATTGGACAAGAGAGTTTAAAGAGACTACACTGGCCGTTAGCCAGAATAATCCAACTCTATCCAGGAAAAGATGGACTTGTGAGGGTTGCGAAAGTGAAAACTTCATCAGGTGATAAAATACGACCTATTCAAAAACTACAATTTAGAGATAACGCCCGAGATAAGATGTCGAGACCCTCTAACGGAGCGATCTCCCACACAAGAAGTTCGATTGACAACTGAAGAGGACCCTTTGACTTCACAACAAGAGCAACATCACATTGAAACCCCGAATGTTGTGTCAAGTTACGGACGGCCCATCAAGAGACCCAACCGATTGGATCTACTGAACTTTCCTTTCCATGTTTGAGTCGTCGAGACGCCAACTCAAAGGTGGGAGAAATGTTGGAAAAGAAGGCTTCCGAAGCAGCCAATGGGAGGCCGTCGGAAGCGGCTACGGGATGCAGCGGCAAAAATGAAAAAACAAATACGGAAGAACCTGTAAACAACTTTCGAACGCTAGAATTTGCCCTGATCTCCGATTCTTTTAGTGTAAATATTTAAATATATAATTAATTAAATAATACTTTACTTATTTTCTTAAATTATAATAAATATAATTTCCCTCCTGTTTTCGTCTAATATTTTGATAGTGCTATAAGCAGCGACACCTTAATTTTGAACCTTCAACCCCGCCGACCAAGAATAGAGGTGAGTGACTACCTCTATAGAACTTAGATCGTCGTCACAACACAGAGTGGCGGTGAAATCGCAATAATTACTTTCATATCGTTCAATTTCTCAGCTACAGTGTCATCTTGAGTTGAACGGCCCTTGTACCAAGGTAGGGAATATCATTTAGTTCTCTTTCAATTTCCTCAATCATTACAAAAATATAATGTGATTCCCAACACCCTTTTTATAGATATAGGAGAAACATTTCTGAGTATTTCATAAAATTTAAAATATATTAGTATTAATATACATAAAGAGTTGCTAGATGAGTAACAGCACAAGTCTTATTGAATCAAAGAAGCTATTCATAAAAAAAAATCAAAATAATTTTTTATGAACAAATATTCATGATTTTTAATGCAATATGAAATAATGAAAATTTTGACTTTCATGAATAGAAAATATTTTGTCAACAAATGTGATATTCAGAAATAATTATTTCTAAATTAATCATAAAATATCATTTAACAACATATAGATTTTTCAATTTGAACGCTGACCTTTCTTTTTTTTCTGAAACTTGTTCCACAGAGATTTTTTCGGGCGATTTTTGTTTTTAAAACATCTTATTTTGAAAGGGCCGAATACAGTTCTATAGATCTTCCTGGTTGGGCGTTTCTTGGAGTCCATCTTCTATTTCTATGTCTTTATTCGGCAACCCTGGAATATTCTATGAATATTCTTTTCTCCGCGTCATGGAAACATCAAATTGGCAACACCCTCTATAAAATTTAATATTTAAAAATATTTTATATTTACTCTGTGATATTTAAGTTCCAGCCTTTTATATGAAGGATATATATATGCCGCATATATTTACTTTACCATATATATTCTGTACATAATCTAATTTTATCACCTTTAAATATTCAATAAAACGTTTCAAAATTGAAAATGAAACACTTTAAGTTTAGTAACATGGACACTTCAAACATAATAAATTCCACGTAGAAGAGCCTTTTCACTACATCCAGTGCATTGACCCTCCACACCTAGGTAGAAGTATAAAATTGACAGAGTGCTTACCAATAAGAGCAGCTCGAGCTAACACTATGCTCCTTCTGAACCTTTCTCTGAGCTGCCAATATCCTCACATGTGCATATTGTTGCACTGGGCTGCGGTTTGGCAGATTCTTCAGTCTTGAGTCTCTCCTCAGACGTGTCTTGCATCTTTCCAGAACGTGTTTCAACCATCCTACAAATTTATATAAGGGAATAATGAGATAAGTCTACTTTAAGTAGCCTCCAGAATCCTTTTTTTATTTTTCTCACATCAAAGAGAGCAGTGAAGTCACACGTGTACCTAAATACAAATTATGATAATCTAAATAATCTGTTTTAAATAAATATCATAGAATTTAAAGATAAATAAATATATAATTTAAATTTCAAATATATTAAAAATAATATAAGAAATACGCCATTAATCATGATGTAACACTTCCCCCTCTCCAGAGGTCGTCACGTCCTCGTGATTGACCTCATCAATTCTTTCAAAATAGGGTTTGAGTCTTGAGACATGGACAATCAATGGGTCTTGGCCAGGATTATCTTTCGGCTCAATTAAGTAATTTACGTTGGACAGCTTCTTTAATATTCGATATGACCCAAAATATTTTCTCAATAATTTTTCACATTTTCCGATTTTCCTGACTGGTGTCCAAACTGCCACTAAATGTCCTGGTTCATAGATTCTCTCGTTGTGTTTTTTGTCATAGTTTATTTTCATTCTTTCCTGAGTCTTCTCTGTGTTGTTAATGACTACCTGTCTCGTCCTTGCTATTTTATCTAAGTTTTTCCCATCGGGTCCTGAACACGTTTTAGTGAGACTATTTATTTCACGGCCAGCAAAAAGTGCTGTTCTTAGGTCGACCACTGAAAGATCGGCGCCTGTATCAATCAGAGCTTCGCATAACCCTATCTTGTCCACATTAATATTAATTTTGTACCTAGGGTCCAACTTTCTAATTCCATTTATGGTCGACTTGCTTTGATTGAAGGAATCAGGCGCGACACTTAGTTTAAATCTTCCAACACGGAATATCTATTCCGTGTAGGAATATTCGTTTGTGTGTCATTACAAACATCCGCATAGAGGCGAGGCCGTGTATAATCTTTCCTTTCGTCCATTTGAAGATTTTCTTGGCTCTTGTCTTGGGAAACTGAGGGGTCCTCTTCTACGATCCTCACAAACTTGACTCTGCAATACCGCGCTACGTGTCCTGGCTTGTTACACTTGAAACATATTGGTCTCCCGTCTTCTGTCCTATTCCTGTTTGAATCTGGACTCTTATTGTATGTTTTCCTTGGGTAGACCGGTTTTGGCTCAGGAATGGGAGTGTAAAATCGTCTAGGGGCGGATACCTGGGGCAGCGGCTTGTTCTGGTAGTACCTCGGAGCGGGGGCCTGGGGCTTGGGGGTGTTCTGGTAGTACCTCGGAGCGGGGGCCTGGGGCTTGGAGGTGTTCTGGTCTGGTCTTCTGAACGACGGAGCGTTCTTCCATTGCTCTTGATGATGGGAACGAGGAGAGCGTGGTCCATTATATAGAGCCTTTGATTTTTCTATGCGTTCTTGATAATTATTTTCGAACAAATCCATCTTTTTACACAATCTTAGGAGTTTGTTGGTATTCTTAGGAGGGTTTAAGTAGAGGGCAAAAGAGTATTCTTTCTTTAAACCTCCAATAACCCAATTTATTTTATTCTCTTCTTCCATTTGGGGGTCGACCTTGTTGCACAGAACCAGGATATCCTCTGCAAACCTGATTGCAGGTTCATTCCACTGCTGCATTCTGTTCAGCCTCATCTTCAATTCTTCTTTGTTGGCGTCTGAGCCAAAATCCTGAATTAGGCGGCTCTTGAAATGTTCCCAGCTGGTAAAACTTATCTTGTGTAGGTCCAGCGAGGTTTTGGCGCTACCAATCATGTTCATGGCTGCATAGCGAGAAATAATATATTCTGCCCAGTGGTACAGGAAGCCAATTTCTTCAAGGGACTCAATCCATGGGCGAGGGTCTTCTGTTCCATCATATTTGGGGATGTCTATGTTGGGGTTCAAAACAACTGGGTCGGCACTTGCATCTCCACCAATTGTTGCACTGGGCTGCGGTTTGGCAGATTCTTCAGTCTTGAGTCTCTCCTCAGACGTGTCTTGCATCTTTCCAGAACGTGTTTCAACCATCCTACAAATTTATATAAGGGAATAATGAGATAAGTCTACTTTAAGTAGCCTCCAGAATCCTTTTTTTATTTTTCTCACATCAAAGAGAGCAGTGAAGTCACACGTGTACCTAAATACAAATTATGATAATCTAAATAATCTGTTTTAAATAAATATCATAGAATTTAAAAATAAATAAATATATAATTTAAATTTCAAATATATTAAAAATAATATAAGAAATACGCCATTAATCATGATGTAACAATATACAAGATCTGATCTCTGATCCTCAAATAACCAGAGACCTATCTCTCATTCATTCATTCATATATTTATTGTTATTTATGTAATATAAAGATGTCATAATTTGTATATAATTAAATGCACCCCCGACCCACTATGTATGTACCATGTATGATTTTCAAAGATTTAATAAAGAATAAGGTAACTGGAGGAAAGCAAGTAGCAATAAGACATAGGAAATAGGTTTAAAGCGGGCACAATTATAAATAACTTGTACAGTCAATACTTCCTGACAGAAGGCCGGACGTATCTGGTGACCAGAAGTTATAAAAGTAGAGAGACACCCCATACTTCCTGACAGAAGGCCGGACGTATTTGATAACGCGGAAGTAAATAGGGTCGAAATAACACCCGACACTCCATGACAAGATCGGCGGTATCTTCCATCAAAGCAGCCGCCGGTCCAATTAGAAAGTACCCACTAAGTAGGTCAACCAATAGGAAAAGATCATGTGACATCTCTCGACCAATCAAAAAGAAACTGAGTCTTGGTGTTAAATCGAAAAGCAAGAATGGTCAGTTGTTCACTCGCTCTCGCCGAGTTCGGACCTAGTAGTGTTTTGGCTCCCATCTGAACAACATCTACAGTTCTTCATTCACTCCCACCGAGTTCAGACCCAGTCATCGACTCGACCCCACCAAGGTAATGTCTGCTCACTAGAGACCTCTCTCTCCGCTCATTTCATCTAAATCCAATCATCGCCATGTGATCAACTAATTAATCATCAAAAACCGCTCTGCCTTTCTCAAAAGCTTTCTTTCCTCCAACCCGTTGCCTTATATTTTCAACCATCAAGTGTCCCGGCTTATTTCCCCTGTGTGTAATCCTTTCACTCAGCCACCACGACTGCATCATCCACCACGACTGCATCATTCACCACGACTGCGTCACCACTTCAACAACCTTCAACACCAAGAGTAAGGTTTCCCAACATAGTAGAATACCACAGCTATTCCTAAAAGTCGACAGGATTCTACAACAGTGTAATACATCAAATATTGCAGTGATATAATAACTTTGGATTATATTACATAGAGCCGACAGGATTAAGATGGAAATTAGCCCAGGCGCCAGCAAAACAAAAGGCAATGACAAACCGAGAGAGAAGAAACTGGCAACGAGCGGAAAGAAACTGACAACGAACGAAGCGACAAGACATACCCTGGCGACGGTAATTTTAGAACTGACCGCCGCGCTACAAGGGGCAAGATCCACGCAAGGTGAGACGGAGTTCTGGAGCGCCACCCCCGGGGCAACCGACGCCCGCGCCGCCGGTACGTGTCCGAACAACCTGACGCCCACCGAGGAGTCGCCACCCGCCATGCCGTACCCGTGCACCCGGAAGCAACCCACGCGAACCGGGACAGTGCAAATAGTCCGAAAACGGTCCACTCGAATGGAAGCAGTACAAATGGCTAGATTTCCCTTTCAATTGCGCGGACAGTGCAAACGGTCCCGATCCGGCCCAACAGATATTCCAAGCCAGCCACCCCACGCCGAAGACGCCACAGTGGAGACCTTTCGAGACTGAGGTAGGCAATCCACCCAATGACACCATCAAATTGACTTTGGACTTGTATCTGACCCAGGACCTACCATGTACCTTTCTAATTGAACCAGACGCAGGTTCGAACATATTGCCGTATCATTTATACAATAGATTAAAAGCACAACTTCCCAACTTAAGTATTAAAAAACCTTCCCTTGATCTATCCACCCTAAATAGTTTTACGAAAATAATAGGACATTTAACTTTCCCTCTGACAATAGGCCAAATAACCCGTAGAGAGAACTTCCACGTGGTAAATGCATCCTTGCCATTTGGAGTTCTTACCTTAAAAACCCTTTATCAGTATAAATTAAAACTAAATTATAATCGCGGCACTATTTTCCAACTTGGCGTCCCATTGTCTAATACTATCTACCACTTTAAACATGTGTCAAATGAATGCAAGCACGGGCTAGGCCAAAACCTGTCCCAAAGGACTCGCACAGCACCCAAAGCTTTCACACATGGAAACCCTTGCCTGCATTCATTGCCCAAACCCCAAATATTTACATGCCACCATTCTAATCTCACACCACGCAACTTTTCACTCAACCCAATTGCCAATACTTTATGCCCACAACACATAAAGCCACAACGGCTTCAACCTACAATTCCAATCATGCCCAAAAAAACGTGTCAGTATAGCTCACACACTTACCACACAAAATCCATACACGCACCCATACGTCACCACACAACAAACACGCACAATCCGCACAACAAACGCAACACGCGCGCCAAAAGACAACAACAACCAGTAAGCGCATGCACAATCGTTAAGAATAACACAATCATCCCGTCTACACAAAACATAGAAAAAATTCACGCCACCAAACAACCACACAATCGAAAAACATTACGATCTTTCCTAAAAGCTGTGAACGCCTATAAAGAGTTCATTCCAGACCACGCCCGCTTGCGGACGCCACTTGTCAACCTTCTAAAAAAGGATGTCATGTGGGTCTGGGATGACGAATGCCAGAAAGCGTTCACTAACCTGAAAGAAAACCTTACCACACACCCCACATTACACCTTTACCAGGAAGGTCTGCCATGCCAGGTGTACTGTAACACCTCAACATTCAGCATTACAGGCGTTCTTAAACAAGTCTACCCTGATGGGAAGACATACACCGTTCAACATTTCAGCCGATCTCTGCGTAGTCACGAGCGAAATTATTCAGACTTGGAACTACAATGCCTAGCCATTGTGGAAAGTGTGGATAATTTCCGCACCTGTCTAATGGGCAGAAAGTTTACAATATTTTCTGACCATCCCGCATTGCAGTGGTTGAAAGAGATCAAAGCTCCGTCAGGCAGATTGTTTCGATGGAGGTTAAGATTGTCAAGATACGAATATGAGGTCCGTAGCATAAATGGAGTACAACAATATGAAACGGGCGTTGGAACTCGTATCCCATTTTGTGGCTTTCTAGATGCGCCACTCATACAGAGCCAACAGTCTTCTCCACCGGGAAAATCTCGCGTGACTATGGATCACAATAAACTGCGCACCGTCTCCCGAAAAGGAGTACTTAAAACTATAGTCCCAAATTCACTTACAACCAGACTTCTTAAGTCCGTACACACACAACACCACCACCCAAACATCTCCAAGATGACGAGACTCATCTCGTCACAATATTATTGGCAGAACATGACACAAGACATCGAAAAAAAGGTAAAAACCTGCCCCACCTGCCAATTCGCTAGAAGAATCGATGAATACAACCAACCTTCACGTAAAAATACCGACACAGGCCCCAAAGCAAAACAGAATTCGTACATAAAGCACAGCGTACACACAACACAAACAATGCCAAAATTACACCACCCACGTCAGAGAAACGGTCACACAGCTCAACCTAAATCAATTACCGCCGACATATCGCTAATAAAACCATTGACGATCAAACAGGAGGACTACGAACCTACCAATCATTTAAATTCTACAATTAATAAGGATCAAGCAAATATTTCAAAATCCCCATTTACAAAAATCTGGAAGAACATGGGGCAATACCCTATTTTTCATCTGATTTTCATCCTTTGTTTGTTAGTTCTACCATACAAATGTATCCCAATTTTATTCCTTAATTATTTATTTATCTATACCATGTCCGCTCATAAAATCTTCGAACTACAAGAGGCAGTTTTTAATTTTGGACAAACATTAGGAAACATCTTCGCAGAAAATCTAAATAGACTCCGAAGAGATAGAAGTAATTGAAAGATGACCAACCAATGTCGGAGAAGTCATACTCCAAAAACAAGACCCGAGCCGCACCCCAAAATAAATAGACGGCAGGAAGTGAGAATTTTGAGACACCGCGACAGGAAGTGTAGTCCGCGGCGATAAATTCGGCCTATGCAAACAAAGCGGAGCGCCTCGTCCGATCTCCAATTTCATTCCCTCTCTTTTGCCCGACACACCCCACTTCCGTATCTCTAATTACAATGAGAAGGTCCCCTATTGAGGTCAACTGGGAACCTCTCTATGCCACCAATTTTGGATCCCAGTTCGAGTCTACACATCGATTTTTACCATCCAATTCCACATCCACAAGACAACACATAGAACTCGCTCACACATTTCTTACACAACAGACTTCTAACATTTTTTCACAACACACACAAAGACAAAAAATTACACATAAAGGTTATATAGATTTCCATGTCTCCTGTACACATAGCATAAACGCACTTGAGGGGTAGAATCACGTTTTCACCTAAGTGTCGCTATAGATGAGACAAAAAATTTATAGGGCATAATTGAGCAATTAAAACATTTATAGGGCATGTAGATACAAAAGGGTTCAAAACAATACACCTTATTTTTCATATTAATCATTTTCATTATTTTCTCTCAATTAAAATTTAAATATATAATCAATTTATCAATTTATTCAACTTATTATCACTTTTAATCATTAATTATCATTTTTTTCCAATTAGTTTATATTATCATTTTTATTTATCAATTATCATTCTATTTACCACTTAGCTTATATTGCCATAACTCAATTATCAACGAAAACTCATTGATTTTCGGTTAAACTAAAAACATTAAATCAGCCTTTGTTGTTGAAACCTTTTTATTTTTCATTTTTCTTTTTTTTCCAAGCACTCAACTTTGATTTCGCTCAACCACTTTTTATTTTTATTTGATTTCAAAATACCTTATGAAATTTTATTTTTATTTTTATTTTGATTTCTCAAAAGCCCTAATAAAACTCCCTCGGTTTCCATTCCCAATTTCGAGCTAGAATATGGTTAGGCATTTTTCCTTTTTTTTTTTTTTTTTTTTTCCTCACCATGCACCAAGCATTCACTTTGATTTCTTCCAACTTTTTATTTTACTTTGATTTCTCAAAAGACCTTATGAAATTTCCTCGATTTCTTCTCCCAAAATTCGAGCAAAAAATTAGTTAGGCATTTTTCCTTTTTTTCATCATGCAACAAAGCATTTTTTTTTCTCACCATGCAACCAAGCATTCACTTTGATTTCGTCCAACTTTTTATTTTTATATTATTTTTTGATTTCTCAAAAGACCTAATAGAATTCCCTCGATTTCTTTCCAATTTCGAGCTAGAATATGGTTAGGCATTTTTCCTTTTTTTTTTTCTCACCATGCACCAAGCATTCACTTTGATTTCTTCCAACTTTTTATTTTACTTTGATTTCTCAAAAGACCTTATGAAATTTCCTCGATTTCTTCTCCCAAAATTCGAGCAAAAAATTAGTTAGGCATTTTTCTTTTTTTCATCATGCAACAAAGCATTTTTTTTTCTCACCATGCAACCAAGCATTCACTTTGATTTCGTCCAACTTTTTATTTTTATATTATTTTTGATTTCTCAAAAGCCCTAATAGAACTCCCTCGATTTCATTTCCTATCTCGAGTAGAATTCGTTTAGGCGCATTTTCCTTTCGTTTTAGCCCACTATGTACCATAGCATTCATTGATTTCTTACAATTAAAAATTTTTGATTTCTATTAATTATACTCAACCTATATCATCAACACCACTCTATTTTACCTCTTATATCACCACCAATACTTGTATATAACCTCTCAATACCCACAACTAATTTTCCCACAAAATTATTTTTCACTTTACAGAATTCTCTCAGGCTAACCCCTTCTTGAATTCTTCACATGTAGGGGGCGCATCTGTCATAATTTGTATATAATTAAATGCACCCCCGACCCACTATGTATGTACCATGTATGATTTTCAAAGATTTAATAAAGAATAAGGTAACTGGAGGAAAGCAAGTAGCAATAAGACATAGGAAATAGGTTTAAAGCGGGCACAATTATAAATAACTTGTACAGTCAATACTTCCTGACAGAAGGCCGGACGTATCTGGTGACCAGAAGTTATAAAAGTAGAGAGACACCCCATACTTCCTGACAGAAGGCCGGACGTATTTGATAACGCGGAAGTAAATAGGGTCGAAATAACACCCGACACTCCATGACAAGATCGGCGGTATCTTCCATCAAAGCAGCCGCCGGTCCAATTAGAAAGTACCCACTAAGTAGGTCAACCAATAGGAAAAGATCATGTGACATCTCTCGACCAATCAAAAAGAAACTGAGTCTTGGTGTTAAATCGAAAAGCAAGAATGGTCAGTTGTTCACTCGCTCTCGCCGAGTTCGGACCTAGTAGTGTTTTGGCTCCCATCTGAACAACATCTACAGTTCTTCATTCACTCCCACCGAGTTCAGACCCAGTCATCGACTCGACCCCACCAAGGTAATGTCTGCTCACTAGAGACCTCTCTCTCCGCTCATTTCATCTAAATCCAATCATCGCCATGTGATCAACTAATTAATCATCAAAAACCGCTCTGCCTTTCTCAAAAGCTTTCTTTCCTCCAACCCGTTGCCTTATATTTTCAACCATCAAGTGTCCCGGCTTATTTCCCCTGTGTGTAATCCTTTCACTCAGCCACCACGACTGCATCATCCACCACGACTGCATCATTCACCACGACTGCGTCACCACTTCAACAACCTTCAACACCAAGAGTAAGGTTTCCCAACATAGTAGAATACCACAAAGATATATATTGTGTGTATGGATTGAATAAAAAGATTTATTTTCCAATATTTCGGTTGGGGATGAACGCCAACCTTTATCAAGGCATTACCGATTTTGTATAATATTTTTCTATACAAAATGTGTAATGCCTTGACAAAGGGTAGCGTTCATCCAAGAGATATATTGGCAAATAAACTTTTTATAAATCGAAAAGGTGCCATCTATACATAAGAAATGGAATCATCAAAGAATAAATGTTTCTTTTAAACATAAAACAAAATTCTACTGTCCTTACTGCGATGAAAAAATATTGGTAGGGCTTGGCTCATCAGTGGTTAACCATCCCAGCGGTTTCTCTAATATAATCTACCTGGCATCTTCATAGAGCCCTTATACTGTATTGTAGAATTCTGCTTATATAGGCTACACTGATTCCTTTATTCATTCATCGCAGTAAGGACAGTAGAGTTTGTTTTATGTTTAAAAATACATTCACGCTTTGGTAATTCCATTCCTAAAATAAACTTTTTATTGAATCCAATATATGCCTTCTTATTACCTAAAGATTCAAATATGGATTGCTCCATTTTCAAAACGATTTATCATAATATAAACTTATTTATATATATATTTATTCTTTTTATATTTATTTAACCTCATATAAAATTATATTTATGATGTAATAAATTAGTTTAAATCGCTCTCTCTGCCATCATCTTCTTCGGGTGAGATAATGTCCTCTGCGGGGAAACAGATGCTTTCATTCGGGTCGGAGGTGAGGCAAAGCAGCTGTCGCAGCGCCGCCCTCTTCAGCATCAGAGTTGGGCCTCTGCTCCGCCACCTCGAGAGGATCTTGGGCCGCGGTAGCGTAGTCGCCAATGCGGATGACATTGTAATATTCATCAGGGAAGATGCTCAGTTTGAGCTCGTTCTCCTGATCTCTGGACAATTCCGCATGGCCTCCAGGGTGATTGTCTACTTCAGAAGATCTGCAGGCTCTGTTGCGATTCCTTGAAGCATTGGAAGATTCTCTTCTGGGAACCTCCTATACGACCAAGTTACTGACCATCTTGGGCTGCACGATCACTTCCGGGAACACCGTCGCTTTCAAAGTTTTCCAACTGATGGAACTGTTGGAGCGAGCCATCGCGAGGTGGACACCCTTCACCCGCGGCCTGTCGCTGGTTAGTCATGCACGCGCGGCCAGCAGCCTGGTCCTAGGTTCCATTCTGCATTACCTCCATGGCTATGTTCCACCTGATACCTATGTTCCTATTGTAGTAGTTGTACTGCCGAAATGGTATCATAGGGGCCATACTAATCTCCTCTGTATCTCTCCTATTGTAGTAGTTGTACTGCCGAACCGGTATCACTGGGGCCATGCTAATCTTCTCTGTATCACTTCTATTGTAGTAGTTGTACTGCCGAAATGGTATCACAGTGGCCATGCTAATCATCTCTGTATTGCCCCCTTTGTAGTAGTTGTACCGCCGAACTACTATCACAGGGGCCACGCTTATCTTCTCTATATCGTTCCTATTGTAGTAGTTGTACCAATGAACAAGATCTTTAAACATATAGGTATGTCCACCAGAAGGACAGGATAATAACTATGTGTTGTAGAATTTTCAGGGTCGAAGATAATGACTTTCTGAAACGGAGAAGAATGTAGCATAAAACAACGAGAACCCAACTGGGCATGAAAATTATTTTTCAACATAAATATTTCTTTAAAGTACATTTAATTTCCTTTCTGTCATATTATTTATTGTTTCAAAATAAAAAATATGAGTTTTCAGTTAATATCCTTAATCTACACACATCTAGTGTGAACTCTGGTAAGATATATATTGGAGGATATTAAGTAGAATACTTTCCTACCTCTCTCCTTATATACACTCACCCCCTCACCTGGTATTTATTAATGTTTCGTTGAAATATTTATTGTCATTAATGGCTTTATGGGGTATATAGCGAAGTATGGATACATTGATGTTTGATCAAGGTTTCCTCGCTGGTTTATATATATTCCACAAGGCCACAGACAGCGTTCGGAGGAGAATAATGGATTCGCCGAATGTCGCGGTTTATTTGGATGATGAAACTGAAGACTAGAACGCGGCTGATTCCATAACTCGCCTCTTCAGTGATGCGCTAATCTTTACATATGTACGGTGGAATCTGTGGCCACTGGACATGCGTTAAACCTGGAGGCTGTTTTTCGGTTCTGTGCTGCCTGGAGTATAGGATCTCTATCTATGCTTCCTTCCTGCTGTGAATATTTATAAGACCGGTGGTCTTAATATAGTTGTGTTTGTAATATATAGCAAAGTTTCTATTCACATATTTCGATAAATACTTATGCATGTGATATCTTCCTCATATATTTTATTTTTTAGATTATAAAAATACTTTTCTCTATTTTTAAGTGTGTTGCTCAAAAATTCCTTATGAAAATATGAATATTAAAGTGGTAAACCTATTTACAATGACTAATATTTCAATTAATTGTATATTGGATGGAGTTGGATATAAATAAAGATACAGTAGAGCTCTTTCGGTTTTATATTTATTATATGATTATATAATGCCCATAATCTTTGATGTGGATTGAAGACGCAGCATTCTAGTGCTTCGGACAGCCACGGCCCAATGGATATCAGTGATTGACTCACGTCATTGTCTGGGGCAGCTGCTCGAAGGACATTGGCAGGACTTTGTAGAAGGAATGATATTGTGGATATTTCCAGAGAGAGGTAAATTATTGAATATTTGGCTTATTGTTTTAGGTAAATTGAGTTATAGGGTTTATTTTCCAGTTCGATTGCAAGGACAATATTTCTGTAGATGCAGAGATATTCTTAAAGATGGAAGAGATGGTTATTGTACTTGATGAATTCTCTAAAGAAGAATGCGGAAAATAAAACTTGATATATTGGTTGGGAAGAAATAGCAGAAAATATTCACGATAGAATTATTATAGCATATTTTCTCTTTTTCTAGCCTTTAATCTTGTCTATATTTGAAAATAAATTTCTTGCTGAAATAGGTAGGAAGATTTCTTTCGAAAATATGGCTTGATACGACTGATATTTTTTTTACTGAATTCATATCGATATGGTGATTGGTTGAAAGAAAGACACCAGGGAGGACATCTTGGAAAAGCGATCATCGCAAGAGGAATATTTTTCTATTGAAAATGTTTTGAATATTTCATAGATAAATTGTTAAAATGATGGTATTATTGAAATCTTAAGGTGATTCACAGATTTTCGACTATTTTGGATTAGGTTGGTAGGAAGATGCTGATGCAGATATTACAGGACATTGAATATTTTTACAAATTATTTTGAAGATTGCATTTATAGGATTCACAGGAACAGTGGTAAATAATATCTTTGATTTTTTCAAACTGAGTTTGCAGGAAATATTCATAGCAGAGTTTCTACGAAATTTTTATGTTCGATCTGGTAATTCTTCTTATATTTGAAAATAGATTTAGATAGTTTATTTCTTGATAAAGAGAGAGAAAGCTGGGCAGTATGATTCCTTTTTGAAAATTTATCTTGTTACATTTGGTATGTTCTGTCCTGATTGCATGCTGATGAGGGAATTGGTTGAACAATATTCAGATTTTTCATTATTGGGGGACATAATAAAATTTGAAATTCTTAGGTTTGATAGCATGGAGATGAGATTGGCAGTAATTTGAGACGTCATTTTGAAATAAATTCGTTAATTTTGCTAAAATTTATATTTATAAAATAATATGAGGCGAATGATCATCATAGTTTGAGAGAAATGTGAAACTTCAGATTTTCTTCATTTAATTTTGCTTTGAATGACTGTAGGTAATTGACCAATTCTCAACGCAATTTTGGAACACAAGGTCTCTTCTCTGTCTGGTTCCACAGCTCAGGTCTATTCACACTATATTAGCTTATCCATATTTAGGTTTCGACCTCAAGAGAATAAACTCATTCATATTACTTCTGTGACTAGATTACATACACCAGTAATTTTGAGTTCGATGATTTCAAATTAAAATTACCAATTTTATTCTTTCAAAATGCATTTTCCATTTAAAAAATATATATCCTATTTAACATATTCAAGCTTAATCTTATTGAAATATGATTTAAAATTCAATGTATAATTTACTATTGCTTTTAATACTGCACAATTTATTTCTTAGGAAAGCTAGATAACAGTTGAATATTATTATTTATGGTATTTTGTGTGTATGTGTGGGTCACTTTGATTTTGACTAACAGTGTGTGTGTTGTGTGTAGTGTGTATTGTGTTTGTTGTGTGTTGTTTTATGTGTATTGTATGTTGTGTGTATTGTCTTTGTTGTGTGTTATGTTGCGTGTATTGTGTGTTGTGTGTATTGTGTTTGTTGTGTGTGTTGTGTTTTATGTGTATTTGTGTTGTTTGTATTTTGTTTGTTTTGTGCATTGTGTGTTGTGTGTATATGTGTGTGGTGTAATGTGGTGTGTGTGTGTTAATATTATTATTCTTTATGGTAGGGTCTATATATAACTGCACATTAATTTTATTTTCTAGTAGCATTCTGTTTGATATTCATTTGTTCTGTATATAAATCTATATATTATTAAGAAAATACTATAAATAAATTTTATAAAATTTTGCAAATTTTCAAACTATTAATCAAAAGGAAATAACTTTTTATGCAAGGATAATTATCGACAATTTATTTTTGGCTGGACGAGTGGCAAAATATTTTTCAAATGGTACAAAAGTCATGATATCTATTAGGCTCATTTGCATATCATTGAATAATTTTCTATTTATTTTTTCAATAATTTATTTCGTAAACTGCCCCAGAGATCGAACTTTCTTTTTAGTACTGCTAATTCCCATTAGTAGTATAAATAGATATGGTATGGCTGCTGTTTTAATTTTAGGCTGTCAACCTCTGTGTCATCCTTTAAGTAGTGAAACCAGTAACAGAAAAGAGACCTTGTGTTCCAAAACATCGCGTTACCTTTTGGTAAACCTATGGCATGGGACTGTACTTATTTCATCATTTGATTCGGTCGATCGGTATAGGCTGACAGAGGTAACTGCTAGTAGATCTTCAGAATTTTGGTGAGAAGTTGGTTTACTATGTTTATATTTACTTTAGGTTTGATTCTGAATCTTTTTATTGGAAAGTTTTAGAGATTTTTTAAAAAATATTTTCTGATCTTGAGTTCTGATTTGAAGTTGGTTCATCGTGAGTTCTTGATTTGCATGCTTGACTATTATAATGTAGCCGTTTTTGATTTTATTGGAATCAAGATATAAATATTTTCCTTGGATTTCTTTTTTCAGATTTCGTAGAAATAAGATTTTAAAATACTTGGATTTAACGCTGAATTGTATTTCCTTAGGCCAATACTGATGTATTTTGGATTCGTATTTTCAATATTCTGACTTGCTATTGATGTGAAGTCTATATTCTTTGTATATATTATGGTAGTTTGAAAAACCAAGTCGGCGGATAAATTGTAAAATTCCGTGTTTTCTATTATTATTGTGTATAATTCAGATTGTGAATTGAAACGCTAGATAAATCTTGGTTCAGACCGTTTTCAAGGCTGTTAATATAGGAATATTCTAGATAATATTTTTTCAGATTAAATATGAGGTTTCCAAGCATATTTATAGCATATTTCTTTTATAAAATTATTTCAGATTGGAATAGGATTTATTGTGTGAGGGTTATTAGAAAGATGTTCAGCAAACTTTTCAGAAGGAAAATAGTAATTTATTTATATGTTATTGCTTGTAAAGGATGAAATATTGAATCGAGGAACGGCGGTATTTTTTTAAAAAATGTATAGGAGTAGTCTTATTTTGAGGTGGGAAGGTTTTCTATTTCAGAGAACGAACGATAGGATGGGCAATAGGGGCTTGAAATGGGCAGAACAGAATTATTTAAGAAAACTTTCAGATATACTAATTCACTCTTTTAGTGAATTCATCAAAGAAATTAGACTTTGAACAGAATTAACTAACATCATGAAAGTTATTTCATTTTCGCTTTGTAGTTTTATCTCTAACTGAGATTGAAGCATGATATTCTGTTGCTTGTCGTCCATTTCAGCTCTTTTCATTATATCTTTTTTCAATTCGAGCTCTTCCTGCAAAACCATCTTTTTAAGGAAAATTGCTTTAAGTGCCTTGTGGTAATCCTGAAGAGCAATTAGTTGAGTACTTAATTTCTCAATGGTTACTCTGAATTCTTTTTCCTTTTTCTCAGGAACTCCATTTGAATCCATAGTTTTGCCTCTCTTATTTTTTCCTTCTTTTTTTTTCTTTGCCTCCAAAGTGTTCATTTTGGAATGCAGCGCCTTTGTTTCAGCTGTAATCTTTTCCATTTGTTTCAGCTCTTTATCAAGGTCGCTACTGATATCTTTGCGATTGTTTGCATTGCTCGAAATGACAACTGGTTCGACAGACTTCCTAAAAGGTGGAATATTTTTAAAGCATTTCTTTGCTTTTTTGAAAAATCCAGGCTTCTTTTGGACCGTCTCGAAAACAGGCTTTGCTAAATCTGTCGATTCTGAAAGTAGAAATCCAGGAATGTTTTCCTCCTTTGCGAAATCAAACTTAGGAAAATCTGTCTTCAAAGTATTTTTTCACTTTTTTGAAGTGCAAACGCCAACAGAGCGTGTTGAAGCCTGTACACAACCGATATAAACTTAAAATAGAATTTTTAAACGCCTTAAAAAATATTTATAAAATAAGAATATAAATTTACATTTATTAACTTGTTATTCACACCGTATTATTAATGGAAATATAGAAAGAGTTTTATGCAATGCTGAATGATGCAATATCGCGTATTTTGACCTATATTTGGGCATACTTATTCATATATCAAATGTTTAAAATGTAAAGAATTTAAATTACTTTTCATGCCTTTTGAATATAAAATTGGAGAATATTCATAACACGCTTAAAATTTTTAATTTCAACCAATTTCCATGTTTTCTACTTTGTCTTGAATATATCCCACCTTTCCACATTAGGGTGAATATAAAATATATATTTTCAAATATGTTAAAATTTTAATATTCTTTTAAACATCTGTGAATTATATTTCATATAATTTATCTCATTTAAAATTTCAATTTCATGACAGACTATTGAAGATGTTAATTTCATCTCTATTAAAGAAGTAACAAAACCTTTTTATAAAAATCTTGACTTATATTGATTGTCCTGGAGTCGAAAGAAACAAAAACCCAAATTGTAAAAGTACTAAAGAAAAAGGTAATCAACTATATAGTCTTGGTATTGAGACTTAAAGAGCACTGAGTATCTCATTTTTTATTCCCTTTACTTTCCATCTATATGCTTAACATTTTTTGTGAATCTCAGAACAGAGTTCACAAAAGACCATGCCCAGAGCTACTTGTAAATGCTGGTAATTCTCTGAGCTCTTAAACACGTTGAAAAACATATCAATCTTTTAAACCTTTTAGTTTTCTCTTATTTCAGTGTTATTATGAAGTTGTCATTGTGCTGGCTATAATACTTGTCTATCTTGAACTCACCTTAGATGTGGCAGTTACTCCGATGCTCCGGGTAGATGACGCCTGGACATTGTCACAGTCAGCTGGGAGTTGACAACACAGAGAATGTCCTTCTTACCTTCTTGTCCAGCAATTGCACGGTGTACTCCAACTGTCACATCACCACGTCAGCCACTGTGTTGTCACATGTCTGGAATACTCACGTGACTTCGGAGGGCCAATATGATGGCGTCTTTCTCTGCCAGAGCATCTTCGAGCTCACTGCAGCGAGCGTGGTGACAGGTAGCCTGGAACATTACCAATATTTTGCTATATTGTTTTTCCCCTCTATTTTATATCTTTAATAATTTATAAAGTCATGGACGAATTTAAGGAATTTGAAAATCTTCGATATCACCAGTTTTTTTTTTTTAAGAGACAGAGGCAATTTTGTTTACCCTTTGGTTATCTCGTGTGTCTTCAAAATAGATCCCTATGTATTAAATATCTTACAGAGTTATTGTCTGAGTCCCTATATACATGCTAGGTGATTTCGATCACTAACTTGCATTTGGATTTAGGAATCATTATGCAATTTCACACTTTAAGTTGATTCACAGAAAGTTTTATAAAATTATTAAAGATTTAAGGGGATAAAATTGTAATCCATGATATTCAACCGTATAGAGTAGCAGTTGTCACTATACAAGTTGATGATGTTTTCATTAACATTATATAAGAAATGAAAAACCAATATGCTCTAATTTTTTTTAATTGGCTAAATCCTGCGCTCACGTTAAAAAACAAACACTAAATAATTTATAAAAATATTGAATATTCAGCTTACCTGGGATGAAGTCTTCAAGGTGCCAGTCGAGGGGAATGAGAGCTTTTTAACTGAACACCAAGTCAGATGTATATTATTCTTAATCTTTTAAAATTATTAACCAAATCGTTGTGGCACATATCCCCAATACGCCATGATAATCATGATTAGTAGTAAGCGTCTACATCTATTGTAAGTGAAACAAAAATACAAATCCTCTTCTTTATTCGAGCCACAACACCACGGCCATCTAGAAGTTTGATATTTTCTAAACCTATAATGTTGGTAGGAATGAAATTGTCTATAGAATTCTCTCAAGACTTATACGTGGTTAGGAATTATTTCAAAATTTGGTCAGAAATCTGAAAGGAATATGGAAAAATAATTCCTACTAACCATCCCGACCACACAGAAGTCTGAAATTTTGTCAACCTGGATTGTTAGCTGTATTGAGCGAGTTTAGAAATTTTCTGATACTGTATGGTCTGGAAGTATATTAAAATTGATTATCAGAAATTGAAATTAAATATTGATATTAAAATTATATATTGACAATACCACCCGAATTCCAAGAGATCTAAAACCTTGTCAACTTACATAGTCATCGTGTTTGAGCAAGTATACCAAATTTAAGTCTTCTAAGTGCTCTCTCTTTAAGTATATTCAAAATTTATTACAAGATTGGTGGACAGACAGACATGGAAGCAAGTTGAATAAAAGCGTTCAACATATAAACACAATGTATAATTTCCATACATATATCAGAGGGGAACATTTATTGTTTCAAATATTCATTATTTTTATAGCAATATTTTATCATTGATAAATTATATAATTATCGATTACTAAAGAATAAACACTAAAATTATGACTTCGGAAAAAGAAAGGCGTTTTTAATATTGTTGAAATTAATCGTTTAAAACATAATGCATTTTTTGTAAAAAGGAAAAATATATTTTCATACATATTGTATTTATCTTAATTCGTCTCAGTATATATGATTTGATTTGTAAATGTCATTCATTGCATAAATAATTTTCACTTGTCTTTTTTAATTATTTTTCTTTCAATTTAACAAACCTTTTCTGGCTATGGCATACTTCTGTTTAACATCAAAGTATTTTCAGAATTAATAATTTCAAATTGAAATAAAAAGGAATGGGTCTCAATAGCAAATATACAAGTTATCAGAAGTATTGAATCTCATCGATCGGATTCCTCAATCTGTTCAGAGTTCATCATCAGTAATAAATCTTAATGAGATAACAAAAACATGTCAATATAACTTTAATATAATTCTATTTCTCAGCTACAGTGTCACCTTGAGTTGATCGGGCCTTGTACCAAGTGGCTTTTCAGGTTATGAATATGATTTTGTTCTTTTCCTTTCCTCAATCATTAGAAATTATATAGTGTGATTCCAAAACATTTATAGATATAAGAGAATAATTTCTAAAAATTTGAGAAAATTCAAAATATGAAATTATTAATATACATAACGAGTTGCTAGATGAGTAACAGCACAAGTCCTATTGAATCAAAGAAGCTATTCATAAAAAAAAATCAAAATAATTATTTATGACCAAATATTCATCATTTTAATGAAATATGAAATAATGAAAATTTTGACTCTCATGAATAGAAAATATTTTGTCAACAAATGTGATTCAAAAATAATTATTTCTAAATTAATCATAAAATATTTGATTGAAAAAGATATAGATTTTTCAATTTGAACGCTGACCTTTCTTTTTTTGCTGAAACTTTTTCCACGGAGATTTTTTGGGGCGACTTTTGTTTTTAAAGCATCTTATTTTGAATGGGCCGAAGACAGTTTTGTAAATCTTCATGGTCAGGCGTTTCTTGGAGTCCATTTTCTGTTTTTATGTCTTAATTCAGCAACCCTGGAATATTCTATGAATATTCTTTTCTCTGCGTCATGGAAACATTAAATTAGCAACGCCCTCTATAAAATATAATTTTTCTAAATATTTAATATTTACTCTGTGATATTTAAGTTCCAGGCTTTTATATGAAGGATAAATATATGCCACATATATTTACTTTCCTATATATACTTTGTACATAATCTAATTTTTATCACATTCAAATATTTAATAAAATGTTCTTAAAGTTGAAAAGAGAAACACCTCAGGCTTTTGGTAACAGGAAAAATTATCATTTCATAAATTCCTCGTAGAAAAGCCTTTTTACTAAGTCCAGTGCATTGGCCCTCCACACCAAGGTAGAAGTATAAAATGCACAGAGTCTTTACCAATAAGAGCAGCTGAGCTGACACTATGCTCCTTCTAAACCTTTCTCTGAGCTGCCAATACCCTCACATGTGTATATACAAGACCTGATCTCTGATCCTCAAATGGCCAGAGACCTATCTCTCATTCATTTATTCACATATTTATATTTTTTAAATAAAAAGGCATATATTGGATTAAAATATCATTTATTTTACCAATATTTCAGTTGACTGAACGCCAAACTTTATGAAGGCATTACCCATTTTGTATAATATTTTCTATACAAAATGTATAATGCCTTGACAAAGGTTAGTGTTCATTCAACCAATATATTGGCAAATTAACTTTTTATAAGGCGATAACGTGCCTACTATACATATGAAATTGAATCACCAAACCACTTATGTTTCTTTTAAACATAAAAGAAACTTTATACTGTCCTTACTGCGATTAAAATATATTAGGGGGGCTTGGCTCATCAGTGGTGAACCGTCCCAGTGGTTTCTTTAAAATAATATACCAGGCCGCTTCAAAGAGCCCTCATACTGTATTAGACGTTTCTGATTATATAGGCTATACACTGAATCCTTCATTCATTCATCACAGTAAGGAAAGTAGAGTTGGTTTTATGTTTGAAAGAAACATTCGTGCTTTGGTGATTCTATTCCTAAAATAAATTTTTATTCACTCCAATATATGCCTCCTTATAACCTGAAGATTCAAATATGGATTGCTCCATTTTAAAAATATTTATCATTATATAACCATATTTATCCATTTTTAATCATTTTTGTTATTAACTTTATGTAAACTTATATGTATGCTGTAATAAATTAGTTTCATTCTCTCTCTCTACCATCACCTTTCTAAGGTGGGTTGCTGTCCTTAGGGGGGAAACAGGCACCTTCATTCGGGTCGGAGATGTCTACACCAGGGCCTTCCCACTATTCAACGGGGTGAGGCAGGGCTACTGTCTCAGCGTCGCCATCTTCAGCATCGGAGGTGGGCCTCTGCTCCTCCACATCAAAAGGATATTGGGCCGCGGTAGCGTGGTCTACTATGCGGTTTACATGAGCTCGTTCTCTCGATTTCCGAACAGTTCCGCATGGCCTCCGGGGTGACTGCCAAATTCAGCAAGAACTGCAGGCTCTGGTGCGATTCCTGGAAGCATTGGAAGATTCTCCTCTGGGGATCTACTAGACGTCCGAGTCACTGACCATCTTGGGCTGCACGATCACTGCCGGAAACACTGTCGCTTTCCAAGCTTCCAACCTGATGGAACTAATGGAGCGAGCCATCGCGAGGTGGACACCCTTCACCCGCGGCCTGTCGCTGGTGGGTCATGCACGGGCGACCAGCAGCCTGATTCTGGGTTCCATCCTGATCACCTCCACGGCTGCGTTCCACCTGATAACTATGTTCCTATTGTACCGCCAAATTTGTATCATAGAAGCCCTGCTAATATTCTCTGTGTATCGCTCCTATTGTAGTAGTTGTACCTCCGTAATGGTATCACAGGGGCCATGCTAATCTTCTCTGTATCGCTCCTATTGTAGTAGTTGTACCACCTAACTTGTATCACAGGGGCCATGGTAATTATCTCTGTATTGTTCCTATTGTAGTAGTTGTAATCCAAATTGGTATCACAGGGGCCACGCTAATCCTATCTATATCGTTTCTATTGTAGTATTTGTACCAATGAATAGGATCTTTATACAAATAAAGGTATGTTCATCAGAATGATAGGATAATGAACCATGTGTTGTAGTATTATCAGGGTCGAAGATAATGACTTTCTGAAATGGAGGAGAATGTAGCATAAACAACGAGAACCCGACTGGACATGAAAATTCTTTCAACATAAATATTTCCAAAAAGGATATTTAAATTCCTTTCTGTCAGATTATTTTATTGTTCCAAAATTAAAAATATGAGGTTTCAGTTAATATCCTTAATCTACACACATCTAGTGTAAACTCTGGTAAGATATATATTGGAGGATTGAGTAGAATACTTTCCTACCTCTCTTTTTATATACACTGACGCCCTCACCTGGTATTTATTAATGTTTCGTTTAAATATTTATTGTCATTAATGACTTCATGGTATATAGCAAAGTATGGATGCATTGATGTTTGATAAAGGTTTCTTCGCTGGTTTATATATATTCAACAAGACCATAGTCAGCGTTCGGAGGAGAATAATGGATTCGCCGAATGTCGCGGTTTATTTGGATGATGAAAGTGAAAACTAGAACGCGGCTGATTACATAACTCGCCTCTTCAGTGATGCGCTAATCTTGACATATGTACGGTGGAATCTGTGGCCACTGGACATGCGTTGAATCTGGAGGCTGTTGTTTGGGTTCTGTGCTGCCTGGAGTATAGGATCTCTATCTATGCTTTCTTCCTGCTGTGAATCTTTATAAGACCGGTTGTCTTAATAAAGTTGTGTGTGAAATGTGTGTCTATTTCGTAAAATACTTATTCTTATACATGTGATATCTCCCTAATATATTTTACTAGCGGGAGTACCCGGCTTCGCCCGGGTTTTACCCGAGTAAAGGTTTGTCTAACGAATCTCTCGATAAAGTGAACATTTTTTCCCGGTCCCTTGAAAAATACTCGATAAGTTGAATAAATCAATATTAGTTGGTTCCCTCGGTAATTGGAAGTTAAAGTAATAGTATCTTGCCTTGGAATTGTATCATTATTCTTGTATGGACGTACCCGGCTTCGCCCGGGTTTTACCCGAGTAAAGGTTTGTCTAACGAATCTCTCAATAAAGTGAACATTTTTTCCCGGTCCCTTGAAAAATACTCGATAAGTTGAATAAAATCAATATTAATTGGTTCCCTCGGTAATTGGAAGTTAAAGGAATAGTATCTTGCCTTGGAATTGTATCATTATTCTTGTCTCAAATAAATTGCCGTGTCATCCTGAATTTTGTCTTTCCTAATTTTCTACATTACAAAATCATCGTATCATCATGATAATATTTAGAGCAGATTGTTGAATTATAACAGATAAATTAGAATATTTATCTTGATTATTTTAAAGCGAAAAGTTCTTTCAAAAATTTTATTTGCTAGAAACCTTCCCAGTACTATACTAAATAACTTCCCAAAGTTTCATGGCGTTCCAATGAGTGGTTTGGTCAGGCATAAAGGACAAACAGACACACATACATTCATTTATATATATATAGATTAGATTATAGAAAGAGGTTTCTCAATTTTAAGTGGGTTACTAAAATCTTTTTATGAAAATATGAATATTAAAGTGGCAAACCTATTTCTAATTACTAATATTTCAATTATTTGTATATTGGATGGAGTTGAATATAAATAAAGACACAGAAGAGCTTTCGGTTTTATATTTTTTATATGATTATATATTGCCCATAATCATCAATATGGAGAGAAGGCGCAGCCTTCTAGTGCTTCAGATAGCCACGGGCCAGTGGAGATCAGTGATTGACTTCACGTCATAGACTGGGGTAGCTTGCTTGAAGAATATTGGCAGGACTTGGCAGAAGGAAAATGATGATATTGTGGATATTTCCACAGAGAGGTAGATGATTGAATATTTGGCTATGAGTTTTAAAGAAATTAAGAGTATTTGGTTTATTTTCTAGTTTGATTGCAAGGACAATATTGTTGTAGATGCAGAGATTTCCAATAGATGGAAGATATGATTCCTGTACTTGATGGATTCGCTTAAGGAAAATACAGAAAATAAAACTTGGGATATTGACTGGAATGAGACTGCAGGGAATATTTACGGGAGAATTATTGTAACATGTTTTCTTCTTTTTTTTCTAGCTTATAATATTGCCTATATTTTAAAATAGATTGTTTTGATGAAATAGATACAAGGTTTCTTTTGAGGCTTGATAGGTTTGATATCTTTTTTCCGAGTTCAAATCAATGAAGTGATTTGTTGAAAGAGAGACACCAGGGAGGTCATTTCAAGATGGATCTATTCTTTTGAAAATATTATGAATATTAT
The DNA here is from genome assembly GCA_030710605.1 of Cordylochernes scorpioides. Lineage (NCBI taxonomy): Eukaryota > Metazoa > Arthropoda > Arachnida > Pseudoscorpiones > Chernetidae > Cordylochernes > Cordylochernes scorpioides. The sequence goes on along the minus strand of CP092871.1, from coordinate 6,615,116 downwards.
AGAGAAGAATTTGTTAAAATGATGGTATTATTGATATGTTTAGGTGATTCACATATTTTCGTCTATTTTGAATGTGATTGCTAGGAAGATACTGATGCAGATATTACAGGATATGGAATATTTTCAAAAACAATCTTGATTAATGCATTTATTGGACTCAGAGGAACAGTGGTATATATAAATAATATATTTGATTTTTTCTTGGAAACAGAGTTTGCAGCAAAGATTCATAGCATATGTATTGTGATGGGTTTTTTTGTTTTTTCTATTCGAGATTCAATAATATTTTTTATATTTGAGATAAATATGTTTTTTATTGTTTGTTTTTTTTTATAAAGATGGGTAGCACATGAATCATTTTCGAAAATTTTCTTAGTACGTTTGATATTTGTTATATGATTTAATGCTGATGAAATTGATTGATTATCAGATTTTTCAATATTGGATGAGTCATAAGAAAAATTACAAATTCTTTGGTTTGATTGCATGGAATCCTAATTGGCAGTTATTTGAGACGTCATTTTGAAATAAATTCGTTAATTTTGCTAAAATTGAGATTCATCAAATAATATATGAGCCAAATGATGACAAAGGTTTTATAAGAAATGTTGAACATCAGAGCTTCTTCATTTAATTTTGCTTAAAACGACTGTGGGTAATTAGTCAATGATTTGCAGATAGGTGATCAATTCTTCTCGCAATTTTGGAACACAAGGTCTCTTTTCTGTCTGGTTACACGGCTCAGGACCACTAAATCTTTAGTTTTGTGACTAGATTACCTACACCAGTAATTTTGCGCGTAATGATTCCAAATGAAAATTGCCAAATTCCTACTTACAAAATGGATTCCCCATTATCTACAGGGAAATATCCTATTCGACATGTTTAAGCTTCATCTTATTGAAATCTGATTTAAAATTTGATTTATAATTAAATTTTTGCATCAAATCATCATTCGATCATGTTCCTCTCTTCACTAAAAGAAGGAAAATCTAAGGAAAGATATCCAAACACCACCACTGCACAAGTCTCCATTACTGACTTAATATAAAATTTATACAGTTAACTTGCCAAACAGTCATGCGGGAAATTTCAATATTCTTTTAAAGAGGAAAGTAGAGAAAAGCCGGAATTATATTTTATGTGGAAAGTAATGAATATTAAGTTTTTAAAAACATGTACTGATGCTTTGATACTATTAATTTTTATCTTAATGATGCTGGATAATAGTTAAATATTATTATTATGGTATTTTGTGCGTATGTGTGGGTCACATTGATTTTAGGGGAACAGTGTGTATGTTTGTTGTGTGCTTGTGTGTATTGACTGTATTGTGTGTATTGTGTGTTGTGTATTGTGTGTTTTGTGTATGCTGTGTGTATTTTGTATCGTGCGTTGTTTTTATTGTGTCTTGTGTATTGTGTGTTTTGTGTATGCTGTGTGTATTGTGTATTGTGCGTTGTGTGTAGTGTGTGTTTTGTGTATGCTGTGTGTATTATGTATTTGTCGTAGTGTGTATTGTGCGTTGTGGGTATTGTGTGATGTGTGTATTGTGCGTTGTGTGTATTGTGTTTTGTGCGTTGTGTTTATTGTGTGTTGTGTGTATTGTGTGTTTTGTGTATTGTGTTTGTAGTGCTTATTGTGTGTTTTTTTGTGTATGTTTGTTGTGTGTATTGTGTGCCGTGTTTTTGCGTGTGTTGTGTGTATTGAGTTTGTTGTGTGTGTTGTGTGTTGTGAAAAAACAGTTGAGATACCTATATTTGAATAGGTAAGGTATGATGCCCAAATACTATCCCTCAAGTCCAAGACTAACATGCTGTAAACACCGTCATGTTACTGTCCAAGAGGACAAAAAGAAATGGAGGAATTCAATATTCTCAGAAAATTAAAAAAGATATTCAATTTCTAATGATTAAGATATTGTAAACAAATTTATAGATTTATGATTATCTTGGTCTTTTATATATATACTCTAACAATTTAGTTCCTATTGACACTGTATAGCAGTTACTATTAGAATTTTTCGGTTTTTGGGTCACTTTGATTTGCCTTTCATTGAAATAATTTAATTTTGATAAAAGTTTTAATAAAATAATTTTAAATTTTAGTTTAAATAAGTGAACTTTTCTCCTGTTTCAATGCCAACATTCGGGTCAAACTCCCTAAGCGGTGAAACCAGTACAGAGAAAGAGACCTTATGTTCCAAAACATCGCGTTACCTGTTGGTAAACCTATTACCTATTATTGGTGAACATATTGCCTATTGTTAAGATTTTGAATGTTTCACTAGTCGCTTGGTTCATCAGCATATGGCTCACAGAGATAACTACAAGTAGATTGTCAGAGAATAGGAGGGAAGTTGGTTTTTCTGTTTTCGTCATGCTCTAGATTTGAGGAGTTCAGCAACTTTTTTAACTGGTAAGTTATCTAAATTGAATTTTTGATTTTGTTTGAACTTTCCAAACAGTATTCAATATATCTTTGATATTTGTGGTATTGATTTTCTTGGTCTAGTGAAGAAATGGATATAATAGAGCGGAATATTGAGTGGCTTTAATTGATTTTAGCGGCTTTAAGATTTCTGAGTTCAGATAACGTCTCATCATGTGTATTAGGTTATTAAGAATCGTCAGAGATGCTGTGAAGTATATGATGCTGTAGGGTGAGGTTCTATTGTCTTCAATGAGGAAATATATCTTGTTATTGAATAGGTGCATCTTGAATGATTGAATAGTTCGGATTTGGTTATATTGAATGTGGCTGATTTTGATATAGATTACATGGATATTTAATATATTTCAGATAACGTTCGTAATTGGAATGAACAAATCTCAGCATATTTGAGTTCAGGTTAGTAATAGGTTTATATTTGAGTGGAGTTTATTATTTGCACATTGTATTAATTGCATATTGCTTTAATTGCATATTGAATTATTTCAGATTCAAACAACTTTGCATAGAGAAAGAATGGATGGTCAACTATGAATATATTATATTTGGTATTTGTCTTATTGAGATAGAAAATGAGTTATTTCGCGAAGAGAATTATTAATGGTAAACTGTGATGGTTAGGTGAGATTAGGCGAAAATTATTATTTTTAAATAAAGTAAAAAACTCATAGCTTGAGTGAATTCATTAAAGCAATGAGGCTTTGCACAGAATTGACTAAAGTCATTAAAGTTATTTCATTTTGACTTCTAATTGTTTCCTCTAATTGAGTTTGAAGCCATATATTCTGTTTCTTGTCCTCTAGTTCCTCTCTTTTAATTGAATTCTTTTTCAATTCAAACTCTTCCTGCAAAACCTTTTTCTTAAGGCATACTTCCTTTATTGCCTTTTGGTAATCTTGAAGAGCAACTAGTTGATTGCTCAGTTTCTCAACTGTCATTCTAAATTCCTTTTCCTTCTGCTCAGGAATTACATTGCCTTTCTGCTTGTTTTTATTTTCCTTCTTTTTTTGTTTTGCCTCCAAAGTGTTTATCTTAGAATGCAGCACCTTTGTTTCAGCTGTAATCTTTTCCATTTGTTTTAGCTCTTTATCAAGCTTGCTATTAATTGCCTTGCGATTATCTGCATTGCTTGAAGTGACAACTGGGACTTCAGACTTCTTAAAAGGTTTAATATTTTCAAAACATTTTTTTGCCTTTTTAAAAATTCCAGGCTTCTTTTGTACAGTCTCGAAAACAGGCTTTGTCAGACCTGTTGATTCTGAAGGTAGAAATCCAGGAATGTTTTCCTCCTTTTCAAAATCAATTCTAGGCAAATCTGTGACTGTCTCAAAAGTAGTCTTACTCTTTTTGGAAGTGCCAACGCCAACAGAGCGTGTTGAAGCCTGTACACAACCAATATAAACTTTAAAAAATAATATACGCTGAAATTTCAAATATAAATATTGAATTATATATTTTTCGCTGTATGCATGATTTTCAAAATATAACTACACTGTATAAAAGAAACATTCATGCTTAAATCCTTTCATTCTTCTTCCCATACTTAAAAATTAAATAATTTTTCATCTATTTTTAGTATTTTTTTAAATTTGAATATACGTGTGTAAAGTTGTTAAACATCTCTAAAAAATTTTTTTCAAATTATTTACAATTTTCACTTTGAAAAAATTCCATTTAGGAACAGAAGCATGAAAATTTTATTTTATTATTTTTTTTATGTTTTATTACATCAACAACGAAAGATTCATTATTAAGACATCTCGTCTTATATAGACTTGGTATTTAAAAAAAAAAGAGAGAAAAAGACAAATAATAGCAAGATCATCAAAAGTTGAACATTCAAACTGCTATATAGTCTAGGAATTTAGAGATAAGAAACACAGAGTCGCTCTTCTAATCATCTTCTCTTTCATTTTCATTGATATTTTCTCAACTTTCCTGCTGAACTATAGAACTGGTAGTACAAGTAGACAAAGCTCTCTTCGGCCAATGAATCTGAGAAAATCTTGTACATATCTACTTGTAAAGTTGATGTACCTATAAGGCTGCCAATATATTGTCTTTCTTCTATATCAGTGTTTAGAGTTGTGCAAGGTATGTTGAACTCACCTTAGAGTTCGCAGTTACTCCGATGCTCCGGGTAGATGACGCCTGGACATTGTCACAGTCAGCTGGGAGTTGACAACACAGAGAAAGTCCTTCTTACCTTCTTGTCCAGCAGTTGCACGGTGTACTCCAACTGTCACATCACCACGTCAACCACTGTGTTGTCACATGTCCAGGAATACTCACGTGACTTCGGAGGGCCAATATGATGGCGTCTTTCTCTGCTAGAGCATCTTCTAGCTCACTGCAGCGGGCGTGGTGACAGTTAGCCTGGAACATTACCAGATTATTTTGTTAAATTGTTTGTCTCTATTTTATTTATTTATAATATTTACTCTAATGGGCAAAACTTAGGGAAGTGGAAAGTCTTTGATGTACTGGTCATCTTTTTGTTGTTGTTTTGTTTTATTAAAGGAGACAGAGGCAATTTTTCTCACACTTGGTCATCTCGTTTGTCTTCAATTATGATCACTGTGTATTAAATATCTTTCAAAGTTAATGTCTGAATCCCGATATTAATGCTAGACAATATCGATCACCAACTTGCATTTGTATTGTGAGGAATCATTATACAATATCAAATTATAAGTTGAATCACAGAAAGTTTTATTAAAAGTGTAAGGGATAAAACTGCATCCCATGATGTTCAACCGTATAGAGTAGCAGTTTTAAAGTTGCCAGTTGAGGTCAATGGGAGCTTTTTAACTGGACACAAAGTCAAATGTATTTTTATTCTTAATGTTTTAAAATTATAAAGCAAATTGGGTGGGGGCACCTATCCCCAATACGCCGTGATAATCATGATGAGTAGTAGATGTCAACAGCTACTATGAGGGAAAGAAACAATACAAATCCTCTTCTTTAGTCTAACTACGACACTATGGCCATACAGAAGTTCGATATTTTATAAACTTGTAATGTTGGTAGGAATGGAATTGTCCTTAAATTTCTTTTCGGACTTATACATGGGAAAGAAGTATTTTAAAAATTGTAACAAAATTTGAAAATATGGGAAAATTGTCCATTACCTACCAACCCATCCAAACAGACGTCTGAAACTTTGTCAATTTGCATTGTTAGCTGTATTCAGAGAGACTCTAAAATATTACAATAATTTTTCAGAGATAGGTAAATTATTCTATTATCAAATCCTAAAGAATGAACACTAACATTATGCCTTTGGATAAATAAAATAGTTTTATGAGTGTTGAAATCATTAATTCAAAACATAATGAATATTTTATTTAAAAAAGGAAAACATATTAAGAGTATATAAAACTAAAATATATTACATAATATGTATATCCATATATTGTATGATATGATAATATTATGTATTTTTTGTCATATAATATTATATAATATAATATTTTCATACTTTTCCTTTTATTGCACCTTGTATGGAGAATCTGTATAAGACTAACGTCTTAATAAAGGCTTTGTGTGTGTGTGTATAATATTTTCATATATATTTTATTATTCTTAAATAGTCTGTATCCCTTGTTTAAAATAAAAATGTCCCTTATTGTGTTATTTATTTTAACTTTTCTTTTCAATTATTTAGATTTCAATTTAACAAAAACTTTCTGAATATAACATACATCTATTTAAAATCAAAGTATTTTCAAAATTAATAATTTAAAATTGGAATAAAAAGGAATTGGTTCCATTAGCAAATATACAAGTTATCAGAGTTATTGAATCTCATCAGACGTGGATTCCTCAATTGGTTGGTTGTTAAAGAGTCAGAATTATTCATTAGTAATTAATCTCAATTTGATGACAAAATCATGTCAATATTACCTTCATATAGTTCTCTTATTCAGCTACAGTGTCATCTTGAGTTAATCTGACCTTATACCGAGTGATCTTCCAGGTTATGAATATTGTCACATGGTAAATTAGGAATGGAAAACCTCAGAAAGACACAGCAATTTATAGCAGGCAAGCACAATGTCAATACAGATTTATAAGATATGAGATCAGCAATGAAGGAAGTTTCCAGAGTAGCAAAATATAAATAATATAAACATCAAAATTAAAATTCTGTATATAAAATATAATAAATACTTTTCTACAATATCATTTTGCTCTTTTAATTTTCTCAATCATTACAAAAATATAATGAGATTCCCAAAATCCTTTATAGATATAAGAGAATAATTTCTAATAATATTCAAGAATATTCAAAATATGAAATTATTAATATACATAAGAAGTTGCTAGATGAGTAACAGCACAAATTATATTGAATCAAAGAAGCTATTCCTGAAAAAAATCAATTATTTAGGACCAAATAATAATTATTTCAATAAAATATGAAATAATGAAAATTTTGATTTCCATGAATAGAAAATATTTGTCAACAAATGTTATTCAAAAATAATCACATTTAAATTGATCATAGAATATTTAATTGAACTAGATATAGATTTTCCAATTTGAACGCTGACCTTTCTTTTTTTTTCTGAAACTTTTTCCACAGAGATTTTTTGGGGCGACTTTTGTTTTTTAAACATCTTATTTTGAAAGGGCCGAAGACAGTTTTATAGATCTTCCTGGTTGAGCGTTTCTTAGACTCCATCTTCTATTTTTATGTCTTAATTCGGCAACCCTGGATTATTCTATGAATATTCTTTTCTCCGCGTCATGGAAACATTAGATTGGCAACACCCTCTATAAAAATATATTTTTTTCCAATATTTAATGTATAGTCTGTGATATTTAAGTTCCAGCCTTTTATATGAAGGATATACAGGGTGATTCAAAAAAATGTATACACACTTTGAACTTCCATAGAAAATTTATTTACCGTTCTACAAAGTTAAATTTCAGGAAAATAGAAAACTGAAAGTCCAATATAAATGAAACATAAATAACAAATGTTAATACTGTTCAAATTGGTGACCTGCAGCATCAGTTTTCAATCAACCACCGCGCGGTGACGGCGGCGACGTCACGGTCGGCGCGCATGCGCGGCGGTGGTTGATTGAAAACTGATGCTGCAGGTCACCAATTTGAACAGTATTAACATTTGTTATTTATGTTTCATTTATATTGGACTTTCAGTTTTCTATTTTCCTGAAATTTAACTTTGTAGAACGGTAAATAAATTTTCTATGGAAGTTCAAAGTGTGTATACATTTTTTTGAATCACCCTGTATAAATGCCTTGTATAAATGCCGCATATATTTAATTTACTATATATACTTTGTACATAATCTAATATTTATCACATTCAAATATTTAATAAAACCTTCCTTGAAAAGAGAAATATTTTGTATTGGTAACAAGAAAAATTCACCCATAATAAATTCCTAATAGAAGAGCCTTTTCACTACATCCAGTGCATTGGCCCTCTACGCCCTGGTAGAGTATAAAATTCACAAAGTATTTATCAACAAGAGCAGCTCGAGCTGACATTATGCTCCTTCTGAACCTTTGTCTGAGCCGCCAATATCTTCACATGTGCATATACAAGTCCTGATCTCAGATCCTCAAATGGCCAGTAACCTATCTCTCATTCATATAAAGATATATATTGTGTGTATGGATTGAATAAAATATTTTTTCAAATTTTCGGTTGAGGGCTGAACGCCAACCTTTATAAAGGGATTGCCCAATTTGGATAATATTTTCTATACAAATGTATAATGTCTTGACAAAGGTTAGCGTTCATCCAACCGATATATTGGCAAATAAACTTTTTATAAGTCGATAACGTGCCTACTATACATAAGAAAGGAATCATCAAAGAACGAACGTTTCTTTTAAACATAAAACAAAATTCTACTGTCCTTACTGCGAATAAAATATATTGGGAGGGCTTGGCTCATCAGTGGTGAACCCTTTCAGTGGTGTCGCCAATTTAATCTACCAAACCACTTCTTAAAGCCTTTATAATGTTTTGGACAATTCTGCTTATATAGGCTACATTGAATCCTTCATTCTTTCATCGCAGTCAGGAACAGTGGAAAATTGTATTTTGTTTAAAAGAAACATTTGTTCTATATTATTCCATTTATTAAATAAACTTTTTATTCAATCTAATATATGCTTCCTTATTATGTAAAGATTTAAATATTAATTGCTCCATTTTCAAAACGATTTATCATTATGTAACCTTATTTATCCATATTTATTTATTATTGTATTTACCTTATATAAACGAATATGTATGCTGTAATGAATTAGTTTCAATCTCTCTCTCTACTATCACCTTCCTAGAGTGAGTTGCTGTTCTCTACGGGGAAACAGATGCCTTCATCTGTGTCAGAGAATTATACACGAGGGCCTTCGCGCTTCTCAATGAGGTGAGGAAGGGCTGCCTTCTCAGCGCCGCACTTTTCAGCATCGGAGTTGAGCCTCTGTTCCGCCACTTCGAGAGGATCTTGGGCCACAGTAGCGTGGTCACTATGCAGATGACATTGCAATCTTCATCAGGGACAATGCTCAGTTTGAGCTCGTTCTCTTGATCTCCGAACAGTTCCGCAATACCTAAGGGGTGACTGTCAACTTCACCACGAGCTGCAGGCTTTGGTGCGATTCCTGGAAGCATCGGAAGATTCTCCTCTGGGAACCTCCTAGACGTCCAAGTCACTGACCATCTTGGGCTGCATGATCACTGCCGGGAACACCGTCGCCTTCCAAGCTCTCCACCTAATGGAACTGACGGAACGAGCCATCGCAAGGTGGACACCCTTTTACCCGCGGCCTGTCGCTGGTTGGCCATGCACCTGCGGGCAACAGCCTGGTCCTCAGTTCCATCCTGCACCACCTATACAGCTACGTTCCACATGATACCTATGTTCCTATTGTATTAGTTGTACTGCCGAAATGTTATCACAGGGGCCGTGATAATTTTCTCTGTGTATCACTCCTATTGTAGTAGTTACACCGCTGAATCAGTATCAAAAGGGCCATGCTAATATTTTCTGTATTGTTCGCATTGTTGTAGTTTTACCGCCGAACTGGTATCACAGGGGCCATGCTAATCATCTCTGTATCGTTCCTATTGTAGTAGTTGTACCGCCAAACTGGTATCGCAGGGGACATGCTAATCTTCTCTATATCGTTCCTATTGTAGTAGTTGTAACAATGAACAGGATATTTATACATATATAGGTATATCCACCAGAATACTAGGGTGATAAACCATGTGTCGTAGAATTATCAGGGTCGAAGATAATGACTTTCTGAAATAGAGTAGAATGTAGCATAAAACAACAAGAACCCGAATGGGTATGAAAATTCTTCCAACATAAATATTTCTTTAAAGTACATTTAAATTCCTCTCTGTCATATTATTTTATTGTGTCAAAATTAAAAATATGAGGTGTCAGTTAATATCTTCAATCTGCACATATCTAGTGGAAACTCTGGTAAGTTATATATTGAAGGATTGAATAGAATACTTTCCTACCTCTCTTTTTATATACTCACCCCCTCACCAATATTTATTGTTTTGTTGAAATATTTATTGTTACTAATGGCTTCATGGTATATAGCAAAGTATGGATACATTTATGTTTACTCCAAGGTTTACTCGCTAGTTTATATATATTCTACAAGGCCACAGTCAGCGTTCAGAGGAGAATAATGGATTCGCGAATGTCGCGGTTTATTTGGATGATGAAAGTGAAGACTAGAACGCGGCTGATTCCATAACTCGCCTCTTCAGTGATGCGCTAATCTTGACATATGTACGTTGGAATCTGTGGCCACTGGACATGCGTTGGACCAGGAGGCTGTTGTTGGGTTCTGTGTTTCCTGGAGTATAGAATCTCTATCTATGCTTTCTTCCTGCTGTGAATCTTTATAAGACCGGTTGTCTTAATAAAGTTGTGTGTGAAATGTGTGTCTATTTCGTAAAATACTTATTCTTATGCATGTGATATCTCCCTAATATATTTTATTAGATTATAGAAAGAGGTTTCTCAATTTCAAGTGTGTTACTAAAAAAAACCTTCCTTATGAAAATATGAATATTAAAGTGGCAAACCTATTTCTAATTACTAATAGTTCACTTATTTGTATATTGGATGTAAATGAATATAAATAAAGACACAGTAGAGCCTTCAGTTTTATATTTATTATATGGTTATATAATGCCCATAATCTTCGATATGGATTGAAGGCGCAGCATTCTAGTGCTTCAGACAGCCACGGCCCAGTGGATATCAGTGATTGACTCACGTCATTGTCTGGGGCAGCTGCTCGAAGGACATTGGAAGGACTTGGCAGAAGGAAAATTGATGATATTGTGGATATTTCCAGAAAGAGGTAGATGATTGAATATTTGACTTATAGTTTTAGGTAAATTAAGTTATATGGTTTATTTTCGAGTTCGATTGCAAGGAGAATATTGCTATAGATGCAGAGATATTCTTAAAGATGAAAGAGATGGTTATTGTACTTGATGAATTCTCTAAAGAAGAATGCAAAAATAAAACTTGGTATATAGGTTGGGAAGAAATAGCAGTGAATATTCACTAGGAAGAATTATTGTAATATATTTTCTCTTTTTTTCTAGCCTTTTATCTTGTCTATATTTGAAAATAAATTTCTTGCTGAAATAGGTAGATGGTTTCTTTTGAAAATATGGCTTGATAGGTTTGATAGATTTTTCTGAGTTCATTTCAATGAGGTGATTGGTTGAAAGAGGTACACCAGAGAGGACATTTTGAAAATGCGGGATCATTTCATCAGCATATTTATTGGGATATCTTTTTTCTTTTTTTCTATTTGTGATCTGATGTTTTTTTATTTTTGAGGTTTATTTATAATGTTGGGTAGCATGATTCCATTTCAAAAATTTGTATTGGTATGTTTGGTGCGTTCTGATCTGAGTTCATGCTGATGAGAGAATTGGGGTAACGATATTCAGAGTTTCCTATATTGGATGCATCATAAGAAAATTTTAAATTCTTGGGTTTGATAGCATGAAGATTAAATTGGCAGTTATTTGAGAAGTCAATTTAAAATATATTAAGTTATTTCGCCAAAATTGAGATTTATCGAATAATATTGCTGATAAAAGTTTTGAAAAAAACGTGGAACTTTAGAATTTCTTTATTTAATTTTGCTTGAAGTAACTATAAGTAATCATTAAATGATTTGCAGATTGTTGACCAATTCTTATCGCAATTTTGGAACACAAGGTCTCTTTTCTGTCTGGTTCCACGGCTCAGGGTCATTACATCAGCCTATCTATATTTAAGTCGACCTTAATAGATTAAACCCATTTATATTAATTCTGTGACTATATGACCTGAACAGTAAATTTGCATTTTAAAGATTTAAAATTAAATTTTCCAATTTTATTCTATCAAAATTCATTTCCCATTTTTTACAAAAATATCCTATTCGACTTGTTGAATCTTCATCTTATTGATATCTGATTTAAAATTTGATTTATAATTGATGAATCTGATTTTCAATTAAAATTTTGCATCAAATCATCATTTGACCATGTTCCTCTCCTCGATAACAGAAGTTGAATTCAAGAAAGGCTGCCTTAACACTACCACTGCACAAGTCCTATACTAGCCCACTAGAAATTTATACAGTTAACTTACCGAACAATCATTCGGGGAATTTCATTATTCTTTGAAAGAGGAAAGTGGATAAAAGCCGGAATTCTATTTCATATGGAAGTAATGAATATTAAGTTTCTAAAGCTATAGTTTACTGATGCTTTTCTATACTGTACAATTTGGTTCTTGAAGAAGTTGGATAACAGTTGGATATAATTATTTATAGTATTTTGTGTGGGGGTCACTGAAATTTGAATAACAGTGTATGTGTGTTTTGTGTGTGTAGTGTGTGTTGTATTTGTTGTCTGTATTGTATGTGGTGTGTGTAATATTTGTTGTGTGTATTGTATGTGTTCTGTGTACTGTTTATTGTGTGTATTTTGTGTGTTGTGTGTATTGTATGTGCTGTGTGTACTGTTTATTGTGTGTATTGTATGTTGTGTGTTTTGTATGTGTTGTTTTACTGTTTATTGTGTGTATTTTGTGTGTTGTGTGTATTGTTTGTTGTGTGTATTGTATGTGTTGCGTGTATTGTGTGTTGTGTGTATTGAATGTGTTGTGTTTATTGTGTGTATTTTGTGTGTTGTGTGTATTGGTTGTTGTGTGCATTGTATGTGTTGCGTGTATTGTGTGTTGTGTGTATTGAATGTGTTGTGTTTATTGTTTGTTGTGTGTGCTGTCTGTTGTGTGTGAATGTGTGTGGTGTGTTAATATTATTATTCTTTATGATTGGAGCTATATGAATGCAATATTTTGGGGTAAGGATAATTATCGACTATTGATTTTTGGCTGTAAGAATGTTCTTTAAAAGGAAACAAAAGTCATAAAATATATAAGGATCATATTGCATTATTTCACAAAATAAATTTTTATATATTTTTTCAATAATTTTTATCATAAACTGCTCAAACTTTCTTTTTAGCCCTGCTATTTCCCATTGGTAGTATAAGAAGGTACAGTATGGAGGCTGTTTTAATGTTGGATTGTTGACCTCTGTGTCATCCTTCAAGTAGTGAAACCAGATACAGAAAAGAGACCTTGTGTTCCAAAACATCGCGTTACCTGTTGGTAAACCTATGGCAAGGAGCTGTATACTTATTTCATTATTTCATTTGGTCTTTTGGTATAAGAGGAAATTTGGTTTACTAATTTAATATATGCTATAGGTTTGATGCTGAAGCTTTTTATAGGAAAGTTTAAAAAATTTCTCTTTTGAAATTGGAAGTTTGTGCTAATTGTTTGTTCTAAATTCTCAGAGAGGGGGGAAGGGATTGTGAGAAATAATTGCAGCATATAAATGAAAGATTGTAGTGGTATTGAATTAGCGACCTTTGAGACTTCAGAAATTGAGTATCATTGTTATATATTGGGATAGTGAGAATCTTCATCCATGCTGTAAAGTTTATGATGTGTAAATTTTGGCTTTGATCATATTTTTTTTCAATAAGGATACATTTTTTTGTTGTTGTTGGATAGTATGGTTTAAGTCAGTTCATTGTGCTTTTTTGATGATTATTATATGGTAGCGACTTATGATTTTAAAGGAATCAAGCTATGGTGGCATAGATAGAAACATTGCCATTATAGTTATTTTTTCATATTTTGTTTAAATAAGATTTAACGTCTTGGATTTATCGCTGGATTGTTCTTCATTAGTCCGATTTTGATATATTTTGAAAGATAATTGAGTATAAGATTTTCTATATTCTGGTTGGCTATTGATATGGAGTCTATGTTTTTCCTTGGATATTAGGATAGGCTGATATACCAGGTCGTTAAATTATTTGAGAAATTCCATGTTTTCTATTATTGTCCAAAATTTTTATTGTAAATTATTTCATATTGGAATAGGATATACTCGGCTATTAGAAAGAAGATGAGTACACTATTGCAGAGGTAAAATTATAATTTGTTGATAGGTTTGCTGAAAATGGTGGGATATTGAATTGAGGAAAGACGGTCATTTAGAAAAAATAATAAGAGTATTTTAATTTAGGTGGAAAGGTTATATTTTGCAGAGAACGAACTATGGTGGTGGGAAATAGGGGATTGAAATGGGCAGATGAAAATTATTTATGAAAAACTTTCAGATATAATAATTCATTCTTTTAGTGAATTCATCAAAGCAATTAGACTTTGAACAGAATTAACTATCATCATGAAAGTTATTTCATTTTCGCTTCTTAACTTTATCTCTAACTGAGATTGAAGCAGAATATTCTGTTGCTTGTCATCTAATTCCTCTCTTTTAATTATATCTTTTTTTATTTCAAGTTCTTCCTGCAAAACCTTCTTTTTAAGGCCAACTTCCTTAATTGCCTTGTGGTAATCTTGAAGAGCAATTAGTTGAGAGCTAAGTTTATCAACTGTAATTCTGAATTCTTTTTCCGTTTGCTCTGGAATTCCATTTGAAATCATAGCTTTGCCTCTCTTATATTTTTCCTTCTTTTTTTGCTTTGCCTCCAAAGTGTTCATTTTGGAATGCAGCGCCTTTGTTTCAGCTGTGATCTTTCCCATTTGCTTCAGCTCTTTATCAAGCTCGCTACTGATATCTTTACGATTGTTCGCATTGCTTGAAGTGACAACTGGTGCCTCAGACTTCCTAAAAGGTGGAATCTTTTTTAAACATTGCTTTGCTTTTTTGAAAATTCCAGGCTTCTTTTGGACCATCTCGAAAACAGGCTTTACCAAATCTGTCGATTCTGAAGGCAGAAATCCAGGAATGTTTTCCTCTGTTTCAAAATCAAACTTAGACAAATCTGTCTTCAGAGTACCTTTACCCTTTTTCGAAGTGCAAACGCGAACAGAGCGTGTTGAGGCCTGTACACAACCGATATTTACTTAGAATAGAATATTCAAATTCCTCAAAACAATATTATTAAATATGAATCTAATTTTATATTTATTTACTTATTTTTCACACTGTATATACTATTGGATACAGAAAGAGTTTATACAGTGCTGAATGATGTAATATCATGAATATTGACAAAAATATGCATGGGTATATTCATAGATCAAATGGTTAAAATGTAAAGAATTCAAACTACTACTTTTCATGCGTTTTGAATCTAAAATTAGAGAATATTCATAATTCACTTAAAAAAATTAATTACAACCAATTTCAATGTTTTCTACTCTGTCTCGGGATATCCCCCCTTTTCATATTAGTGTAAATATAAATATTTATTTAGAGATATGTTGAATTTTAAATATCTCGTCGAACATCTGTGAATTATATTTCAAAAAAGCTGCTTTTCACATGTCTAGACATGTAGTACACTTACAGTAAAAGCAGTCACCTACTTCTACCCACCATGATTATTATGTCCTGTACCATGTATACTAGGGAGATAAGCAAAAAAAAATATTTCAAATAATTTATCCAATTTAAATTTTGTCAATTTAAAAAAAAAAGACCGTTGAAGATGTAATTTCAACTTTTTACAGATGTAACAAGACCTTTTTATTAAAACATCTTGACTTATATTGAGTGCTCTGGATTTGAAAGAAACAAAAACCCAGATATCGAGAGTATTAAATGGAAAGGGAATCAGTTTTATAGTGTTGGTATTGATGCCTAAAAAACACTGAGTATATCTTTGCTCACTCCCCTTACTTTTCATCTATATGCTCAATTTTTTTATTTTTTTGTAAATCTCAGAAAATAGTCCTAAAAGACAAAGCCCAGAGCTGCTTGTAAATTTTGGTAATTCTCTGAGCTGTTAAACAGGTTGAAATACAAAGGGATACTAAAATTTTAGTTTTTCTCCCATTTAGGTTTTGCTATAAAGATGTCTATGTGCCGCGGCCTAATTCTTGTCTATGTTGAACTCACCTTAGATGTGGCAGTTACTCCGATGCTCCGGGTAGATGACGCCTGGACATTGTCACAATCAGCTGGGAGTTGACAACACAGAGAATGTCCTTCTTACCTTCTTGTCCAGCAGTTGCACGGTGTACTCCAACTGTCACATCACCATGTCAACCACTGTGTTGTCACATGTCCAGGAATACTCACGTGACTTCGGAGGGCCAATATGATGGCGTCTTTCTCTGCCAGAGCATCTTCTAGCTCACTGCAGCGGGCGTGGTGACAGCTAGCCTGGAACATTACCAATATTTTGTTATATTGTTTTCCCTCTATTTTATATTTTTAATAATATGTACACTCATGGACAAAACTTAAGGAAGTTGAAAGTCTTCGACTATATATTTGTGTTCATATTTGTTCATACTTGGTTATCTCGTGTGTTTTTAAATAATATCACTGTATATAAAATATCTTTCAGAGTTATTGACTGAATCCCGACATACATGCTAGACAAATTCGATCACCAACTTGTATTTGAATTTTGGAATCATTTTGCAATATCACATTCTAAGTTGAATCATAGAAAGTTTTATTAAAATTTAAGGAATTCCATTAGGTTCAAATGTATGAAGTAACAGTTGGCACTAAACATGGTGATGTTGTTTCATTAACATTATATAAGTATTGAAAGCAATATGCTCTCTAATTATTTTTATAAATGTTTAAATCCTGTCTCACAATTAAAACAATTTATAAAAATATTGAAAATCTAGCTTACCTGGGATGAGGTCTTTAGGTTGCCAGTGGAGTTGGATGAGAGCTTTTTGACTGGACACCAAGTCAAATGTATTTTTATTCTTCATGTTTTAAAATTATTAACCAAATCGTGGTGGCACAAAGCCCCATCACGCTATGATAATCATGGTGAGTAGTAAGCGATGCATCTATTGTAAGTGAAACAAAAAATACAAATCCTCTTCTTTAGTCTAATCACGACACCACGGCCTTCTAGAAGTTTGAAATTCTGTAAACTTGCAATGTTGATAGGAATGAAATTGTCAATTGAAATCTCTCCAGACTTTGACGTGGTCAGGAAGTATTTTAAAAATTGTTCACAAAATTTTAAAGGGAATATGTGAAAAATAGTCCATTACTGACCATCACACTCACCTTTAAGTCCATAGTGTTAGTCAGCTTACATTGTTAGCTGCATTGAGCACGTCCTCAAATTTTCAGACTTCTCTGTGATCCGGATGTTTATTAAAACTTATTTTAACCTAAAATTTGATATTAAATATTGAAATTAAATTATTTATAATTCCGAGACCACCCGAACATTCAGAATTCTAAATTCTTGGCAACTTACATAGTCATCGTGTTTGAGCAAGTATACCAAATTTAAGTCTTTTAAGTGCTCTCTCTGTAAGTATATTCAAAATTTATTACAAGATTGGTGGACAGACAAACATGGAAACAAGTTTTTAAAAAGTGTTCAAAATAACAACACAATATATGGAAATTATATCAGAGCGAAACATTTATTGTTTCAAGTATCCATGAATTATCGTGATAGCAATATTTTTTGAAGAAAAATAAATTATATAATTATCGGTTTCTAAAGAATAAACACTAACATTATGATTTAAATAGAAAAAAGGGATTTTAATAGTGTTGATATTAATAATCTAAAACAGAATGAAAATTTAAGTAGAAGAAAAACATATTAAGAGCATAAAGGCTAAACATATAATATATTATTTTCATATATTATATTATAATAATATTAAATATATTTATCGCATAATAATATCATACAAAAATATTTTAAATAATATTTTCATATATATTGTCCTTTATCTTAAATAGTTAGTATACCTTGTTCAAAATGAGAATGTCATTTATTGCACAAATAATTTTCACTTTTCTTTTTTATTATTATTATTATTTGTCTTTCAATTTAACAAAACCTTTTTCTGAATATAAAATACTTCTATTTAACATCAAAGTATTTTAATATATAAGAATTTCAAATTGAATAAAAAGGAATTGGTTTTCTAATTGTAAATATAAAAGTTATCAGAACTATTGAATCCCATCAGACGGATTCCTCAATCTGTTGGTTGTTAAAGAGTCAGTATTCATCATTAGTAATTAATCTCAATACGACAACAAAAACATGTCAATACAACTTTCATATCATTCTATTTCTCAGCTACAGTGTCATCTTGAGTTGATCGGACCTTGTACCAATTGGCCTCTCAGGTTATGAATATCATTTTGTTCTTTTAATTTCCTTAATCATTACAAAAATATAATGTGATTCCTAAAATCTTTTATAGATATAAGAGAATAATTTCTAAATAAATTTGAGAATTCAAAATTTTAAATTATTAATATAAATAACGAGTTGCTAGATGAGTAACAGCACAAGTCTTATTGAATCAAAGGAGCTATACGAAACAAAAAATGAAAATAATTATTTATGACCAAATATTAATGATTTTAATGGAATATGAAATAATGAAAATTTTGACTTTCATGAATAGAAAATATTTGGTTAACGAATGCGACTCAAATATAATAATATCCAAAATGATCATAGAATATTTAATTGAGCAAGATATAGATTTTTCAATTTGAACGCTGACCTTTCTTTTTCTTCTGAAACTTTTTCCACAGAGATTTTTTGGGGCGACTTTTGTTTTTCAAACATCTCATTTTGAAAGGGCCGAAAACAGTTTTGTAGATCTTTCTGGTCGGGAGTTTCTTGGACTCCATCTTCTCTTTCTATGTCTTAATTCGGCAACCCTGAAATATTCTATGAATATTCTTTTCTCCGCGTCATGGAAACATTAAATTAGCAACGCCCTCTATAAAATATAATTTTTAATAATATTTAATATATACTCTGTGATATTTAAGTTCCAGCCTTTTATATGAAGGATATATATATGCCGCATATATTTACTTTATAATATTTACTTTGTACATAATCTAATTTTTATCACATTCAAATATTCAATAAAACGTTTTTAAAGTTGAAAAGAGAAACACCTCAGGCTTTTGGTAACAGGAAAAATTATCATTTCATAAATTCCTCGTAGAAAAGCCTTTTTACTAAGTCCAGTGCATTGGCCCTCCACACCGAGGTAGAAGTATAAAATACACAGAGTCTTTACCAATAAGAGCAGCTCTAGCTGATTTTAGAATGCTTCTGGACCTTTCTCTGATCCGCCAATATCCTCACATGTGTATATACAAGACCTGATCTCTGATCCTCAAATGGCCAGAGACCTATATCTCATTCGTTTATTCACATATTTATATTTTTTAAATAAAAAGGCATATATTGGATCAAAATATCATTTATTTTACCAATATTTCAGTTGACTGAACGCACAACTTTATGAAGGCATTACCCATTTTGTATAATATTTTCTATACAAAATGTATAATGCCTTGACAAAGGTTAGTGTTCATTCAACCAATATATTGGCAAATTAACTTTTTATAAGGCGATAACGTGCCTACTATACATATGAAATTGAATCACCAAACCACTTATGTTTCTTTTAAACATAAAAGAAACTTTATACTGTCCTTACTGCGATTAAAATATATTAGGGGGGCTTGACTCATCAGTGGTGAACCGTCCCAGTGGTTTCTCTAAAATAATATACCAGGCCGCTTCAAAGAGCTTTTATACTGTATTGTACGATTCTGCTTAAATATGCTACACTGAATCCTTCATTCATTCATCGCAGTAAGGACAGTAGAATTTGATTTATGTTTGAAAGAAATATTCGTGCTTTGGTGATTCTATTCCTAAAATAAACTTTTTATTCAATCCAATATATGTCTTCTTATTACCTAAAGATATTTAAATATGTATTGTCTCTATTTTCAAAACGATTTATTATTATATAACCTTATTTATTCATATTCATTCATTTCTGTATTTACCTTATATAAACAAATATGTATGCTGTAATAAATTAGTTTCAATCTCTCTCTCTACCCTCACCTTCCTATGGTGGGTTGCTATCCTCTGTGGGGAAACAGATACCTTTATTTGGGTCGGAGATGTCTACACCAGGGCCATCCCGCTTCTCAACGGGGTGAGGCAGGGCTACTGTCTCTGCGCCGCCCTCTTCAGCATTGGAGTTAGGCCTTTGTTCCGCCACCTCGATAGGATCTTGGGCCGCGTTGCGTGTTCTACTATGCGGATGACATTGCAATCTTCATCAGGGATGATTCTCAGTTTGAGCTCGTTCTCTCGATCTGCGAACAGTTTCGCATGGCCTCCAGGGTGAATGTCAACTTCAGCAAGAGCTTCAGGCTCTGGTGCGATTCTCTGGAAGCATTGGAAGATTCTCCTCTGGAAGCCTCCTATACGTCCAATCACTGACCATCTTGAGCTCCACGATCACTGCCTGAAACACCGTCACCTTCCAAGCTTCCCACCTGATGGAACTGATGGAGCGAGCCAAAGCGAGGTGGACACCCTTAACCCTCGGCCTGGCGCTGGTGGGTCATGCACGCTCGGCCAACAGCCTTATTCCTGGGTTCCATCCTTCACCACCTCGAAGACTACGTTCCACCTGATACCTATGTTCCTATTGTATTAGTTGTATCGCTGAAATGGTATCACAGGGACCCTGCTAATCTTCTCTGTATCGTTCTCATTGTAGTTGTTGTACCGCCGAACTGGTATCACAGGGGCCACGCTAATCTTCTCTATATCGTTCCTATTGTAGTAGTTGTATCAAAGAACAGGATCTTCATACACATATAGCTATGTCCACCATAATGATAGAATAATGAACCATGTGTTGTAGAATTATCAGGGTCGAAGATAATGACTTTCTGAAATGGAGGTGAATGTAGCATAAAACAATGAAAACCCGACTGGGCATGAAAATATTTTTTTCAGCATAAATATTTCTATAAAGTACATTTAATTTCCTTTCTGTCAGATTATTTTTATTGTTTCAAAATTAAAAAATTTTCAGAATATAGAGCAATCCATAATATCTATATAGATAATACCGTAACAGAGTTTTCCATTGTAAAGTCCTGAGCTATCTCCTCCGAAGATTCTGAACTACACATAAAGATATATATACCAAAATTTTCGTTATTTTTTTCTTCGTATGATAGGCCTGTTTTTATTTTCTAATGTTAACAGTTATTTTTATTTTTTAATTTAATCTATTTTACAATCGTAGATTTTTGCATTTATCATCATCAATTACTTTGTTTTGAAATGCGTTCTTTTGTTTACCTTTTACTAATTCTTATTTACTTATTTTTACTAATTTCTGATTCATTTGATTATGATTATAATTTGTAAGTACTTTGTTATAGTTTTTCATTTAAATAGAGCTCAATTTTTGTGTATGTTTCTTATTTGCCTTATCTTTCCTAATGTCTTTGGCAACGTTTTTTTTTCTCATAAATAGGCTGAGGTTATATTATTTTTCGAATTGTAGATTGAAATATTTATTTATGTTTTTCTTTTGCTTAAATATTTCTTCTTTATATTTGTTCTTATTTATTCTTTTTTTTTACTCTTTCGCAATCAAATTTTGAAAATGGCTAAATGGCACCACTTCTCCCTATTTGCTTTTGCAGCTTTTCTTATAAAAAAAATATTAAAACTTAGAATTAAGCTTTGCTTTTTTATATACATGTTTATTACACATTTAGCAATACTTTTTCTTTATATTTGCTCTTATTTACTCATTTTTTTACTCTTTCACAATCAAATTTTGAAAATGGCTAAATGGCCAACTTCTCCCTATTTGCTTTTGTAGCTTTTATTTAAAAAAAATTAAAACTTAGAATCAAGCATTGCTTTTTTATATACATGTTTGTTACACATTTAGCAATACTTTCTCTTTATATCTGTCCTTATTTGCTCATTTATTTACTCTTTCATAATCAAATTTTGAAAATGGCTAAATGTCCCCACTTCTCCCTATTTGCTTTTGTAGCTTTTCTTATAAAAAAAATATTAAAACTTAGAATTAAGCTTTGCTTTTTTATATACATGTTTGTTACACATTTAGCAATATATACAGAGAAATATTTTGGAATATTTAACTTTTTTGGTGAATTTTTGTCAGGGAAGCTATGGACTGCCGTAATCATGCATTATGTTGATGTTCTTCTCATAAAAAAATATTTGGGTTTGGAATTGGGCTTTGCTTTTTTGTATACATGTTTTTTACATATTTAGCTCCATTTTTGTGTCTTATTTTCTTTTTTGCAGTATCTTTCATAACAGTGATAAATTACAACATCGCACCCACAACACAATGGAAAATTCTGAAAGGTGCAATCAGTGACCACAGGACCAATTTTAACAACCATAAAATTCAAAATTGAGAATTTTCAACAGAATAAAAGAACACTGAAAAAAAATTACAGAAAAGCTTGAAGAACTGTGCAACGAAGAATTAAATCACAGAACGATTGACAAAAACTTGTAAAAATTCTCTTTGAACATATCCAAAGCTGCAAAAGTATCGATACCTAGAGGTAGACGTAAAGACCTGTGAATACTTTACTGGAAGGGCCACAATATCGAGGCAATGATTGCAGAGAGAGACAATAAAAATGAACTTCTTAAAACAAATAAAACAGAAGAAATCATAAAGGAACTCATTGAAATTAGTCACAAAATAGAACAAGAAATTTGGATATTCAAACAAGAAAAATGGGCAGAATTCTGCGAAGAAAATGGATCCAAAAAAGGAAAGCCATCACTGAAATATAATTAGTGTTAGAAAACCATCAAAACCAACACTAATCGTCCAATACTCTAACCGATATGAACAGAGAGAACGAACAAACAGATGGCTGACATAATTGCTGAATATCTTTCAAGCACTTCCAGACTCAGCTATACGAATTAAGGCAGGACTCTAAAAAATAATATAAAAACAAGTTAGTTAAACAAGCAAGAAATTACCATCAACAAGATATTTACTCGAGAGACTTCACACTGAATGAGCTAAATTCATCAATAGGAAAGTTAAATCCAAGATGTCACCTGGAGATGCTCTAATCTTTGGTCAAATGATTAAACCCCTTGGAGACGAAGCTAAAAATCAACTCCTACGAATACTGAACATTTCATGGCAAACTGGAAAACTACCAAAGAATTGGAAGATATCAATTATAGTGCCAATACTGAAACCAAACAAAGATGCTAAGAAATGCAAGAACTATCGGCCAATTGCTCTTAACAGCATACTTTGTAAAATAACAGAATGAATTATCCACTCTAGGCTCATCGTCTGGCTCACTAACAATAATAAAATAAACTTCTACCAAACTGCCTAAAGATCCAGACACTGTACAACTGATAAACTGTTCTACTTCTGTCAATCAATAATAGATTTCTAGGAAAAACCGCTAAAGAAGACAACGGCCGTATTCCAGGATATGACCTCAGCTTTTGTTCGAGTGTAGAAATTATTTGAAAGGCTGCACAACATCGGAGTAAGAGGAAAAACCTTAATCTGGATTGCAGACTTCTTAAGGGGAAGAAGGATAAAGGTTCGGGTCAATGGAACATTTTCCAAGGACCAAAGAACATGGGCTGGTGTACCTCAGGGATCTGTGCTTAGTCCTCTACTCTTCTCGCAATATATTAACTGTTGTTTATGTAAATAGATGAATATTATTCGTATTAATCAAAGCCTCAATATGTAAACATATATTATATTTATATTGGACATTTGTTGTTGGCCATGGTCAAGTTTGAGCTCTTGTACGTCTAATTACGACACAACAAAAGTGGCGACGAGGATGCGCGATCTACAGAGCCAGTAAAAAGCTGAGGAAAACGGCGTCTATGCAAGTATAACAACTACATCTTTTAAACAAATCTGACTCTCGGATTATGGAGAGGAAAAATAAGAAAATGGGTTAAGATTACATATTTTAAACTATCTGAATCAAGAAAACAAAGGAGTAGAAAAGATCAGCATGACAAGTTCAAAGTTAATAATACCTTTTAAATGCTATAGCCCAGTGGAGGACACTTCGATCTTTTTGTACAAAAATTTGAGGCTTTCTTTTTGGCATCTGAAGGAGTAGATTAAAGTGTTGATTTTTACCTCGCTACCAGATTCTGAAACTTTGAAGCAGGGAAACGACATTTTTTCCTGGTCTAATGAAAGATCAACCCTATGATACTATCATTCAAAGAATTAAGCTGAATTTGGATCCAAAGAAGAAAGTGATACCACAGCTATGCAGATTTTTAAAGAGAATTTAACAAGAAGGAGAATCAATTTCGGAATATCTTGGAGAATTGAAACATTTAGCAATAAATTGTAATTTCGGCGATATGCGGTGAACCATGATGCGAGACCGTTTTGTGGCTGGAATCAAGTCGGAAATCCTGCAAAAGAAGCTACTACAAGAGGACGACGATGTCACCCTGGATAAAGTTTTTGTAGTGGCGATCTCGTTCGAATTGGCGGAGATAAATAAAAGAGAATTACAAGATAAATTAGTGGCCAAGATATCCCATGTGAATTGAAAAGATAAAAAGGGCGAGTACAATAATAGTACGGCGCAGTATAGGCCTTTCAGGCAAAGTGGCAAAGGCAAAATAGTGTGTTATAGATGTGGTGAAAGACATTCACACGTGGCATCTGTTTTACCTCATAGAACAAAGACTTGTTTTAAAATGTAATAAACTGGGTCATTTAAGTAGGGTCTGCAAAGCTAGTAAAAGAATGTGGGGATGTAAATTTGTACAAGAGGACTCTATATATTCTGTACAGGGCGAAACTGATGCCACAATAAATTTAACAGTAGATGATTATTCTTTGTGCTTTACAATAGATACAGGAAGTCCAGTTACGCTAATAGCTGAAGATATTTATAAGAATTATTGGCAAGGTAAAATATTATTTCCAACAAATTTAAGATTAAAATCCTTTTGTGGTAAATCAATAGAGATCATAGATCAAAGAAATGTTTTTGTAAAAGAAGCCAACCAATATTTACGATTAATAGTTGTAAATGAAAAAATCCAGATAATTTTATTAGGAAGAGAATGACTTAAACAGTTGAAACTTGATTATTCTATATTGTTTAGCATTAAAATTTTAAATAATGAATATAATAGAAATATATTTAAATATATAAAAATTTGATGGATAGGTATGCAGATTTGTTTAACAAAGATTTGGGCTGTCTAAAGGACGTTAGAATAAATTTTAATTAAAAAAAGGATGTGACTCCTGTGTTTTGTAAGGCCAGAAGTTTACCTTTCTCTCCAAAAAACAAAGTAGAGAATGAAATTGATCGTTTAGTGAATTCTTGCATTTTATAACCTATAGTTCATGCATATTGGACCGCTCCAATAGTACCGGCATCAAAAAAGGATGGTAGTGTAAGGATATGTGGTGATTTTAGATGTACAGCTAATAAAGCAATAGAATTAGATAGGTATCCCATTCCATCGATCGACGAGATCTTTTCAAAATTATCTACAAGCACCGTACCTTCGACTCTAGACCTATCACAGGCTTACTTACAAGTAATGTTAGCGGAAGAAGCCAATGCTGTTGTTGATATAAACACAACAAAGAGGTTGTTTTCTTATAAAAGACTACCATATGACGTAGCGGTAGCACCAAATAAATTTCAGAGGATTATGGAGGGCCTATTTTCTGATTTGCCAGGTGTGGCCTGCTACATAGATGATATTTTGGTTGCAGGAAAATACTTTGAAGATTATGAACAAAAGTTGGATCTAGTGTTTAGATGATTGCTAGAAAAAGGTTTAAAGTTAAACAGATATAAATGTAAATTTAAAAAGAAATCGGTGGAAAATTTTAGGGTTTAAAATGGATAAATATGGACTGCATCCCTTAGAAAATAAAATTAAAGCAGTGATAGAGGCGCCTGAACCTAAAGAATGTTTCGCAATTGAGATCTTTCATAGGACTCTTAATTTATTATTATAGATTCATAAAGAATATAGCAAACATTTCAGCGCTATTCTATCAACTTTTGAATAAAAATTGTAGATGGAATTTTGGACGAAAAATATCGAATGTTATTTAAAAAATGTAAATCAATATTAATGGACTATGGACTAGGCGTAATTCTGAGTCATAGAAATGATAGAAAGGAAGAATGCCCTATAGCTTTTGCTTCTAGAACATTAACTGAAGCGGAAAAACGGTACTCTCAACTAGAAAAGGAAGCGTTGAGCATAACTTATGGCGATGAGAAATCAAGACAATACTTAGTGGGACGAAAATTCGTATTAGTCACAGACAACCGACCCTTAATTCATATATTTCCACCTCAGAAACCAATTCCCATATGTGCAGCATCCAGAATTAAAAGATGGTCCTTAAAATTAGCTGCATTTAATTATACTGAGGAGTTTCGAAAAGGTAGTGATAATTCCAATGTTGACGCATTGTCACGTCTTCCTTTAGAATCGAGTGTCAGGGAGTTTCTTGATGAAGACCAGGTACTTCTTCTCAGGAAGTTTATTGAGGTACCGTTCTCTTTTAGGGAGGTGGCATATGAGACGTCCCGAGATAAAATACTGTCTATAGTATTAAGGAATGTTAGAGAAGGCAACTGTGTGTGTGTGTGTGGAAATTCACAAGGGTACTAAGGGAAAACCCACTAGCTCCTTATTATAAGATCAATGAGGAATTAATTTTGGAGTTTGATTGTTTTCAATGGCGTGAAAGAGTGGTAATTCCCCAAAAATTAAGATCTTCAATTTTAAATGGCTTGCATGAAATACACATAGGGAGTGTTAAAATAAAGATGATTGCCAGACGGTATTTTCTGGTGGCCAGGCATAGACAGTAACATCAAAGAGTTAACTAGAGAATGTAGAGTATGCCAAGAATCGGCAAGCATGCCCCCGGCTACCATCTCGGAATGGACTTGGCCCGAAAACCCGTGGCATCGACTTCATCTTGATCTAGCGGGTCCGTTCATGGGAAGAATGTTTTTGGTTCTCGTGGACGCATACTCAAAGTGGATAAAAAAATTGTATCATCAAAGATATTACCATAAAAACGATTATAAGTCATCTTAGAGAAATTCTCGCCAGAATTGGATTGCCCTAATATTTTGTTACAGATAACGGAAGACAGTTTGTCTCCGGTGAATTCGAGCAATTTACCAAAATTAATGGTATACGGCACACTAAGACCAGTCCGTATAATCCTAGTACAAATGGTTTAACTGAGAGATATGTAAAAACCTTTGAGAAAG
>CP092871.1:6560950-6587833 GCA_030710605.1 Cordylochernes scorpioides | reverse complement strand
CAGTAATGGAGAATACTAAGTCAAGAACCATATCGTTCGGAGCAGTGATGAAATTACTTGACTCCATAGTTTTATCCACGTTATTATACTCGGCCCCACTGTGGGTGACGAATCAGATAGGAGTTGTAAACCAGATCCAGGATATTTTTCTTACGGCGATTTCTTGACCTTCGCAAATTTACACTCCGGGCTATATCTTACGAACAGAAACCGAAAGGATGTCCCTTGAATTAAACATTACGAAATTGATTATAAAGTTCTAGATACGGATTTTAAAAATGGACAGGACAAGATTACCTTATGTTTGCTTGTTTCAGCTCTAGGAAGTTTCAATTTTGGGAAAAGCGGGAAACAACTTTATTTATAACCTGAATAACATCATTGACTCTTGGGGTTTTTCTTTTCTTAAGAACTGTGAAGATTATATGGTTTTGCGAGGAGAAATGCCTAGAATAGTTCAAACCACAGTGGACCAGCTACTCCAATTTGACCGAGCTAAGATACAAAACTCAACTCATTGTATTCACTATCAATCTCTAAGTAGCTCCTTTATGACGGAGGACTACTTACTATCAAACCTCTCTTTGAAAATAGCCCGTCAAAGGATGCTATGGCTATTTTCCCCCGAGGATATCACGGGATTTTGGAACAGCGACCCTTTAAATTTCTACTTCTGCAATGCTGGCATCCAAAAAATTTGGTTCATTATCTATTCCATTGCCCATTCCTACAGGAAAAGAGACTGGAAATTCGCGAAATTTCGGGGCTAACTCACTATAATGAACAACATGTATATACAATTTTTACTACTCTCCAGCTGGATAAAACATTTGTTTATAAATATTTAAAATTTTTCAAGGCGATTGACAAAATGAGGGAAGAAGTGCTCAACTCCCCAGACAACGGCTGATTGCTCCACCTCCCCTCTAAATTGCTTTTCCTCCTCACTCATGTACATATATAACCTCTTAGGGGAATCCCCTTGTAAGACAATAGTGTCTTAATGAAGGTTTTGTTGTTGTTGATGTAATAGGGTAGTTAACTGGTGGAGAGAAGAGTTGATGAAGGATTTAAAGGTCTGTTCTTTACATGAGGATTCAACCCAGGAGCAGTTTGTCTCGTTATTGACCATGTCTAGGAATGTAGTCCAGATAGGTATATGGTCAGTGAAGGCCATCTCATCTAATAAACCTCTAGTGACATGGATAGCCAGTGAGCTGGATGCCAGAGTTACATCTATAGAAGAAGATAAAGGCCCATTTGGCCAGGTCGAGTCCACAGGAGGTCCAAAGAAATGAAGATCATTGAAGCTGGCGAACTCTTCAAGATTAGCACCCTGGAAGTCCAACCTCGCACTGATGCCCCAGGTAGGAGAGTGGGCGTTAGTGTCCATACCCAGGATCACTGGAAGAGACGCCCGTCTTATCGTATCTTCCAGAAGAGGGATGAAATCATCGGCAGCTCTAAGGCCGTGCCAGTAGGCTGAGTGCACCACGATGATGCTCTGCTCTAGACATATGGCTATGGAGGTTATGGCGGTGTCTGGGGAGGTTAGAGGGATGGGATGAAGGTTGCTACATGCCACAATTCCCGAGGGGATGTAGGCGCCTGGGACAAAAAAAAAAGCCTGAAACCCACGTGTGGGCCAGAAGTTAGTTGAGAGTTCTTGCAGGAGCACGATGTCGGCCTGTGTCGAATTTGACAAATTTGCAATTTCAAGAATGACAGTTGGTGATTTTTTAGCGTTCACCTGCAGGACACGCAATGGCCTAGACATTGTTTCTTGTTCGGGCTATTCTCTCTTTTACAAAGGGACAGGTAGATAATGTGGCAAAGTGGTTGTGGGAGCTCCAGATATTTTTTCTGCAGCGGCTTTGGCTTGGCTCGACCGAGCATCGGATGCCCTCATGCTCTGCAGAGCCGCAGCGATAGCAGATTGGATGGGCAGCTGGACAGGCAGAAGCGCGGTGGCCGAAGCCACAGCAACGGAAGCATTGCTTTAAAGTATGACTGCGCTCATACCTGTGCACTAGACCCGCCACAGGAATACGTCCATGTTGACCGAGGATTTCGGCGACTTGGTTGTCCACTTCGATGAACACTGTACTAGTGCTGTGTGCCGCATTATTCGATCGATGGACTACCCTGATTTCACGCTTTTCCAGGAGTGACTGCACGGAGTGGTTGGAGCGGAAGCTCTCGCATATCTCATCGTCCCGCACCTCCCCGTCCACTCTGAAGAGGCAATATCTTGGTAGGATAACCGGGCACTCGGGGCAGCTTAGGCCCGTTGGCAGGGAGGTCAGCCCAGTGGCCAGCTACTTTGCCATTTGGGTTGTTTTGGGGTGGAAAACCACCTCGCCGCTGGTGTTGATGGACGCCACCACGTGTTTTGATGACGCTAGGGAAGGATGAATCTTTTGAATTTCCCTCAAAAATTCCCTTGGGTTGCTTTGGGGTTAGCCGACCTGACGACGACATGCGATTCGAAGGAAGGAGCCAGATTCACAAATGTGGATTTCGCTTTGGGTTTCGGAGGTGCAGGCTTTACCGGCTTGTCTTTCTCTGCCACAACCGAGGCGAAAGAGGTGGAGGGAATCGGGACGTTGGCTGTGGGATTGGGTCTTCCTAGACTGGCTCCCTTGAAGGCGTCCTTAAGAAGAAGTTCTGCCTCTTGGACGAGAGTCAGTATCAGTCCTTTGGTGGCCATCTGTATTTTTTCGGGGGAGTCCAGGCTGGTGTCGGCAATGATCGCTTCGAAGGTTTGGCACTCAAAGTTGAACAAGTTCGCCGTGCTGTTGAATTTAAATTGGTGATGGGAAGACGGGAGGAGGTCTTGTTGGCCTGCTGACTTCCTCCACCACCGCCATCATGCTGGTTCAGCTCCATAAATAAAAACTATCAAAAAGCAAATCTACTCCAAAGAGAGTAAAAAAAGGCAGACCAGACAAAGAACATTATTCCGTTAACGAGATGAGGTGTGTATGGTTATTGGTTCGGCCAACAACAAATATCCAATTTATATACACATATATTTTTACATAATGAGGTTTTGAAAAATGCAAATAATCTTCATCTATTTACATGCACAACAATTTATTTTACCATCACTACAGCATAAATCACTCTTGGTGAAATATTTTTATTGCAATTCAGAATCTGCCACTGAAGCTTTACAAGCGTTTCGTACCTTTAAAGGTATTCGAAGCGGTAAAGGACCCATGAGTTGCTACTCTCTAAGGCGAATGATAAAAACTTTGGAGAAGACTGGATCTCTGGAAGCAAAATCTCGGAGTGGAAGACCATCGACATGCAAGTCAGGGGTTGCTACGGTTTCGCAGAATGTTGAAGCTATTGAAACGTTATCCACGTATGGAGAAGTAAGTGCTCGACAAACGGGGATTTGGTATAGAACAGTTTGGAGAGCACTAAGAATTTGTCTTAAAAAATACCCGTAAAAAAATTCAAAGACTTCACGAGCTAAAAGTCGGCGATTTTGAGAAGCGTCAAGAATTCGCTTCATGGGTTTTACGGCAAATTGATATTGATGAAAACTGGCTGTTGAATGTTCTGTGGACAGATGAAGCTCAATTTTCTCTGAACGGAGAAGTTAACACTCAAAACAGCCGCATTTGGGCATCAGAAAACCCTAGGATTTTTACAGAAATGCCACTTCATCAGCCCAGAGTTATAGTTTGGTGTGGGTTCACTTTTTCTTTTATTATTGGCCCATTTTTCTTTGAAGAAATAAATAGAAGAACATTTAAAACCGTTTCTGTAACTGGTGAACGTTATGTTCAACTTTTTAGAGAAAAGGTTATCCCCATATTGCAGGACAGACAAGCACTGAGCGAAATAACATTCATGCAAGATGGAGGACCTCCTCATATCTCCCGCGGTGCCAAACAATTGCTGAAGGATACGTTCGGTGAAGATCGTGTGATAAGTCGCCACTTTATACACCAGTGGCCTTCAAGATCACCAGACTTGACGCCTTGCGATTTTTGGATATGGGGGTACATTAAGTCGCGTGTTTATCGATGCCGGCCTACCACATTGGTCATGTTGAAGGCTTCTATCAGACGGCACGTTTCATCAATTTCATCAGATATTCTATTTAATGCTGTCCATTCTGTCATCTATCGTCTGCAGGCGGTGTTTGAGAATGAAGGTCGCCACATTGAACAAGGATTCTGACCTAATACAAGAGAGAAAGCAGTTACCTCATGTGTTATAAATGCTTCCGTGTATTATATTATCTACCAATGTTTTGCAGCTCTTTGTGTTGGGTTATGGGTAAATAAATTCTGTACTCATATCTTGTCTCTTTTTTATTTGTGAAAAGTAATTTTTGTTTGTTTGTCATTTGCTCACATCTTATATTATGTCGTGCAGACCAAAGTGTTATAACTTCTCGAATAACACTGTACACACAATTTTACCCCTTATGTTTAATTTATCGCTTTTCGCTCATTAAAAGAAATAGCATAATGAATATTCTCTGTAACTCCTCACCTTTAGAAATTTTGGGCAAAAAAAAAAAATACAAAATGATTTTACTACCACGTTTTTCAACGCAAAAGGTTGATTTAAAAATTATATTTATTTGAGGAGATACATTTTTAAAAATCGTGTACAGTATAATAAACAATGATAACATTTGACAAGCCCATAGGATATTTGGAATAAAGTACGACAAATGTATTTTGTCACTCCCATTTATATTTCATTTGTTGGATCATGACAAATTTCCAGTTAAATAGTCGAGTGTCGCCAATTATTCAAGAAATTACACATTCCTTATAGCAAGAAATCCTATTAGTAGTACCAGAATAATTTTTGGTACTATATTAACATTTCAAAAAATCGTGTATTGAATTCAGCTATGTTTTTCAAACATTCAATATATTTGACAAAACTCTGTCAAAAATATAAATATTTTTTGCTGCATGTTTTAATTTGCATATACCTATTTTACATATCTCAGATTGTATTTAAAAATCGTTAACCATTTCTTCTAACTTTTGGCGAAATGGTGCTTTATTAATTAACGATTTGATATTATTAGGATTCTTTCCTGGTATACAAAAAGGAAAAATACGTGTCGATCAGTTATATTTTTCAATTAATCAAACAATTTGGCCGCTGAATTTCTGATTCTGGTACAGCGCCATCTAGGGAAAGAAATTGTAACTAAAATCATTTTCGAAATTTTCAATATTTGCCATAAAAAGTCCCATTGCATTCTGAACACAATGGTGTTTACCGCATTGCTCTAGCGCAAATATTCGCGGAGTTATTAATTTTTAAAGTTGTGCGGGACTTTTGGATCACCCTGTATATAAAAATCAAAATTTGTCTGTCTATTTATCGATTAACTCAGAAACTACTTAACCAAATGTCACCAAATTTTCCACATAACTACCAATGACCCTGAAGATGAAGAATTTACAATGCATTAAAATTAGGTAAAAAAAAATATTTTAAAATCTATATTTTATCTTTGTGTATAGTTTATTTATATTGCCACGTGGAAATTTAGGGAAGACAAAAAACTTCAGGAGGAAACAACAATTTATTTCAGGGAAGGACCAAACTAAGAAAGGTAAACAAAAGATAAGCCACGAGGGAAATTTACAGAGTCGCCAGATATAAAACATAAAAATGACCACTCTGTTAAATAAAAAATAATAAAATTAAGAAATACTATGGTACATAAATAAAATTAATAAATACTATGTTACATAGCTTCTTCCCTATGGGAGCTGTGACCCACAGCTAGCAATTATTGTAGATACTGACGTGGATTTGACGTGCCTCTGCCAAGGATTCCATCGAAGTCTTGGAACTTTGTCCCTAGTACCTTTGCGTCCATTTTCTTGCGGCGTGAAGAGCGGCTTTGTCGTCGTATCGTCTATAGGGACATCGTCATCTTCGAGGGAAGTCTTTGCTTTAGCACGGCGGTGGAATCCTGATGTCAGTCTCCGAAAATGTAGATCACAGCACCCATGGCTTCATGGTCTTCTCGGCGATCTTCAGTTTGTCTTCCCTAACTTACCCAGCATCTCCACCAAAATGCCACGTGGAAATTTAGGGAAGACAAAAAACTTCAGGAGGAAACAACAATTTATTTCAGGGAAGGACCAAACTAAGAAAGGTAAACAAAAGATAAGCCACGAGGGAAATTTACAGAGTCGCCAGATATAAAACATAAAAATGACCACTCTGTTAAATAAAAAATAATAAAATTAAGAAATACTATGGTACATAAATAAAATTAATAAATACTATGTTACAATATAGCCACTTGCTATTTAACCATTTAGAACTTTGGGGAAAGTTATAAAGCTATTTTGACGTGACAACGTCTTAAATTAGGTTGCGGCTGGGAGTCACTTATGAAAAAGTGTAACGCCCGGTAACGTTACGATGAGTCACCGAACGAGAGTGCTGCGCGCGCAGCGCTAGAGAATTAGGCGCATTGAATCGGCGCATGCTTGTCTCTGTCTTTGTCTTTCTCGAACGTTCTTGGCGTTGGAAAAACAAGAAAGCGTCATAATACAAGTTCACACGTGTGGTTAAAGTATCGTCAGCTGTGTCTGTAGTGAAAATGTGGAGTGCTTAGATTCGTCATTTACAACAACTACAACAATAAAGGTAAATAATTGTACACTGATATTTCATTATCGTAAACTATGCTTGATTGATTAATTGTTAGATTGACACAAAAGTTGAGAAACTGAGTTTATAGGTTATGTCATACTATTGATAAATGTTGATAGTGTTAAGTAAATTATTAGTTTAAAATAATTAATTAATTAATTATTAT
Source organism: Cordylochernes scorpioides (assembly GCA_030710605.1). Classification (NCBI taxonomy): domain Eukaryota; kingdom Metazoa; phylum Arthropoda; class Arachnida; order Pseudoscorpiones; family Chernetidae; genus Cordylochernes; species Cordylochernes scorpioides. The sequence goes on along the minus strand of CP092871.1, from coordinate 6,581,004 downwards.
TTTACAAATTTTAAATAGTTTCAAATTTATTTAGCAAAAATTTGAACCTTCGATCTGAATAAATGTTTTGATATTCGAATTGATTATTTAAAATTACAAATATTAAGAAAAAGTGGCAGATATAAGAAAAACTTTATTTAAACTGTGTTGAGCAAGAATTTTAACATCTAATATAAGTAAATGTTTTAATTTTCAACTTCATCATTTACAATTACAAAATTTATTTAATTTTAATTTATTTAGCAAAAAGGAATTAGTTAAGTTTAAGTTTACATGTACAATGTTTTAGTAAACAAAATATATTTCTATAGTTAAAATTTGTGCAATTCTTATTTTCATTCAATTCCTTGTTCCTATTGTGCAATTTAATTATATTCATATCAATAAATATTCTACCGTTGTCACGTAAATCTTCGCCCGTAAAACCGACTTTACAGGCAACCATTGTTTTTTTGTCAGATTTCCTTTTTTCATTTCGTTTTATTTCCCAAATTCCATTAAAATTTTTATTTAAAATTATCATCATTATTAAGAAGGTTTTCAATGTGTGTGTGTGTCTGTATTCATTCAAATTATTAATGACATTTTTGAAGGTAAAACAGTTTATACGGTATTAAATATATACTAGCCCCCCCCCCCCCCCCGAGTGACCCGGGCAACGCCCCGGGTTTACTCGAAGGGCCCGCAGGTGAGAAACTATAGGCAATTGGTTCCTATGCCTAAAAGATTATTTAAAATGAAAAAAGAAGAAAAATACTAACAAATCAGAAAATAAAAGTGCAAACAACACATCTACACTACTTCAAGAACATGAGAGCACATGCACTGTGTAACCATACGTGTACCATTCGTAAAGACCCTGCTTAGGATTAAAATATCTCCGAAGCATAACAATACAACCAACTCATGTTTGCTAAGCAATTTCAGGAAAGAAACTATAGGCATTAGTTGAAGAGTTTAAATAAATATATTTAGAGTGAAAAAATGACACAAATCAGCAAATAAAATTGCAAAAAATGCTACTATATCGCAGATAAGACAACATATAAAAGGAATGAAAATATTTAAAGGACCTCATTAAAACTACATTTCTAGTTTTATATATACAATATAACCTCGATAATTCGACCATGTTTTGTTGTCTTGACCTACAGCCTATCATATAACAAAGTGTAATTCAACACTATCGATAATTCGACCATTATAAATTTCAACAATTGTTTGTTGCTCAAATATAACTTCACTGCTAAAAAGGTATTACAGAGAAAATGGCTGACATTGTAAATGTACAAAATGTATGTATAGAGCAGGGGAATAATAAATAAAGACCAAAATCAAATTAATTGATAAAAAAATAGATTATTGCCAAAAAAAAATACAAAAAAATATTTTTTTCTCCTTTCTTATCTTCACTCAATCATATTAGAGTGTCAAGCTTGTAAAGCTTGAAATTAACAACCATCACGATTGGGTGAAGTAGAATGCGTCTGCCTTTGTCATCAAGACTGGGAGCACTACTCAGTGGCAGGCCACTGACTTAGCTCCAAAAGAATGTATCCCTGGATTAGGAGCCCTTACAAGGTACTATCAGCCGGGCCAGCTGAGCCCAGGTTTTTTTAGTGAGCTTGTTACTGCTCCCCCTCCTCCTTTTTCATCCTGGCTTGGGACCGGCAAAGGCGGAGTTTTTTTCTTTCAGGTGAGAAACTTTAGGCATTGGTGAAAAGTGTAAATATATATTCTGGAAATGAAAAAAAAAAGGATAAAATAAATCAGAATATAAATTTACAAACTATATTTCAGAGGAGACGATTTATAATAGGAATTCATTTAAATGACCTCATTAAAAACTACATTTTATATATACTTGGGTTCAACTTTACATGTATGCTATCCAAAGTTCGCACACTTGCAAAAGTCACATAAAGTCGTCTGTGCGTAAACCCAGGCTCTTGTAGCAAAGGTTTGGCCTTGAGCCCTCTTTATAGTCATAGCAAAAGCCAACCTTAGTGAAACATAAAGCCTCTCTAGAATGAAGCGAAAGTTGGTATCCGAAGCAGAGGAAAACTATAAAACTGAAAGCCAGGACAGGCATAGTAAGAAAATTCCAAGCATGTGAGAAAACAATTGATGAAAAAAAAGGATTCCAAAAAAATACTGCAAAAAAGAAACCAGACACAAAAAGCAACAATTGAGTACACAAATACAGCATCAGCCTATTTATGAGAAGAAAAAAAAAGACAGACACAAAAATGGAGCTAAATTCAAATGAAAAACTATATCAAATTAATAAAAGAAAATAAGACCTAATCCAAATAATTTAATTAAAAAAAACGGCACACACTATTAAATTATTTGGATTAGGTCTTATTAATGAGAAAAAAAAAGATGCCAAAGAGAGATGAAAAGATGCCAAAAAAGATAACCAGATACAAAAATTGTGCTAAATTCAAATGAAAAACTATAACAAACACTTATAAAAGATAGAATAAAAGTAATAATTCAATCTACAATTCGAAAAATAATATAACCTGGTGAGTTCCCAGAAAAGGTTAACTTTGGTAGGCGGCGCTGTACGTTGACACCGCCGTACCTTCGAGCCGTTTTACACGAGTTAAAGCGAAGATTTTGGACGTAGTGATTTTTACATTTCGATCTTTTATATTAATATATATATATACTTACTATTTCGAATTATTTTTCTAAAAACGAACATTATTTTTTTTAATTATCTGAAACTAACCTAATTCAACTTATCTAAAACTAACCTTATTTAGCGATTAAACTAACATAATTTAATCTATTTGAATCTAACCTCATATACACTTTTACACTACCTTTTCATTTCAAAATTAAATTAAAATAAGTTTATATTAAATAATAACATTTTTAAAAATCGACTTTCTGGTTCACACTTTTGTATCTAATCAATTATGTATTTCTTTATTTCGCTCTATAAAAGTACGCAATTCAAAACAAAGGAATTGATGATGATAAATGCAATAAATCTACGATTGTAAAATAGATTAAATTAAAAAATAAAAATAACTGTTAACATTAGGAAAATAAAAACAGGCCTTTCATACGAAGAAAAAAATAACGAAAATTTTGGTATATAGATCGTTATGTGTAGTTCAGAATCTTCGGAGGAGATAGCTCAGGACTTTACAATGGAAAAACTCTGTTACGGTATTATCTATATAGAAGATGAAAAAGATGGTTATTGTACTTGATGAATTCTCTAAAGAAGAATTCAAAAATAAAACTTGGTATATAGGTTGGGAAGAAATAGCAGTGAATATTCACTAGGAAGAATTATTGTAATATATTTTCTCTTTTTTTCTAGCCTTTTATCTTGTCTATATTTGAAAATAAATTTATTGCTGAAATAGGTAGAATGGTTTCTTTTGAAAATATGGCTTGATAGGTTTGATAGATTTTTCTGAGTTAATTTCAATAAGGTGATTGGTTGAAAGAGGTACACCAGAGAGGACATTTTGAAAATGCGGGATCATTTCAACAACATATTTATTGGGATATCTTTTTTTTTTTTCTATTTGTGATCTGATAATTTTTTTTATTTTTGAGGTTTATTTATAAGGTTGGGTAGCATGATTCCATTTCAAAGATTTGTATTGGTATGTTTGGTGCGTTCTGATCTGAGTTCATGCTGATGAGAGAATTGGGGTAACGATATTCAGAGTTTCCTATATTGGATGCATCATAAGAAATTTTTAAATTCTTGAGTTTGATAGCATGAAGATTAAATTGGCAGTTATTCGAGAAGTCAATTTAAAATATATTAAGTTATTTCGCCAAAATGGAGATTTATCGAATAATATTGCTGATAAAAGTTTTGAAAAAAACGTGGAACTTTAGAATTTCTTTATTTAATTTTGCTTGAAGTAACTATAAGTAATCATTAAATGATTTACAGATTGTTGACCAATTCTTATCGCAATTTTGGAACACAAGGTCTCTTTTCTGTCTGGTTCCACGGCTCAGGGTCATTACATCTGCCTATCCATATTTAAGTCGACCTTAATAGATTAAACCCATTTATATTAATTCTGTGACTATATGACCTAAACCAGTAAATTTGCATTTTAAAGATTTAAAATTAAATTTGCCAATTTTATTCTTTCAAAATTCATTTCCCATTTTTTACAAAAATATCCTATTCGACTTGTTGAATCTTCATCTTATTGATATCTGATTTAAAATTTGATTTATAATTGATGAATCTGATTTTCAATTAAAATTTTGCATCAAATCATCATTTGACCATGTTCCTCTCCTCGATAACAGAAGTTGAATTCAAGAAAGGCTCCCTTAACACTACCACTGCACAAGTCCTATACTAGCCCACTAGAAATTTATACAGTTAACTTACCGAACAATCATTCGGGGAATTTCATTATTCTTTGAAAGAGGAAAGTGGATAAAAGCCGGAATTCTATTTCATATGGAAGTAATGAATATTAAGTTTCTAAAGCGATAGTTTACTGATGCTTTTCTATACTGTACAATTTGGTTCTTGAAGAAGTTGTATAACAGTTGGATATTATTATTTATAGTATTTTGTGTGAGGGTCACTGAATTTTGAATAACAGTGTATGTGTGTTTTGTGTGTGTAGTGTGTGTTGTATTTGTTGTCTGTATTGTATGTGTTGTGTGTAATGTTTGTTGTGTGTATTGTATGTGTTGTGTGTATTGTTTATTGTGTGTATTTTGTGTGTTGCGTGTATTGTATGTGCTGTGTGTACTGTTTATATTGTGTATTGTATGTTGTGTGTTTTGTATGTGTTGTTTTACTGTTTATTGTGTGTATTTTGTGTGTTGTGTGTATTGTTTGTTGTGTGTATTGTATGTGTTGCGTGTATTGTGTGTTGTGTGTATTGAATGTGTTGTGTTTATTGTGTGTATTTTGTGTGTTGTGTGTATTGGTTGTTGTGTGCATTGTATGTGTTGCGTGTATTGTGTGTTGTGTGTATTGAATGTGTTGTGTTTATTGTTTGTTGTGTGTGCTGTCTGTTGTGTGTGAATGTGTGTGGTGTGTTAATATTATTATTCTTTATGATTGGAGCTATATGAATGCAATATTTTGGGGTAAGGATAATTATCGACTATTGAATTTTGGCTGTAAGAATGCTCTTTAAAAGGAAACAAAAGTCATAAAATATATAAGGATCATATTGCATTATTTCACAAAATATTTTTTTATATATTTTTCAATAATTTTTATCATAAACTGCTCAAACTTTCTTTTTAGCCCTGCTATTTCCCATTGGTAGTATGAGAAGGTACAGTATGGAGGCTGTTTTAATGTTGGATTGTCGACCTCTGTGTCAACCTTCAAGTAGTGAAACCAGATACAGAAAAGAGAGCTTGTGTTCCAAAACATCGCGTTACCTGTTGGAAAACCTATGGCAAGGAGCTGTATACTTATTTCATTTGGTCTTTTGGTATAAGAGGAAATTTGGTTTACTAATTTAATATATGCTATAGGTTTGATGCTGAAGCTTTTTATAGGAAAGTTTTTAAAAAATCTCTTTTGAAATTAGAAGTTTGTGCTAATTTTTTGTTCTAAATTCTCAGAGAGGGGGGAAGGGATTGTGATAAATAATTGCAGCATATAATTGAAAGATTGTAGTGGTATTAAATTAGCGACCTTTGAGACTTCAGAAATTGAGTATCATTGTTATATATTGGGATAGTGAGAATCTTCATTCATGCTGTAAAGTTTATGATGTGTAAATTTTGGCTTTGATCATATTTTTTTTCAATAAGGATACATTTTTTGTTGTTGTTGGATAGTATGGTTTAAGTCAGTTCATTGTGCTTTTTTGATGATTATTATATGGTAGCGACTTATGATTTTAAAGGAATCAAGCTATGGTGGCATAGATAGAAACATTGCCATTATATTTCTTTTTTCATATTTTGTTTAAATAAGATTTAACGTCTTGGATTTATCGCTGGATTGTTCTTCATTAGTCAGATTTTGATATATTTTGAAAGGTAATTGAGTATCAGATTTTCTATATTCTGGTTGGCTATTGATATGGAGTCTATGTTTTTCCTTGGATATTAGGATAGGCTGATATACCAGGTCGTTAAATTATTTGAGAAATTCCATGTTTTCTATTATTGTCCAAAATTTCTATTGTAAATTATTTCATATTGGGATGGGATATACTCGGCTATTAGAAAGAAGATGAGTACACTATTGCAGAGGTAAAATTATAATTTGTTGATAGGTTTGCTGAAAATGGTGGGATATTGAATTGAGGAAAGACGGTCATTTAGAAAAATAATAAGAGTATTTTAATTGAGGTGGAAAGGTTATATTTTGCAGAGAACGAACTATGGTGGTTGGAAATAGGGGATTGAAATGAGCAGATGAAAATTATTTATGAGAAACTTTCAGATATAATAATTCACTCTTTTAGTGAATTCATCAAAGCAATTAGACTTTGAACAGAATTAACTATCATCATGAAAGTTATTTCATTTTCGCTTCTTAACTTTATCTCTAACTGAGATTGAAGCAGGATATTCTGTTGCTTGTCATCTAATTCCTCTCTTTTAATTATATCTTTTTTTATTTCAAGTTCTTCCTGCAAAACCTTCTTTTTAAGGCCAACTTCCTTAATTGCCTTGTGGTAATCTTGAAGAGCAATTAGTTGAGTGCTAAGTTTATCAACTGTAATTCTGAATTCTTTTTCCGTTTGCTCTGGAATTCCATTTGAAATCATAGCTTTGCCTCTCTTATATTTTTCCTTCTTTTTTTTGCTTTGCCTCCAAAGTGTTCATTTTGGAATGCAGCGCCTTTGTTTCAGCTGTGATCTTTTCCATTTGCTTCAGCTCTTTATCAAGCTCGTTACTGATATCTTTACGATTGTTCGCATTGCTTGAAGTGACAACTGGTGCCTCAGACTTCCTAAAAGGTGGAATCTTTTTTAAACATTGCTTTGCTCTTTTGAAAATTCCAGGCTTCTTTTGGACCATCTCGAAAACAGGCTTTGCCAAATCTGTCGATTCTGAAGGCAGAAATCCAGGAATGTTTTCCTCTGTTTCAAAATCAAACTTAGACAAATCTGTCTTCAAAGTACTTTTACCCTTTTTCGAAGTGCAAACGCCAACAGAGCGTGTTGAGGCCTGTACACAACCGATATTTACTTAGAATAGAATATTCAAATTCCTCAAAACAATATTATTAAATATGAATCTAATTTTATATTTATTTGCTTATTTTTCACACTGTATATACTATTGGATACAGAAAGAGTTTATACAGTGCTGAATGATGCAATATCATGAATATTGACAAAAATATGCATGGGTATATTCATAGATCAAATAGTTAAAATGTAAAGAATTCAAACTACTACTTTTCATGCGTTTTGAATCTAAAATTAGAGAATATTCATAATTAGCTTAAAAAATTTAATTTCAACCCATTTCAATGTTTTCTACTCTGTCTCGAGATATCCCCCTTTTCATATTAGTGTAAATATAAATATTTATTTAGAGATATGTTGAATATTAAATATCTCGTCGAACATCTGTGAATTATATTTCAAAAAATCTGCTTTTCACATGACTAGACATGTAGTACACTTACAGTAAAAGCAGTCACCTACTTCTACCCACCATGATTATTATGTCCTGTACCATGTATACTAGGGATAAGCAAAAAAATAATAATTTCAAATAATTTATCCAATTTAAATTGTGTCAATTTAAAAAAAAAGACCGTTGAAGATGTAATTTCAACTTTTTACAGATGTAACAAGACCTTTTTATTAAAACATCTTGACTTATATTGAGTGCTCTGGATTTGAAAGAAACAAAACCCCAGATATCGAGAGTATTAAATGGAAAGGGCATAAGTTTTATAGTGTTGGTATTGATGCCTAAAAAACACTGAGTATATCTTTGCTCACTCCCCTTACTTTTCATCTATATGCTCAATTTTTTTATTTTTTTGTAAATCTCAGAAAATAGTCCTAAAAGACAAAGCCCAGAGCTGCTTGTAAATTTTGGTAATTCTCTGAGCTGTTAAACAGGTTGAAATACAAAGGGATACTAAAATTTTAGTTTTTCTCCCATTTAGGTTTTGCTATAAAGTTGTCTATGTGCCGCGGCGTAATTCTTATATATGTTGAACTCACCTTAGATGTGGCAGTTACTCCGATGCTCCGGGTAGATGACGCCTGGACATTGTCACAGTCAGCTGGGAGTTGACAACACAGAGAATGTCCTTCTTACCTTCTTGTCCAGTAGTTGCACGGTGTACTCCAACTGTCACATCACCACGTCAACCACTGTGTTGTCACATGTCCGGGATACTCACGTGACTTCGGAGGGCCAATATGATGGCGTCTTTCTCTGCCAGAGCATCTTCTAGCTCACTGCAGCGGGCGTGGTGACAGCTAGCCTGGAACATTACCAATATTTTGTTATATTGTTTTCCCTCTATTTTATATCTTTAATAATATGTACACTCATGAAAAAATCTTAAGGAAGTTGAAAGTCTTTTATTTTACCGGTTGTCTGTTTTTAGTTGTTTTTTTTTTGTTGTTGTTTTATTTAATGAGACAGAGACAATTTTGTTCACACTTGGTTATCTCGTGTGTCTTCAATAAAGATTATTGTAATATCTTTCAGAGTTAGAGTCTGAATCCTGATATACATGCTAGACGATTTCGATCATCAACTTGCTTTTGGATTTAGGAATCATTATACATTATCACATTCTAAGTTGAATCACAGAAATTTTATTAAAGGTTTAAGGGGGTAAAAAGGTATTCCATTAGGTTCAAACGTATAGAGTAGCATTTGGCGCTATACACGGTGATAATGTCTTCATTAACATTAAATAAGTAATGAAACATTTAAAATACAATATAACGCGGCTGATGATTGTAAAACGAAAATTAAAATTATACCGCGAATGTTTCTTTTAAAAATCGAAATTTATTTTCAAAGAGAAATAGCGACATTTCTAACTTTGAGGATGAGGTATGGAAAGGTGAAACATGAAGAGTAATGGAGAACGGAAAATAAACAAATATGATCTAATTTTTTTTGAATGTCTAAATCCTGTTAGCATTTAAAAAGCTAAAACAATTTATAAGAATATTGAATATTCAGCTTACCTGGGATGAAGTCTTTAAGTTGTCAGTTGAGGTGAATGAGAGCTTCTTAACTGGACAGCAAGTCAAAGGTATTTTTAATCTTAATGTTTTAAAACTTTTTTGCAAATCGTGGTGGCACATATCCTCAATGCCACATGATATTTATTTTGAATAGTAAGCGACTACTTCAACATTAAGTGAAAGGAAGAATTTTAAAAATTGATCACAAATTTTTAAATGGGATATGTGAAAAATTGTTAATTACCGACCATCCCACCTACCTATAAGTCAATAGTTTAGTCAGCTTGCATTGTTAGCTATATTGAGCGAGTCTAAATATTTTCAGAGAACTGTGTGTTCTGGTGTATATTAAAATTGAGCATAAAAATTTTGAAAATAAATATAGAAATTAGATACTGCCGATCACTCGAACAACCTGAAGTCTATATTATTGTCAACTTACAAAGTCATCATGTTCAAACAAGTGTTATAAATTTTAGATTTCTTGGATCTCTGTATATTCAAATTGATTACAAGATTGGTGTGCAGGCAGACATGGAAGTTAGAGAATAATATCGTTCATCATATAATCACAATGTATGGATATTATATCAGAGGGGAAGATTTTTTAAGTATTCATGAATTATATATATATAGCAATATTTTTTAAAGATAAATGAATTGGTAAATAATAAGCACTAACATTATGAAATTGAATAAAGAAAGGAGTTATTTAAGAGTATTGAAATTAATAATTTGAAAAATAATAAAATATTTATAAAAAAAGGAAAAACATATTAATAATATTAAACCTAAACATATTATGTAATATGTATATTCATATATTATGTATTTTTTATCATATAATAATAATATAATCGTTTAGTTTATTTTTACTCCACTAGATGGCGCTCTGCCATCTAAAAAGCACATGTGCTCGTGGTCAGGATATGCTCTTTTTATTTTTAATAATAATATTTATTATAATATTTTCATATATATTGTATTTTCTTAAATCGTCAGTATACCTGGTTTAAAATAGAAATGTCACACAAACACTTATTGTATAAATAATTTACACTTTTCAATTATTCAGCTCTCAATTCGACAAAACCTTTCCGAATATAATATATTTATATATTTAAGATCAAAGAATTATCAGATTTAAAAATTTCAAATTGAATAAAAAAGAATTGGTTTTCCATTGGCAAATATACAAGTTATAAGATGTATTGAATCCCATCAGGCGCGGTTTCCTCAATCAGTTTGCGGTTAAAAAGTCAGTATTCATCATTAGTAATTAATCCCAATAAGACTACAAATTACGTCAAAATAACTTTCATATAGTTCTATTTATAAGCTACAGTGTCATCTTGAGTTGATCGGACCTTGTACCTTCAGGTTATGAATATCATTTGGCTCTCTTTTCATTTCTTCAATCATTAAAAATATATATAATGTGTAATTCCAAAAATTTATAGATATAAGAGAATAATTTCTAAATATTTGAGAAAATTTTTTCAAAATATGAAATTATTAATATACATAGCGAGTTTCTAGTTTAGTAACAGCAAGAGTCTTAATTTCAAAGAAGCCATTTATTAAAAAATATTAAAAATGATTATTAATGACAGGATATTCATCATTTTAAAGAAAATAATGACTTTCTTGAATAGAAAATATTTTGTTAACAAATATCATTAAAATATAATCATATTTAAATTAATCATTAAATATTTAATTGAACAAGATATAGATTTTTCACTTTGAACGCTGACCTTTCTTCTTTTGCTGAAACTTTTTCCACAGAGATTTTTTAGGGCGGCTTTTGTTTTTTAAACATCTTATTTTGAATGGTCCGAAGACAGTTTTGTAGATCTTCCTGGTCGGGCGTTTCTTTGACTCCATCTTCTATTTCTATGTTTTAATTCGGCAACCCTGGAATATTCTATGAATAATCTTTTCTTCGCGTCATGGAAACATTAAATTAGCAACGCCCTCTATAAAATATATTTTTTTAGATATTTGATATTTACTCTGTGATATTTAAGTTCCATCCTTTTATATGAAGGATGTATATATACGCCGCATATATTTACTTTACTATTTATACTTTGTACATAATCTAATTTTTATCACATTCAAATATTTAATAAAACGTTCTTAAAGTTGAAAAGAAAACACTTTAGGCTTGTTAACAGGGACAATTCACTCTTCATAAATTCCTCGTAAAAGAGCCTTTCTCTACATCCAGTGCATTGGCCCTCCACACCTAGGTAGAAGTAAAAAAATGCACAGAGTCTTATCCAATAATAGCAGCTGAGCTGACACTATGCTCCTTCTGAACCTTTCTCTGAGCTGCCAATATCCTCACATGTGCATATACAAGGCCTGTTCTATGATCCTCAAATGACCAGAGACCTATCTCTCATTCATTCATTTATATATTTATAATTATTTAGGCAATAAAAAGGCAAATTTTGTGTGTCTGGATTAAAAAAGATTATTTTCCAAAATTTCGGTGAGGGGCTGAACGCCAACCTTTATCAAAGCATTACCGATTTTGTATAATATACAAGGTATGTCCCATAAGTTCCCGGACTGGGTCCATAAAAAAATAAATAAATGAAAAATGTAAATAAATTTGGCTGTTTATTATAGAAAAAATATCTGGCAACACGGTGGTACCAATATCGAGGCTGTACGTGCGAGCGCGCCAAGGTCATTCTAATTTATTTAAGGGTTACATCTAGCGCTGCGGCGATTTTACGATGGAACAAAAATTGAAGCAGAGGATTTGCATAGAATTTTGTGGGAAACTTCAAAAATCAGCAACCGAAACTTTTGAAATGCCTAATGAAGCATTCCCCAATGACCCTCCAAAGAGAACAACTGTTTTTGAATGGCATTCTAGATTTAAAGCTGGCAGAATTTCTATTGAAGATGATCCTCGTCAAGGACGCCCAAAATTTCAAAGGACTGATGAAAATGTGCAAAAAATCACTGATTTGATAAAAGAAAATCCTCGAACCACTTTGCTGGAGCTAGAGCACGACACAGGTATCTCTAAAACAACGATTGGAAGGATCGTAACCAAAGATTTGAAGCTCAAAAAGATTCCTGTAAAATTCATCCCAAAGTTTCTCACTAATGAGCAAATACTGTGTCGGCTTGCAATCTGAGAGAACATGTTGGAAATGGAGAGGTCAGGGTGAGCCTAAACCAAAAAAATCCAGGATATTGAATTCCAGAAACAAGGTGTTGCTGGTCGCTTTTTTGGATAACAAGGGCATTGTTCATCACGAGTATCTTCCTGCAGTCTAAACAGTTATTAAGGAAATGTGTTTGGGCATTCTTCGACATCTAAGGGAAGCGATTCGAAAAAAAGGCCAGAAAAATGGTCTAATGGTGACTGGATCCAACACCACAACAATGCCCGCACTCACACAGCGCCCTTGGTGACGAGTTTTTCCGGCTAAAAACGGGACAGAAATCCTACCTCAACCACCCTTTTCCCCAGACATCGCACCAAATGACTTTTTCCTGTTCACCAAACTTAAAGCAGTTTTTAAAGGAAGACATTTTGACACAAGGGATGACATAATAGAAAAATAGCTGTTGGCATTGAAGAGCATTCCAAAAGAGCCCTATAAAAACTGTTTCGACAATTTGTAGAAACGATGGCGCTGGTGCGTGAAGCAAGGGGGGATTACTTTAAAAAGTTTTAATAATTTTTTAAAAAATATCTTACCTTTTTTTATGGACCCAGTCCAGGAACTTATGGGACATTTCTTGTATATCTATGTAAAATGTATAATGCCTTGACAAAGGTTATCGTTCATCCAACCGATATATTGGCAAATAAACTTTTTATAAGTCGATAACGTGACATCTATACATAAGAAATGGGTTCATCAAAGAACGAATGTTTCTTTTAAACATAAAACAAAATACTACTGCCCTTACTGCGATTTAAAAATATTGGGAGGTCTTGACTCATCAGTGGTGAACCGTCTCAATGGTTTCTCTGATATAAACTACCAGACCGCTTCATAGAGCCTTTATACTGTATTGGACGATTCTGCTTATATAGGCTACACTGAATCCTTCATTCATTGATCGCAGTAAGGACATTAGAGTTTGTTTTATATTTAAAAGAAATATTCGTGCTTTGGTGATTCTATTCCTAAAATAAAATTTTATTCAATCCAATATATGTCTTCTTATTACCTAAAGATATTTAAATATAGATTGTCTCTATTTTCAAAATGTTTCATCATTATATAACCTTATTTATTCCCTTTTTTTTGTATTTAACCTTATATAAGATTATATTTATGCTGTAATAAATTAGTTTCAATCGCTCTCTCCCTCTACCATCATTTTCTTCTGGTGAACTAATGTCCTCTGCGGGGAAACAGACGCCTTCATCCGTGTCAGAGATTTCTACACCAGGGCCTTCCCGCTTCTCAACTGGGTGAGAAGGACTGTGGTCTCAGCGCCGCCCTCTTTAGGATCGGATTTGGGCCTCTGCTCCGCCACATCGAGAGGATCTTGGCCGCGGTAGCGTGGTCGTCTATGCGGATGACATTGCAATCTTCATCAGGGACGATGTTCAGTTTGAGTTCGTTCTCTCGATCTCTGAACAGTTCCACATGGCCTCCATGTTGACTGTCAACCTCAGCAAAAGCTGCAGGTTCTAGTGAAATTCCTGGAAGCATAAGAAGATTCTCCTCTGGGAACCTCCTAGACGTCCAAATTACTGACCATCTTGTGCAGCACGATCACTGCCGGTAACACCGTCGCCTTCCAAGCTTCCCCCCTGATGGAACAGCTGCAGCAAGCCATCGCGAGGTGGACCACTTCACCCGCGGCCTATCGCTGGTGGGTCATGCACGCGCGGCCAACAACCTGGTCCTGGGTTCCATCCTGCACCACCTCCATGGCTACATTCCACCTGATACCTATGTTCCTATTGTATTATTTGTACCGCCGAATTGGTATCACAGGGGTCCTGCTAATCTTCCCTGTATCGTTCCTAATGTAGTAGTTGTACCGCTGAACCGGTATCACAGGGGCCATGCTAATCTTCTCTGTATCGCTTCTATTGTAGTAGTTGTACCACCGAACTGGTATCACAAGGGCCATGCTAATCATATCTTTATCGTTTCTATTGTAGTAGTTGTACCACCAAACTGGCATCACAGGGGCTATTCTAATCTTCTATGTATCGCTCCTATTGTAGTAGTTGTACCGCCGAACCGATATCACAGAAGCTACGCTAATCTTCTCTGTATTGTTCCCATTGTTGTAGTTTTACCGCTTACCTGGTATCACAGGGGCCATGCTAATCATCTTTGTTTCGTTCCTTTTGTAGAAATTGTACCGTGGAACTGGAATCAAAGGGACCACGCTAATCTTCTCTTATATAGTTCCTATTGTAGTAGTTGTACCAATGAACAAGATCTTTATACACATATAGGTATGTCCACAAGAATGATAGAATAATGAACCATGTGTCGTAGAATTCTCAGGGTCGAAGATAATGACTTTCTGAAATGGAGGAGAATGTAGCATAAAACAACGAGAACTCGACTAGGCATGAAAATTCTTTCAACATAAATGTTTCTTTAAAGTACATTTAAATTCCTTTCTCTCAGATTATTTTTTTGTTTCAAAATTAAAAATATGAGGTGTCAGTTAATATCCTTAATCTACACACATCTAGTGTAAACTCCGGTAAGATATATATTGGAAGGATATTGAGTAGAATACTTTCCTACCTCTCTTTTTATATACACTCACCCCCTCACCAGGTATTTATTAATGTTTCGTTTAAATATTTATTGTCATTAATGGCTTCATGGTATATAGCAAAGTATGGATACATTGATGTTTGATCAAGGTTTCCTCGCTAGTTTATATATATTCTACAAGGCCACAGTCAGCGTTCGGAGGAGAATAATGGATTCGCCGAATGTCGCGGTTTATTTGGATGATGAAAGTGAAGACTAGAACGCGGCAGATTCCATAACTCGCCTCTTCAGTGATGCGCTAATCTTGACATATGTAAGTTAGAATCTGTGGCCACTGGACATGCGTTGGACCTGGAGGCTGTTGTTGGGTTCTGTGCTGCCTGGAGTATAGGATCTCTATCTATGCTTCCTTCCTGCTGTGAATCTTTATAAGACCGGTTGTCTTAATAAAGTTGTGTGTGAAATGTATGTCTATTTCGTAAAATACTTATTCTTATGTATGTGATATCTCCCTAATATATTTTATTAGATTATAGAAAGAGGTTTCTCAATTTTAAGTGTGTTACTAAAACCTTCCTTATTAAAATATGAATATTAAAGTGGCAAACCTATTTCTAATTACTAATAGTTCACTTATTTGTATTTTGGATGGAGTTGGATACAAATAAAGACACAGAAGAGCTTTCGGTTTTATTTTTATTATATGGTTATATAATGCCCATAATCTTCGATATGGATTGTAGGCGCTGAATTCTTGTTCTTCACACAGCCACGGGCCAGTGAAGATCAGTGATTGACTTCACGTCATTGTCTGGGGCAGCTGCTCGAAGGACATTGGCAGGACTTGGCAGAAGGAAAATTGATGATATTGTGGATATTTCCAGACAGAGGTAGATGATTGAATATTTGGCTAATGGGTCTTTGAGAAATTAAGAGTATATGGTTTATTTTATAGTTTGATTGCAAGGACAATATTGCTGTAGAGGCAGAGATAGAGGTTTACTATTGATGGAAGGTGGGTTTATTGTACTTGATGGATTTTCTAAATGAAAATGTTGAAAATAAAACTTGAGTTATTGGTTGGGAAGAAATAGCAGAGAATATTCACTGGGGAGAATTATTATAAAATATTTTCTCTCTTTTTTTCTAGCCTTTTAGCTTGTCTATATTTGAAAATAAATTTATTGCTGAAATAGGTAGAATGGTTTCTTTCGAAAATATGACTTGATAGGTTTGATATCTTTTTACTGAGTTCATATTGATATGGTGATTGGTTGAAAGAAAGACACCAGGGAGGACATCTTGGAAAATCGATCATCGCAAGAGGGATCTTTTTCTATAGAAAATGTTTTGAATATTTTATAGAGGAGTTGTTAAAATGATAGTTTTATTGATATCTTAAGGTGATTCACAGATTTTAGTATATTTCGGGTTGGATTGCTAGGAAGATTCTGATGCAGATAGTACAAAATATGGAATATTTTCAAAAACAATTTTGATTATTGCATTTATCGGACTCAGAGGAACAGTGGTATATATAAATAAGATATTTGATTTTTTCTTGGAAACAGAGTTTGCAGTAAAGATTCATAGCATATGTATTGTGAGGGTTTTTTTTCTATTCGAGTTCTTATAATTCTTTTTATATTTGAGATAAAAATGTTTTTGGTTGGTTTTCTTTTTCTTGATAAAGATGGGTAGCACATGATTCCTTTTCGAAAAATTGCTCAATATCTTTGATATCTGTTATGATTTCATGCTGATGGAAATGATTGATTTTCAGATTTTTCAATATTGGACCGGTCATAAGAAAAATTGGAAATTCTTTGGTTTGATAGCATGAAGATGAGATTGGCAGTTTTTTGAGAAGTCATTTTGAAATAAATTTGTCAATTTTGCTGAAATTGTGATTTATCAAATAATATATGAGCCAATTGATGATCATAGTTTGATAGAAATGTTAAACATCAGAGCTTCTCCATTTTCCTGAAATGACTGTAGGTATTTAAAAAATAATTTGCAGATAGGTGACCAATACTTATCGCAATTTTGGAACACAAGGTCTCTTTTCTGTCTGGTTTCAGGTCTCAGAACCACTATATCTCTGGGTCTGTGACTAGATTACCTATACCAACAATTTTGCGTATATTAATATCAAATTAAATTTCCAATTTTATATTTTCAAAATGCATTTCCCATTATTTACAAGAAAAATATCCAATTCAACATGTTGAAGTTTCATCTTATTGAAATCTGATTTAAAATTTGATTTATAATTAAATTTTTGCATCAAATCATCATTTGATCATGTTCCTCTCTTCACTAACAGAAGGGAAATATAAGGAAAGATATTCAAACAATACCACTGCACCAGTCCATTACTGACTTACTATAAAATTTATACAGTTAACTTGCCAAACAGTCATGCGGGGAATTCCAATATTTTTTGAAAGAGGAATGTAGATAAAAGCCGGAATACTATTTTATATGGAGAGAGAAAGTAATGAATATTAAGTTTTTAAAAACATGTACTGATGCTTTGATACTATTAATTTTTATCTTGATGATGCTGGATAATAGTTAAATATTATGATGGTATTTTGTGCGTATGTGTGGGTCACTTTGATTTTGGGGAACAGTGTGTATGTTTGTTGTGTGTTGTGTGTATTGACTGTATTGTGTGTTGTGTGTATTGTGTGTTGTGTATTGTGTGCTTTGTGTATTTTGTATTGTGCGTTGTGTGTATTGTGTGTTTTGTGTATTTTGTAATGTGCGTTGTGTGTATTGTTTGTTTTGTGTATTGTGTGTTGTGTGTATTGTGTGTTTTGTGTATTGTGTGTTGTGTGTATTGTGTGTTGTGTATTTTGTGTTTGTGTTTTATGTGTGTATTGTGTATTGTGCGTTGTGTTTATTGTGTGTTGTGTGTACTGTGCGTTGTGTGTATTGTGGGTTGTGTTTATTGTGTGGTGTGTGTATTGTGTATTGTGTTACGTGTGTTGTGTGCTGTGAAAGAACAGCTGAGATACCTATATTTGAATAGGTAAGGTATGATGCCAAATACAATCCTCAAGTCCAAGACTAACATGCTGTAAACACCATCATGTTACCGTCCAAGAGGACAAAAAGAAATGGAGGAATTCAATATTCTCAGAAAATTAAAAAAGATATTCAATTTCTAATGATGAAGATATTGTAAACAAATTTATAGATTTATGATTATCTTGGTCTTTTATATATATACTCTAACAATTTGGTTCCTATTGACACTGTATAGCAGTTACTATTAGAATTTTTCGGTTTTTGGGTCACTTTGATTTGCCTTTCATTGAAATAATTTAATTTTGATTAAAGGTTTAATAAAATAATTTTAAATTTTAGTTTAAATAAGTGAACTTTTCTCCTGTTTCAATGCCAACATTCGGGTCGAACTCCCTAAGCGGTGAAACCAGTACAGAGAAAGAGACCTTATGTTCCAAAACATCGCGTTACGTGTTGGTAAACCTATTACCTATTATTGGTGAACATATTGCCTATTATTAAGATTTTGAATGTTTTACTAGTCGCTTGGTTCATCAGCATATGGCTCACAGAGATAACTACAAGTAGATTGTCAGAGAATAGGAGGGAAGTTGGTTTTTCTGTTTTCGTCATGCTCTAGATTTGAGGAGTTCAGCAACTTTTTTAACTGGTAAGTTATCTAAATTGAATTTTTGATTTTGTTTGAACTTCCAAACAGTATTCAATATATCTTTGATATTTGTGGTATTGATTTTCTTGGTCTAGTGAAGAAATGGATATAATAGAGCGGAATATTGAGTGGCTTTAATTGATTTTAGCGGCTTTAAGATTTCTGAGTTCAGATAACGTCTCATCATGTGTATTAGGTTATTAAGAATCGTCAGAGATGCTGTGAAGTATATGATGCTGATAGGCTGAGGTTCTATTGTCTTCAATGAGGAAATATATCTTGTTATTGAATAGGTGCATCTTGAATGATTGAATAGTTCGGATTTGGTTATATTGAATGTGCCTGATTTTGATATAGATTACATGGATATTTAATATATTTCAGATAACGTTCGTAATTGGAATGAACAAATCTCAGCATATTTGAGTTCAGATTAGTAATAGGTTTATATTTGAGTGGAGTTTATTATTTGAACATTGTATTAATTGCATATTGCTTTAATTGCATATTGAATTATTTCAGATTCAAACAACTTTGCATAGAGAAAGAATGGATGGTCAACTATGAATATATTATATTTGGTATTTGTCTTATTGAGATAGAAAATGAGTTATTTCGCGAAGAGAATTATTAATGGTAAACTGTGATGGTTAGGTGAGATTGGGCGAAAATTATTATTTTTAAATAAAGTAAAAAACTCATAGCTTGAGTGAATTCATTAAAGCAATGAGGCTTTGCACAGAATTGACTAAAGTCATGAAAGTTATTTCATTTTGACTTCTAATTGTTTCCTCTAATTGAGTTTGAAGCCATATATTCTGTTTCTTGTCCTCTAGTTCCTCTCTTTTAATTGAATCCTTTTTCAATTCAAACTCTTCCTGCAAAACCTTTTTCTTAAGGCATACTTCCTTTATTGCCTTTTGGTAATCTTGAAGAGCAACTAGTTGATTGCTCAGTTTCTCAACTGTCATTCTAAATTCCTTTTCCTTCTGCTCAGGAATTACATTGCCTTTCTGCTTGTTTTTATTTTCCTTCTTTTTTTGTTTTGCCTCCAAAGTGTTTATCTTAGAATGCAGCACCTTTGTTTCAGCTGTAATCTTTTCCATTTGTTTTAGCTCTTTATCAAGCTCGCTATTAATTGCCTTGCGATTATCTGCATTGCTTGAAGCGACAACTGGGACTTCAGACTTCTTAAAAGGTTTAATATTTTCAAAACATTTTTTTGCCTTTTTAAAAATTCCAGGCTTCTTTTGTACAGTCTCGAAAACAGGCTTTGTCAGACCTGTTGATTCTGAAGGTAGAAATCCAGGAATGTTTTCTTCCTTTTCAAAATCAATTCTAGGCAAATCTGTGACTGTCTCAAAAGTAGTCTTACTCTTTTTGGAAGTGCCAACGCCAACAGAGCGTGTTGAAGCCTGTACACAACCAATATAAACTTTAAAAAATAATATACGCTGAAATTTCAAATAT
>CP092871.1:6433961-6560850 GCA_030710605.1 Cordylochernes scorpioides | reverse complement strand
AACACCAAAAATAGTGGCCAGAAAGTCATGAAACTCGGCAGACAGAGAGAGACAGGGACGAACAATAAGTGATCTTTATTTCAAAATGATAGTCATATACAGAGCGAGAACGGCGTCGGCTTAGTAGCAAGTAGGACCACCGCGGACGGCGATGCACGCAGCAACACGTCTAGGTAGAGAGTCAATCAGAGTACGGATGGCGTCCTGAGGGATGGCTCTCCATTCCCTCTCAACCATTTGCCACAGTTCGTCTTCTGAACGCGGCTGTGGCAAGGCATGCAAACGGCGTCCAATGATGTCCCAGACGTGCTCGATTGGTGAGATATCAGGAGAGTACGGTGGCCAGGGAAGCATCTGTACATCTTGCACAGCTTGTTGGCTAATGCGAGCAGTGTGCGGTCGGGCGATATCCTGCTGATAAAGGGCATTGGGTACCCCCTGAAGGTAGGAGTGTCACCGGTCGCAGCACATCATCAACGTATCGTTGGGCCGTCATAGTGCCCTGAATACGAAGTAAAGGTGACCTGGAATAATACGCGATTGCGCCTCAAACCATGATTCCACGTTGTCGCACGGTGGGGCGTTCCACAATTGCTGCCGGATTGGACCTTTCTCCACGTCGACGCCACACGCGTACACGGCGACTATCACTGGACAAGCGGAAACGCGACTCATCTGAGAACACGACCCTGTGCCATTCCGTCATCCACGTCGATCTAGCCCGGCACCATTCCAAACGTTGGCGCCTATTCGGTGGGTCAATGGCAGTCTTCTTAGCGGACGGCATGAGTGCAAGCCATTAGCAACCAATCGACGGGAAATGGTTCTGGTCGAGATGGAATGATCTAGGGTGTCTTGCACATGTTGCAGGATGGCGGTACAAGTGGCTTGTGGGGCCGCCACTGCTTGTCGAAGGATACGCCGATCCACACGTGCTGGCGTCACTCTGGTTGCACCGACATTCCTATAAATTGCCACATTTCCTTGTTCCAACCATCTTCTCCACAGTGGGTGCACCGTGGACGCACCAAGGTGTGTATCAGCTGCGATTTGACGTATGGACCAACCTGCCTTTTCAGTCCGATCACCATGCCCCTCGTAAAAAGCGTCTGTCTGCTTGAACTGCCTCCGTTTACGATGACCTGGCATTCTCTGTTATTACACGTGTCTTTTGACACAAGAACAAAATTTATACAATGATTTTCCTTGAAGAAATAACGACACGAATACTGTCCTTTCTGCAAGTTCCTTACCTTATATATTACTCCATGTGCGCACGATAGCTGCGCATTTTACATCATTTGCATAACTCGGTTAGGCGCGTCTACCCTGAAATTTGCATAATTTTCTAGCCACTATTTCTTGGTGTTCCATTTTCAATGTCACGCAGTGTATATATTGTATATATTTATAAAGTATGAGTAAGGAATTATTGGTGATATAATATATTGGTAAAAAACATTATTTCACTTTTGAATAAATAACATAGAATAAGATAACTTGAAAAATATTTTAACATTTTATTTTTCATCGCGTGCTCTTGCCTCTTTGCGCTGGTCCCGAGGAAAAAACTCTTGTATATTCTATATTGGTAAATGAATGTGATTTTCATTTCTTTCAGAATTTATTTTAGTTTCATAAATGAAATATTCTATCTTATCTTTTCGATTAATTTATTGATAAAGGTGTCGGGATAGTATTATATCGAGAAAAGAGGCCTTCTACCAACTGTAATATTGGGAAAATATTAGATATTTTGATCCAATATATGCCTTTCCAAGTGAATAATTATTCATATGATGGTTGAATTTTAAAAAATATTTAGAAACACGTTTTTTTTGAAAAAAATATATTGTTTTATGTCTCTTTGGCACTTTCATCACTATATCTCAAATTTCTATTTTCGAATGATGAGTTCACAAACTTGAAATAACAATCAAGGCAGATTGTTGATCTTTATAATTATAATACAGTCGAACTTGGATAATTCGAACCCCAAGGGACCATAAAAAAATTCGAATTAAAAACGGGAATTATAATTATAGAAATTCTGGGGACCAAGATAAATATTCGAATTAAAGAGGTTTTCGAATTAAAGAAGTTCGAATTATCCAAGTTCTACTGTATATATAAAATATAATATTAAGAGACAAAGGTCGCCTCTTCCGTCAAAATCGACGTCTAAAACTTGACGACATCTATTGACCATCGCCGCAACTAGCGGCCTCGGGTCGGTGACAAAGCCACAACACCAGATTTAGACATATATTTTAACGGGAGAGGCATTTTGTCTCTTTATATCAATTTCCTCTCGGCAAAACTGATATCCAGCAGGGACTCATACATTGATTTCAATAGATTTTGTAAATTTATATCAAAGTTTTCAAATAATCTCAAGTGTTAGGTATAATTGTAACTTATGTGCTGTATATAGCTTTTTTCCCTTTTTTCTTTGTTTTAAGGTGTGTTAAATAAATTACCTATGTATATAGTATGCTTGTTTGAAACCAATTAATGAATATGGTAAATGCCTTTGTGCATATATTTTGGATATATAAATAGATTCTCCTTCTCTCTCTCTCTCTTGTATTGCTTTCCTGTGGGCGCCAGTCCTTGGCGGGACATCGCGCTTTGTATTTATAGTTGATTGAATGAATCTATAATATATATTATAATGAAATCACAATAATTTTGAATATCAGTTTATAATCTATAATGATATCCACGTAGAGAGAAGGAGTGAAATATGACAAATATTTGAGATTCAGAGCGTAGCCGCCTCATAATATATAAATATGATGAACAACAACTTTTTAAAATCCACACACCTGGCAATTGCCTAATTTACTATATATATATTTTAAATATTAATAACAAAAATATATTTAAATGTTTAAGGAGAATATATAAAGTTTGATTATATAAAGATAAATTAGTTATACCTGGTTGCGATATAGTTGGTTTAGTTGTCTCAGTAGATCGAGGAGTAGTAACCTTTCCAGTTGTTTCTTAAACAAACATATAAATTCTAGTTCATTAAATTCATATATTATAACAATGTTGAATTTACAAGTGTTTCTGATAAAATTACATTATATTGTTTTCTATATTTAAAAATAAATTATAAATATAAATATGAAAGTTAAAATAGTGCTAAAAGCAACCCAAATAGAAGGTCAAAATTACAACAATTACAGACTTTGGATTGAATTCTGGTCTTTCATATTGATTAATCTCTCATACTCACCTGTGGAATGTAAGGAAACTGTTGAAGGAGTAGATTCTATTGAAAATATGAGTCATTCACTTAATCATCTAAATGAACAATGTTTTAGAATATAGGAAAATTTGAATAAAACAAATGTAATTTCATATTTTCGCATAAGCAGTTAACATTAATATATATCTAAAGTGTGATTAATATAATATATATATATATATATATATATATAGGTAATATACAAATTGTGTCCAATAAGAATTCCAAAACTGTATTCATTTATTGTGAGCCTATAAATGGATTTATCAGCAATTCTCAAAATGCATCCTCCCATTAATTATATATATATATATATATTTCCTAATGAATCAAAGATAATTTAAAATTAATTTCGAATGTTTCTTTGATGTCTCTTTAGATTCAAATATGTGAGCTCTTCTATTTTCAGATATATTTAAAAGATTTCCATTTTTCAAAATAGATATAAAAGTATGTTCAAAATACAAAATAATATAATATGGAGAAGTGTTTGGTAATGATCTAATAATTTGTAGTACACATGCACTTTAGAGTAAAATATTGTGTTAATATATCAGTGTGTAAATGTGATTTTACTAATTTACCTAGTCCTTCTTTGATGTATTAATAGTGTCTTTATTTATCTCTAATTAAAGAGTATATGCCTTTTTCAAATATTGATTCTCAACAATTTGCAATATATTTCTTTCTTTATCTTTTATCATTTACTGCGAAAATCGCTTCTTCATTTTCGCAAATAACAATAAAATTTTGAATGACCTTAACCTATGATTTCTTATTTACAATTGGTACCTTTTCCTTCATTTTTGAACATTTCGATGCAAAATATTTTTTTTTGGAATGTTAAATTTTAGGTACAAATTTGATGCTTTCTCTTCGGATATCTCATTTTCCTTTCATTTCATATAAAAAAGTAGATATGTATTTCTCTTGTATCAAATTATGCGTGTTTGTGTTTAGATACAAGTTTGGGCGCCAAAAAACACTCAATATTTATTGAATATTTTCCACATTCGAAAAGAAAATCTATTTTATATTGCAATTTGCCTTATATTTCATGGTTTCATAATCTTTTAATTTATCGGAACTTTCATATAGGTTACCTAATTTTTACACAAAATCAATAAAATTATACTGTTTAAAATCATGTTTCATAAAATAGAGCTTTGTGTATTACATGTACTCATTGTACACACTATAAACATTGTATGGATGGAGACAAGTGATGTTATATACCTTTCTGTTTACGAATTTCTATTTCAAATTCATTTTTCGAATATGCTGTGATATTGATAATCTCTCTTCAAGTTAATTCTTTGAATTGACATATAGTTATTTTTATAAAATTCAAATATATTTGTATCAAAATGTGTTTTTATATTAAGATTATTAGGTATAGTATTTTTTATTAAGATTATTATATTAAGTTCATTTTTATCTTTTGATTTAAGGAGAAAAATATTTTTAAAGGATATTTTGAGATATATTCTAATGCACACAAATCAACATATATGTTTGAATATGGATGTATCAATTCAAAACTTCAAATTTATTATTGATGGCAGACATTGATTGAATAGTGAACGCACTCAAAAATTATTTAGAAAATCAACATATAAATCTTGGAAGGTTATATCCCCTAATATTAAAGATGCTTTCAGAAAAGACTGATGGACTAATGAACTGGAAATAATAATATATTTTCATTATATTATAAACTTGTATTACTGTCATAAAACAATCAGTTACAATACATTCACGTCGGCAAGAAATAAATGCACTAATACAACAAAAAAGCTGAAAGAACTAACTGGCGATATGTTATTAAGAATATTACATAGATAATCCATTTGATAATGCCTATAAGATTTTCAATAAATTAAAATCATCAATTGTACCGAATAGAATTCCCATAATTAACAAATCAACAGAATATCTAAAAGAGAAAACAATGACCAAATTAACAACAATTTAATTCCTGAAGACAATCCCAATTTGAATAATTAAAAAAAAAATAATTCGAAATTTTTAGCTACGAATGAACAATACAAGTATAACCATTGTCGAAGAAAAAAATAAATAAGATAACATATCGCATTCTGATATTAAAAAAGCTCCAGGGTTAGACATATGTAACAATATGATTAAATGTGCTTACGCAAAAATAAAGCCTATGTTATGCAAACTATTTATTTATTGATTTCAAAAGGGGTATTATCTTGAGAAATGGAAAGTAGCAGCTTCAAGGTAATTCTTGAACCACAAAAATGTAATTTAGAATCAACAAAAAGTTATCGGCCTATCTCCCTGATATCAAATTTTTGAAAATTCGAATTTATGAATTCTATGAAACAATTTTTTGAGCTCCAGAAAACATGGATTCGTTAAATCAAAATCAACGACTACGTGCTTAAATTAAATAACAGATACTATAATAAAACATCGGCAGAAACAATTAGTAACGCTAATTGCAATAAACATTGAAGGAGCCTTCGAAAATACAGGGGACCAGCTTTGATCAGAAGAATTGATGGAGATAATTTGCCTGTTCATCTGATCAAAACTTTACAATCTCTTTTGAAATATAGGAAAATAATTTCCAATTATAGTAACAGAAAAATCTCTAAAACAACATCAAAAGGTTGCCCACAAGGTGGAACATTGTGTCCATTGCTTTGGATAATATTCATAAATGATATGTTAACCAAAATACAACTTCCAAACTCCGAAATAATTTGCTATACGATGAGGTCACAATAATATGCAGGAAAAAATATTGGCAACCTTCAAAAATTCAATTGCGCATATTTTGGAAAAGGTTGATGACTGGTGTACAGAAATCAAATTTAAAATATTTCTTGATAAAACTAGTATTTTACATTTGCATAACAAAATTAAATTGGAAATTAAATTTAAAAAAAATATTAGTACGCCCTTTCAAGAAATAAAAATCTTGGGAATTAACCTTTGCAAAGCATTGATGAAAGAATAAATTAAATTTTATTCCTCACTTGAAAATATTCTAAATAGAACTCCCCCAAGACTAAAAAAATACACTTTTCGATATGTGGCAAATCTTGATGACTAAGCACCAAGCAAAGACTAATTTTATAAAAACAATATTTAAACCGATACTCACTTATGGAACTGTGGTCTGGTATAAATATAGAAGTAAAAAGTATATAAACAAATTAAACGCGCTCCGATATCAATTATTATTATGGTGTACTTACAAACTTAAACAAATAGCTATATTTGTGTGCATTCGCTGGCAAATATTACTTTCATTACGGATTACATGGAATCCAGGAATCTGAAATATGATCTGGATAATTTACCGATTGAGGATTAACAGCGTTATGACTTGGATATTCAAGACATACTTGAATTTTTTTTGAAATAGAAGACACAATTAAAGAAGAATACTAACCAAACATTTTAAAGTTTCTTTACCGCTAATATTCTGAACTATTTTGGACATTTACACAACTCTCAATTTATTACAAATCACGAAATTTTAAAGCTTCTTAAAATTCATCAAAGTAGTGCAGGATTCGAGATTATCTGTGGATGTGAGGAACAGACTTCTATTCATCGCTGCTAAATTGCCCCATCTTCCAAGAGTATAAATGAACAATGACTAAATGTATCAAACCCGTTTGATCAAATTTCAACAGAAGACAAATATTTAAAATTCGACTCATTTTGCAGATTTATTTTTAATTTTATAAAAAAACTACAAATTACTATGAAACGCTCAACTCTGTTTCAATAGTTTAAAATAAATAATTCTGTAAAATATTGCATATTTTCATGAATAATATTCTTTAAAATTTTCTTCAATCTGTAAATTGTTTTTCTCGAATACTCACAATAATTCGAAATTTGCTTTCATTCAACTATATTTGTATACAAAACCTTCATACATATTTAATTTTTTTGATATATATTCTCTTTGCATCTACCTAAAACTTGCATACTAATTCTTGTACAGATTCCAAATGCCTTTCTTTCTTTCCTTTCAATATTTAGGTTACCTTTGTAGTGCAAGTGTCCCTAGGCAGAAATGGCGCTCTAAATCAAAATAAAATATTAAAAAATAATGGAATAGAGTTATTGAGAATTGCTGTAGGCAATCAAACAAAACAAAAAAGTAAAAGAAGGATGTATTCCATATTGTTAAACGTATCCTTGCACCTGGTTGATGATCAAACTTGATTTTTTACAAAATGAATTTCTGCCTCTATCGTGGTTAAATCTGGTGAATTTATTTGTAATGAATGGAAGAACCTGTTGGTTGTTTTTCACAATAAAGGGCATAATTTTAAAAATAATAAATTGATGGGTCACAATAAATGAAGAATTTCAAATAAATATATTTTTCACAACAATAGAAGGTATATTTACTAAAGAAAAAAATTACCTCGCGTCCACATGGTTGGTCTACTTGTCTTAGTAGGAGGGGGAGTGGTAAACTTGCCAGTTGTTTCTAGATCATTATATTGGAATATTTTACTAGATATACATAATATAGATAACTCTAGAATTGGAATCATAATTTTTCCAAAAAGGTTTAAAATATATATGTAAAAATAAAGGGTTGGTAATAGCCTTGATCACTAAAAAAAAAAACATTTCAGAGGATCCAATATCAATAGATACCCCAATCGTTTATATTCAACAACTTTCTTTATTCAAGTTTAATGTTATATCACACACCTATTATTTTTACAATGCCTAACAGAAATTCTAAGAGTCCAGCTCTTAAGAACTGTACAAATTTCTCCTGAGAATAGATTAATGAATGCTAAAATTTTAGATTTCGTCTTAATGAATAGATAAGAATGGTGAACATGTGTTGTTTTATTCACAATTTTATGACAAAATCTATAATCAAATGATGGAATGCGGAACTTCAACATGAAATAATATTATTAGATGTTTCCTATTGAAACATTCTTTATCACAACCTAATCTTCTATTTCCAAATGTTTTTTTCCTGTGTATATACAGAAATTGTTTCGTTTTCTGATCAAAATAAAACGATTTGTTTCAATTTGACTTTGTACCTAGTAAACTTGAGATTAAAAGTTCATAAACATTATCTCTTCAAAAGGTTTTCGAAAATTAGAATTATTTTTTCAATTGGAAGGGTCAGGCGGGATTTACCACTTAATTATTCGCCAAATCAATTTATGATCTCTTAGCTGAACGCCAACTTGTTTACGAACAAGATTGATTGATTACTATCTGTATATTTCACCCTTGGAACAAAAATGTGATTATCATATATTTTAGAAACATCTCTATTAATTTTAAAAATATTTTCCAACTTAGAAATCAAATTTTTTCAGAACTACATTTCCGATTGCATTTATAAATGGAATTAAAAATATATATTTTATAGTGTTTTAATATGAAACTTCAGAGAAACTTCTATAATGTATCTACAAAGCTAGTTGAAAATATAAAATGCATTTATTCCCAGACCCCAAATACTCCTTTTGATTATTCTGGCAGTTAATCCCACTTATTCTATTGATATGAGTTTTAATAACGATAAGAATATCATTTGTGAAAACAATAAAGTTGAGCCAACAAAAATTCATGGTAAACGCAGCGAAGTTGGCTCATTTAATTTGTATTTTGAAATTTTATCAAATAAATTCTGTATTTATTTAATTTACAAATATAAGGCAAGAAATATTAATGAGACAAAAGGCAAGAAGTCTTACTTGTGTATGTGGGTGTGCTAGTGAATTCTTCTGAAATCATTAATAAAATATTTTTTAATTAAAATTATTCTTATTCATACTATCTAAAAATAAATATAACTCTCAAATATGGAAAATTCACAATAATAAAAATCAGTTACTGCTCGTGTGAAAATCTGAATATAGACAACTGAAAAAATTACTATTCTCTTACCTATATATCTATGGTAGAATTATCAGAAATAAGATCCAAATATTGAGAAGGAAAGCGTATGTTATAGTATGATTATTCAATGTTTTTTTAAACCACCAATATAAACGATGCTTTTTATTTTATTTTTAATAATTTATTTAGAATACTGTTAATATTTCAAGCAGTTAAATTTCTTTGAGAGATACATAGCTTCAAAATCTGTCATTGAATAATTTTATAGATAGGTTGATGAAGCGATTCATTGGAATACAAATTGTCTAAAAATACACTTTATTTGTGAATTAATTAATTTATTTATTGATCCTTAGTGAAGTTGAAATATGTAAAACATATAGTAATCGAAATGTTGGAAATTATTACCTGTTAGTTTGGAAGAACAAGGAGTTTCACCTGAGGTCAGAACAAAAATGTGAATTATTTTCTTAAATATTATCAATTTGAATATCAAATATCATTGAAATCAACAGTATTCAGAAAATGTTTATATATTTAAATATTTTAATTGATATTACAATTATATTAATAATTAAAAATAAAATGTATCATCAAATAACATGATAACTTCATCAAGGTAGAAAAGTTTATGAAAATTTTTATAGGATGTTTTAATTCAAAAAATGAATTGTTATTTAAAATTAGCTTGTGGAATATATTTATTTATTGACGATTTTCAGGTTATTAGTACACACATATTTTCAATCATATGAATAAACACAATAAAACTAACTTGTAGATGTTATTGAACTGGAAGATCCACCTGAAAACGTATCTTGAAGTCAACAATCAATACAATGAAAGGAATTATATTTACTAACCAATGAACATAGAGATTGAATAAGGCCATGGAAAATTATTTGATCATCCAGTTGCGTTGTCCCTAAGTACCTAAGAAAATGGTTGTTATTTAATTAAACCATTTTTGGTCCACAATCTCCTTTCTCTCTTCGGCCTTGCCTAGTCGACCTCCTATTGGCTTCCTTAGGTGCCAACATCCACTTTCACAAACTATGTTTACAAACACTCATTAAATTATCGGGCTTCTGACTGCTGTTCCTTTTGGTTATTAACATATAGCTGATAGAAACATATCAAAGAAATTACAGAGTATGAGATCTAGAGAGTGGAACGACACTAATATAAAAATATCCGTTATGATACCCACATACAGCGCAACGGAACAGCGCAATAATTTCATAAAAATAATTTTCTTTACTCGTTATTGAAAACTCTTAAATTTCCCATGTAAAAAGTGTTTATTAGATAAAATATTTGAATTATATATTTTTTAAACATAATTATTCAATTCATTTTGTGATTGAGTATTAATAACGTTAATATAAAGTAAATATAATAATTATACAATATCTAAGACAGAGAATTCAAGAAAATATATTAAACTATAGTAATCAATTCAAGATAACCTATCCAAAATACAGAAAATATAAAACGATTTAATTTATTCTAAACGTTTATTCATGTTTTAATACTTTATTTAAAAAAATGGTAATTCGAGTTTTCATTCTTCTTTGACAAGTACTTAACTAGGCATAGTACATACACAATACTACAGATTCTGCAACTTGAATTATTTTGAATTTGGGCCAAAGATAAAAATAAAATGTCATAAATTATTGAGCATATACTTGCCAAGATAGACGATCATTTTTCGAATTCTTGCCAAATCTGAATATAAAATTAAATAACATATCCTGATCAAAAGCTCATGTTCTTTAAAGAAGTTCCTGGTCAGGATATGCCATTTTTATTTTTAATATCAGCACCTGACCATTTTATTTTTATTTTTTCTATTATTTTTCCACAAATATATATAGTATAGAGTAAGGTATTATTGGTGAAATAATACCTGTGTATAATACCTGTGTTAATATAGATTAATATCATTAACGTATCCGCGTTGAAAGTAGAGTGAAAAAATGACAAATATTCAATTTGAGATTCAGAGTGTAGCCCCTTATAATATTCAAATGTGATGAATATTGAAAAACAATAGCTTTTGATTATACCCACTCAGTCAATGGCTTAATATTTTATAAAATAAATAGCTATTTTTATTATTCAAAAATAAATAACACAAATATATTCAAATGTTTTATGAAAATATAAAGTTTGGAATGAATATAAATTAGTTATACCTGGTTGCGATATAGTTGGTTTAGTTGTCTTAGTAGGACGAGGACTAGTGACCTTTCCAGTTGTTTCTAGTACAAAACATATAAATACTAGTTCAATGAATTTATAAAATAAATATAAACATTAATTTTAAGTATTTCTAGTGGAATGACATTAGAGTGTTTTCAATATTTAAAAATGAAATTATTAATATACAAATGAAAGGTTAAATTGGGGCTAAAAGCCGCCAAAATTAAAGGTCAAGACTGGAACAATTATATAGTCTGTGGATTTATTTCTGGTGTCTCATATTGTTTAATTTTTTCCGTATTTATACCACATTTGAATTATAAAAAAGTCTCAAAATCAATTTTTTTGAATATTTGAACTGAAAGGAGGAAAGTATCTTCTTTAATATTGCAATATATACCTCATCATTCATTAGGTAATTTTTTGAGGCCCAATGAAAATAATTTTTCCAATATATCAGAAAAATAAATTTTTCTAAATTTTTATGGTAATTAATGAAATTGTTGATTCAAATTTTTGCTTCAAGAGTCAAATAATTTCATCAATCTATTGACCATGTTGAAAACTATTTATAATTCAATTTTGATTTTATCTTAATGTATTTTAAAATTGAAAGATACCTATTAAAATTAATGGTATATTATATACCTATGGGTCAGAATTAACAGAAAGAAATTCCAAATATTGAGAAGGAAAGTGTATCTTATAGTATGATTATTCAATTTTTTTTTAAACCACCAATATGACCGAATTATTTTTATTTCATTTTTAATAATTTCTCTAGAATGCTGTTAAGATATTCAAGTACTTAAATTTATTTTAAAGATACATAGCTTCAAAATCTGCCTTTGAATACTTGTAAGAATATTTTGAAGAGAGAGATCAACGATTCATAGAAATAAATATTGTCTGAAAATACACTTTATTTGAAAAGTAATGTATTCATTTACGGATCCTTAGTGGAGTTGAAATTTGTAAAACATATGGAAATATATTTGTTGTAAAATATCACCTGTGTGTGTGGAGGAACAAGTTGTTTCACCTGAAATTACAAGAAAATGTGATTTATTTTCTTAAAGAGCATCAATTTTGAATATCAAATTTCTTTGGAATCAAAAATATTCAGAAAAAAAATATTTTTAAATAATTTTCATTGATATCAGAAGGATATATTCATAAATTGACAAGAATATGCATTATGAAATTACATGAAGACTTCATCAAGGTAGAAATGTGTATTTAATTCAATAAAATAATTTATATTTTTCAATTAAGCATGTGGAATTTTTAAAAGATGACCAATTTTACAGGTAAAAAGTACACGCATATTTTCAATGATATGAATAAACACAATGAAACATACTTGTAGGTGTTAATGAACTGGAAGATCCACCTGAAAACGTATCTTTAAGTCAACAATCAATACAATGAAAGGAATTACATTTGCAAAACAATGAACATAGAGATCGAAAAAGGCTATTGAAATTACTTGATCATCCTGTTGCGGTGTCCCTAAGTACCTCAGAAAAGGGTTGCTATTTAAATATTTGACGACCATTATTTGGTTCACAAACTTCTTTCCTTCCT
This sequence comes from Cordylochernes scorpioides, assembly GCA_030710605.1. Taxonomy (NCBI): domain Eukaryota; kingdom Metazoa; phylum Arthropoda; class Arachnida; order Pseudoscorpiones; family Chernetidae; genus Cordylochernes; species Cordylochernes scorpioides. The sequence goes on along the minus strand of CP092871.1, from coordinate 6,547,916 downwards.
TGGCCTTGCATTGTCCTTACTTGTTATACAAAGCTCTTAATTTTCTCATGTGAAATAAGTGTTTTTTATATGAAATATTCGAAAATATAAATTTTCAGACATAATTATTCAATTTATTATCTGATTTAATATTAATATTGTTAATATAAATTGAGATAATAGGTATAACAGGTGACAGAGCCACAACACCAGCTTTTAGACATATATTTTAACGGGAGAGGCATTTTGTCTCTTTATATCAATTTCCTCTCGGCAACACTGATATCCAGCAGGGACTCATACATTGAATTCAATAGATTTTGTAAATTTATATCAAAATTTTTAAATAATCTCAAGTGTTAGGTATAATTGTAACTGTATGTGCTGTATATATGCTTTTTTCCCTTTTTCTTTGTTTTGAGGTGTGTTTAAATTAAATTACCTATGTATATAGTATGCTTGTTTGAAACCAATTTAATGAATATGGTAAATACCTTTGTGCATATATTTTTGGATATATAAATAGATTCTCCCTCTCTCTCTCTCTCTCTCTTGTATTGCTTTCCTGTAGGCGCCAGTATCATTGGCGCGACATCGCGCTTTGTATTTATAGTTGATTGAATGAATCTATAATATAATTTATAATGAAATCACAATAATTTTGAATATCAGTTTATAATCTATAATGATATCCACGTAGAGAAGGAGTGAAATATGACAAATATTTTAGATTCAGAGCGTAGCCGCCTCATAATATAATATATGATGAACAACAACTTTTTAAAATCCACACACCTGGCCAATTGCCTAATTTACTATATATATATATTTTAAATATTAATAACAAAAATATATTTAAATGTTTCAGGAGAATATATAAAGTTTGAAATATATAAAGATAAATTAGTTATACCTGGTTGCGATATAGTTGGTTTAGTTGTCTCAGTAGATCGAGAGAGTAGTAACCTTTCCAGTTGTTTCTTAAACAAAACATATAAATTCTAGTTCATTAAATTCATATATTGATTATACAACGTTGAATTTACAAGTGTTTCTGATAAAATTACATTATATTGTTTTCTATATTTAAAATAAATTATAAATATAAATATGAAAGTTAAACTTAGTGTTCTGAATGCACTCCAAATAGAAGGTCAAAATTACAACAATTACAGACTTTGGATTGAATTCTGGTCTTTCATATTGATTAATCTCTCATACTCACCTGTGGAACGTAAGGAAACTGTTGAAGGAGTAGATTCTATTGAAAATATGAGTCATTCACTTAATCATCTAAATGAACAATGTTTTAGAATATAGGAAAATTTGAATAAAACAAATGTAATTTCATATTTTCGCATAAGGAGTTAACATTAATATATATCTAAAGTGTGATTAATATATATATATATATTGTTGCACCAGGTTGCGGCTTGGCAGACTCTTCAGCCTTGATCTCTCCTGTGCTGGGTCTGGCATCTTACCAGAGCGTGTTTCAACCATCCTACAAATTTATAAAAGGAATAATGAGATAAGTCTACTTTATGTAGCCACAAGAATCATTTATTTATTTTCTCACATCAAAGAGAGCAGTGAAGTCACAGTGTACCTAAATACAAATGATGATAATCTAAAAATAATCTGTTTTATATAATATCATAGAATATAAAATTAATAAATATATAATTTAAATTTCAAATATATTAAAATAATATAATAAATACGCCATTAATCATGATGTACATTTCCCCCTCTCCAGAGGTCGTCACGTCCTCGTGAGTTACCTCATCAATTCTCTCAAAATAGGGTTTGAGTCTTGAGACATGGACAATCAATGGGTCTTGGCCAGGATTATCTTTCGGCTCAATTAAGTAATTTACATTAGACAGCTTCTTTAATATTCGATATGGCCAAAATATTTTCTCAATAGTTTTTCGCATTTTCCGATTTTCCTGGACTGGTGTCCAAACTGCCACTAAATGTCCTGGTCATAGATTTTCTCATTGTGTTTTTGTCATAGTTTCTTTTCATTCTTTCCTGAGTCTTCTTTGTGTGTTAATGACTACCTGTCTCGTCCTTGCTATTTTATCTAAGTAGTTTTCCTATATATTCGTCGTAATCGTCCATGTTACTGTCCGTTGGGATATTCTCGTCGTCTAAGAGGGACATGGTTCCCTTCCAAACAACAGGAAAAATGGAGAGTAGCCTGTGGTTTCTTGAATCGTGGTAGTATACGCGTGGGTGATAAAAGGGAGGATTTTCATCCCAGTTCTTTTGGTCTGTGTTCACATACATGCTGATCATATTGATTAAAGTTCTATTTAGCCTTTCCGTTAGTCCGTTAGTCTGGGGGTGGTAGCTCGTTGTGAAGCAGTGTTTCACTTTGCACATTTTCATTACCTCCTTCATCAAATTGCTAGTGAATTGTGAACCTCTATCGCTAATAAGAAATCTTGGGGCCCCGTGACGTAAAATAATATGTTCGATTAAAAATGTAGAGACTTCTTTCGCGGTTGCTTCTGATACTGCCTTGTTTCAGCATACTTGGTATAATAATCAGTCAACACAATTATCCACTTCCTTCTTCTTTTCGTTGATGGCAAGGGGCCAACAAAGTCAATTCCGATTCTTTCAAAAGGGTAGTTAGCTGGGGGAATAGGTTGTAGAAGTCCAGAAGGCAAGTGATTTGAACCTTTCCGACTTTGGCAAAGATGGCACGTCTTTACAAATTCTGAAACATCTTTCAACATGGAAGGCCAATAGTATTTATTCTTCAATCGGTAAGTGTTCTGGGCGACGCCCAGATGGCCATTCAGCATATGGATGTGGTATTCACTCATGACTTCCTTCCTTCTCTTCTTTGGCACTACCAGCAACCATGCCCTACCTTCAGGATTTGGATTTTTTCTTGTAGAGACACCCATTTTCTTCTTTGAAGTTCTGTGTAATTGAACGCTTGTTTCCACTAAGGTTCTCCTTAATATTCTCAATAAAATCATCCTTTTCGTATATTATTTGATTCAGAAATAGTCTTTCATAATCTTCGTCCCATTCGTTTACAGGTAAGGGTCCTCTAGATAGACCATCAGCGTCCAGATGTTTTTACCCGATTTATGTATGATTTCGAAATTATATTCCTGAATCTTCAGTGCCCATCGTGCTAATCGGCCGGTCGGATCTTTCAGATTCTTAAGCCAGCATAGTGCGTGATGATCAGTTACGATTTTGAAGTGCCTTCCATATAGGTAGGGTCGTAACTTGGACATTGACTACACAACAGCTAGACATTCTTTTTCGTAGTCGAATAATTTTGCTCAGGTTTGCTCAGTGTTCGACTTAAATATGAGATAACTTTTTCTTTATCGCCGAACTTTTGGACTAATGTTGCACCCAGGCCGATGTTAGATGCGTCAGTATGAATGTAAGTAATTGCATTCGGGTCAAAGTGCCCTAAGATTGGAGGATTTATCAATGCTACTTAAGGGTTTGAAATGCTTTCTCTTGATTTTCTGTCCAGGTAAAAGGTACATTCTTTTTTATAAGACTGGTTAATGGATCGGCAATTTTTGAAAAACCTTTGATAAATTTTCTATAATATGAGCACATTCCTAAAAATGATTGAACTTCTTTTATCTTTTTGGGCCGAGGAAAATCTCTAATACCCTTGATATTATGCTCCGCTGGTTTTATACCATGTTGATTAGTTATATGGCCAAGAATCTCCAGTTCTTCGAAAGCAAATTGGCATTTTTTGTTGTTCAATTTTAAATTAGCCTCGCGAAAACATTTTAAAACAGCTTCTATTCTTTTGAGATGTGTTGAAAAATCCGAGCTATAAATGATTACGTCATCTAGATAACATAAGCAAATTTGCCATCTAAGATTACCAAGCATATTTTCCATGTTCCTCTCAAATGTAGCAGGGGCAAGGCATAGACCAAAGGGCATTACGTTGAACTCATATAGGCCATGTGCTGTAGTGAAGGCTGTCTTTTCTTTATCTTTCTCCTCAACCTCTACTTGCCAATATCCTGATTTAAGGTCAATTGCTGAAAAGTATTTGGATCCTTGAAGTGTATCCAATACTTCATCAATTCTGGGAATTGGGGGTAAACATCCTTCACTGTTACATCATTCAATTTTCTGTAGTCAACGCAAAATCTGTACTTACCATCTCGCTTCTTGACCAAGATTACAGGGAAGGACCATGGACTCGAGGATGGTCTAATTTATGCCGTCTCTGAGCATTTCATCAATTTGTTCTTTTATGATTTCTCGCTCTTTCGCGCTCACCCTATACGGCTTGTCTTTGATCGGTTTTGCGCCTTCTGTATCGATCCGATGTTTCGCTAAGTTGGATCTTCCTAATCCCGACGAAAACAAATCCTCGTACCTTTCCAAAACTTGTTTCAATTGCTCCTTTTCCGTATATGCTAAATTTTCGTTTATCTGAAATTGGGGTTCTTCATGCTCTTTTTGTTCACTTTCTTCCATAAGATTCACTTCGGCTGGCTGGCTTCCAAAGCACAATGTTTGGTTTTTTAATATTTTTAATGGTCGAGGGTAAGGGTTTGTTATCCAGATATATGTTTCCTTATTCACAACATTTATTAAGCTTCTCGCTAGTCGAAGTCCATTTGTTTGAAACATTTTATGGTTTTTTCTCGATGATGTATTCGCCATCCTCTGCTTCTACAAATGCATTAATCAATTTAATAGAAAGTTCTGGTATAATGGCATCCTTTGCACTTTTTATTTTCTTCTGTTGATATTTGATTACGTCACGATTTTCTGTCAAGTCATATTTGATTATTTCACGCTGACAATCATTTTTGCGTTCATTTTCTTAAGAAAATCACGTCCAAGTATAAATATTCGCAAATGTGTTCTCATTATCACAAATTGATGTGTAATTGTTTTGTCATCAAATTTTATATTTAAAATAATATTTCCTACGATATCTAATTCTTTGCCATCGGGTCCGGAGCACATTTTATCAGGATTTATTATTTCAAGACCTGTGTTAAGAGCTGTACTAAGGTCGACCACTGAAAGATCGGCGCCTGTATCAATCAAAGCTTCGCAGATACCGATTCTATCCACGTTAATGTTCATTTTATATTTGGGGTCTAACTTTTTAATTCCATTTATGGTCGACTTGCTTTGATTGACGGACTCAGGCGCGATGTTTAGTTTAAATCTTCTAAATGCAGCATATCTATTCCTTGTAGGGATACTCGAGTACGGCTATTACTTACGTCAGAGTAGAGCAGAGGTCTCGACTTCTGAGTTCCATTATCCATTCGGATTTCTTCTTCGACCTTGTCTTGTGTAACTATGGGGTCCTCTTCCACAATTCTTACAAACCTGACTCTGCAATACCGCGCTACGTGTCCTGGCTTGTTACACTTGAAACATACTGGTCTCCCGTCTCTGTCCTATTCCTATTTGAATTTGGATTCTTATTGTATGTTTTACTTGGGTAGACCGGTTTTGGCTCAGGATTGGGAGTGTAAGATCGTCTAGGGGCAGATACCTGGGGCAGAGGGCTTGTTCTGGTAATACCTCGGAGTGGGGGCCTGGGGCTTGGAGGTGTTCTGGTAGTACCTCGGAGCGGGGGCCTGGGCTTGGAGGTGTTCTGATATGGTCTTCTGAACGACGTAGCATTCTTCCATTGCTCTTGATGATGGGGACAAGGAGAGCGTGGTCCATTATAAAGAGCTTTTGATTTTTCTGCACGTTCTTGGTAATTCTTTTCGAACAAATCCAGCTTTTTACAAATTTCTAGAAGTTCATTGGTATTTTTAGGAGGGTTTAGGTGAAGGGCAAAAGAGTATTCTTTCTTTAAACCCTCCAATAACCCAGTTTATTTTAGTCTCTTCTTCCATTTGGGGGTCGACCTTGTTGCACAGTACAAGGATATCCTCTGCGAACCTGATTGCAGGTTCATTCCACTGTTGTATCCTGTTTAATCTAATCCTCATTTCTTCTTTGTTGGCGTCTGAGGCAAAATCCTCAATTAGGCGGCTCTTGAAATTTTCCCAGCTGGTGAAACTTACTTTGTGTAGGTTCAGCCAGGTTTTGGCGCTACCAATCATATTCATGGCAGCATAACGGGATATAATGTAGTCTGCCAATGGTACAGGAAGTCAATTTCTTCAAGAGATTCAATCCATGGGCGAGGGTCTTCTGTTCCATCATACTTGGGGATGTCGATGTTGGATTCAGGACAACTGGGTCGGAACTAGCATCTCTACCAATTGTTGCACCAGGTTGCGGCTTGGCAGACTCTTCAGCCTTGATTCTCTCCTGTGCTGGGTCTGGCATCTTACCAGAGCGTGTTTCAACATCCTACAAATTTATAAAGGGAATAATGAGATAAGTCTACTTTATGTAGCCACCAGAATCATTTATTTATTTTCTCACATCAAAGAGAGCAGTGAAGTCACAGTGTACCTAAATACAAATGATGATAATCTGAAAATAATCTGTTTTAAATAAATATCATAGAATATAAAAATTAATAAATATATAATTTAAATTTCAATATATTAAAAATAATATAATAAATACGCCATTAATCATGATGTAACAATATATATATATATATATATGTAGTATATTTTGACATAGATAGATCACAACCTTCCTCTAATATTTATTATAACCCCATATCTATATAAAAATGTATCGATCTTGTAAAAATAGTGACAAATAAAATAAAGGGGTAAAGGTAGACCAAGACGACACCATGGACCAGACGACAAAGTCCAGACGACGCCATGGACCAGACAAACAGGTGTTTATGATAATGAGTTCAACCCCCCCCCCCCCGTCAGCAGGTGGCCGAACAGGTGGCCAGACGTAATAAATAACCCGGCGCCTGACAGGTGGCGTGATTACGGGAGCCAATCAGAACTCGCCGCCATCTGCGAGCGTCCAATATAAAAGCCCCCCAAAATGGGACGAAAGTTAGTAGTTGTTTCAGTTGTTTTCAGAGCGACGCCCGTCATACGGTCGGGTCTCTCACCCCTATCCGCGATGTAGGCCTTGGGCATCCGTGGCGCCCGTGGTCTGTCTGCCTTCGTCCGTGGTCTACCTCTACCTTCTTGGAGTTACCATCTAGACCTGCCTCTGTCTCTTGCTGTTCCAGTGCGGGAATCCCATCACGCACCCACTACCACGGCTGCCCAGCACATTCCACTTCGGGATTACTACAGAACCCGTTAAAGTCGACAGGATAACTGAGGACAGCAGCATGCAGAGGATGACGGAGGTCAGGGACGACTACGTCGCGGATGCCCTCACCAACATGAAACCCCACTGCGAAGATCTAAGGAGGCCCTCATCTCCTCCTTCGACGGATCCCATGCAACAAGCAGCCTTCTTCCAAACAGTCATCTCCAGAGATCAACTCCAGCCAGCATCAGCCATTTCAAGGTACCTTAAACTTTGTTTCTGACATTTTCCCCATAAATTTTATACTTGTATTTTCACTTTAAGCATTTTAAAATCAATTATAACCTTTCTTATAACATTTTTATCCAAATTTTAAAACTTTCACACTCTCATTTATCATTTTTACTTTATTTTAATCAAATTATAAATTTTAATTAATCATTTTCAATTTTATTATTAAAAATATTCAATCACGCATTTTTAATAATCTTACATGCCTTTCTTAAATTCACCTAAAATGGCATTATCCAAATATGCAACTTTCAATTTTACATAAAAAAAAATCATATTATATTTTAATTACTCAAATCATATTTTCTAAACTTATTTGTGAGTTTTTTTTAATACCTTATTTTTATGGCCCCATAGTATTAATAATTAAATTATTACACTCTTTATATTACTTGACCTATTACTATTCCAATTGATATTTCTCAATATTTAAAAGTTTTAAAAACTTATCCTAGATTTGTATTTTTATAAATATCAATTTTAAATTATCTCATCTCATAATGTGCCTTCCATTTTTCCCACAACTTACAAATAAACTATAAATTACAATATTATAATGAAGAGGTCCCCATCATCTCTAAAATCGATCCTGTACATGAGACCAAAGGAGACTAAAAGGACAATTAAATCCAATCTACATCCCAACGACAGCTCAAGGACGCACGCATTGAACTCTCCCCTAGTTTTTTTTCTACTTCGTCTTTCCTTCCCTACTTCTAAAGGGGTGGAATGACCTTGTTACATCATTAGCATCCATCATTAGCAGAGATAGTCTTTCTTACTTCAACACTCTTACCTGTCAATCATTCAATTATAGGCCTTCATGCTTCTCTCGTCTCTTGATCATTTTCCATTGGCCTTCTATGCCTTCGTTCTAACCACCCCTCGTCCATCGCAGAGTTCCTGTTTGCCGACTTTTTAATTTACACCCAGGTCGCCGTCCCAGCATTTCTTTATTTCATTCTTTTTTCCTCAAACTCGGGTTCAATCAATCAATGGCAACAGTCGAGCCCTGTTTTCACAATCTACCTCCATCCTTTAACCTCTTCAACGGTTCCTGAGACTCCTGCTCGTCAATCTTTTTTAATTTTTATTTTTTAATGATTCATCGACCTGGTACACTCTTCCTCCCTATGTTAACTCCACACGGAGAGCTTGGGTAACCAGCAAGACTTTTTTTTTCTCTAACGCTCGACCCAGGCCATCATCAGCACGATGCGCCCACTCATTTTTCGTTTAATTCTATTTTTCATCTGGTCGAGCTGAATCACCGACAGCAGCGCAGCTCTTGAGACACCATCTCTTTTTAACCTCTCTCAGAAAAAAAATTCTTTCCCATATTATCCCATTACCTACCTCTCCTTCGATCTTCACGCCTTTTGCCCATCTGATCTAATGCTACTTACAGAGCATCTTGAGATTGCTGAACCCTGAAAACAATACTTCGCTTCTAAGCTCGTATTGCAGGGCAGGACTACTGAGATGTCCTTTGCAGAAACCAATTCAGACCTTCTTCCTTTATTCCTCACTGCGTCACTACCTATCACATTACCTTTTTAGTGCAAGTGTCCCTAGGCGGAAATGGCGCTCTAAATCAAAATAAAATAATAAAAAATAATGGAATAGAGTATTCCAATTATGACTATTTTTTATTGCTGTAGGTAATTAAACAAAACAATAAAAGTAAAAGAAGGATGTATTCCATATTGTTAAACGTATCCTTGCACCTGGTTGATGATCAAACTTGATTTTTTACAAATGAATTTCTACCGCTATCGTGGTTTAATCTGGTGAATTTATTTGTAAGGAATGGAAGAACCTGTTGGTTGATTTCCACAATAAAGGGCATAATTATAAAAATAAAAAATTGATGGGTCACAATAAATGAAGAATTTCAAATAAATATATTTTTCACAACAATAGAAGGTATATTTACTAAAGAAAAAAAAATTACCTTCGCGTCCACATGGTTGGTCTACTTGTCTTAGTAGGAGGGGGGGAGTGGTAAACTTGCCAGTTGTTTCTAGATCATTATATTGGAATATTTTACTAGATATACATAATATAGAGAACTCTAGAATTGGAATCATAATTTTCCCAAAAAGGTTCGAAATATGTATGTAAAAATAAAGGGTTGGAAATAACCCTGATCCCTCAAAAAAAAAACAACATTCAGAGGGCTCCAATAACAATAGATATCACCAATCGATTATATTTTAGCAATTTTCTTCATTTAAATTGAATGTTATATCACACACCCAATATTTTTACAATGCCTAAATGTAATTCAGAAGAGTACAGCTCCGAATTGCTGTCCAAATTTCATCCTGAGAATAGATTAATGAATACAAAAATTTTAGATTTTCGTCTTAATAAATAGATAAGAATGGTAAACTTTGTTGTTTTATTTACAATTCTATGACAAAATCTATAATCAAAAGGATCGATTGCGGAACTTTTACATGAAATAATATTATTATATGTTTCCTACTGAAACTTTCTCTTATCACAATTCCAACTTCTTTCTTCCAACATGTTCTTTCCTGTGTATATATTGAAATTATTTTATTTTCTGATCAAAATAAAACGCTTTGTTTAGCATTGAAATTTGTACCTAGTAGAACTTGAGATAAAAGGTATCATGTACATTATCTCTTCATAAAGGTTATTGAAAATTATAATTATTTTTTCAATTGGAAGGGGGTCAGGCGGGATTTATTACTTAATTATTCGCCAAATCAATTTATGACCTCTTACTGAACGCCAACTTGTTTAAGAACAAGGTTGATTGATTTACTATCTGTATATTTCACCCTTGGAACAAAACATGTTATTACCATATATTTTCGGAACATCTCTATTAATTTTAGAAAAAATTTCCAGCTTAGAGATCATAGTTTTTAAGAACTAAATTTCCGATTGCATCTATAGAGAAACATCTATAATGTGTCTATAAAGCTAATTGGAAATATATAAAATTCATTTTAGTCCCAGCCCCCAAAATACTCATTTTGATTATTCTATCAGTTAATTACCACTTATTCAATTGATATGTGTTTTAATAACGATAAGGATATAATTTGTGAAAACAATAAATGTTGAGGCAAACAAAAATTCATAGTAAACGCTGGCGAGGTTGGCATATTCAATTTGTATTTGAAATTTCATCAAATAAAATCTGAATTTATTTAATAAACAAATAAAAGCACAAAATATTAATGTGACAAAAGGCAAGAAGACTTACTTGTGTATGTAGGTGTGCTAGTGAATTCTTCTGAAATCATTAATAAAAATATTTTTATTTTAAAAGTATTATTATTGATATTATATATAAAAATAAATATAACTCTCAAATATAGAAAATTCACATAATAAAAATTAGTTTCTACTCCGTGTAAAAATTTGAATATAGACAACTGAAAAAAATTACTATTCGCTTTCATGAAATTAAAAAAAAAGAATTCTTAAAATACAGGCCATTTTTATCTATGATGGTTCAAAAATTAATATCAGGCCTTCGAAATATACAAGGTATATTGACTCAGGTTAGTTAGTAGCACTATTTCAACGGCCATGAAGAACTCTAATATTCTTCCCCGTTGTCATTGCGGAAGGTGGCCTGGCCTTATTTTCCTAATTCAGAAAGTGCTTACGACAAATCAAAAATGTATATTTTCCTGAAATTGAGGTAGAATCGTTTCAAATCTCATGGCACAGAAATGCGTCTATTAATAATTTATTTGGTACAAGCATGATTCTTGGAATAGAAATCTGGGTGGGCCACAAATGATGGTTTTCGGTCTGGAGAAAATAATTGTTCAAGATAGTAATGGTACAGAAGTGTCGCCCACTTTTAGTCCATTAAACCATATTTCAGAAAGTTCAACGTTCCATAAATAAGAGCAAACAACCATAACCCTTTATCTATTCAATATTCAAATAAATTGACTAAGGAGTATTGAAAATATATGAGACGAAAATGGTTATATGTGTATGTGGTTGAACTAGTACATTCATCTGAAATCATATGAAGAGGGTAACATTTAATTTTTTCATTATTTACACTATATTTTATTATTTAAAAAAACTCCCAAAATCATAAATTCGATATTTTTATAATGAAATATGAAAATAATATTGAAAAATTAGGAATCGATTAAAATCGATGAATTCAAGAGGGGAAATTATTTTACCATCTTTTTTAATATTAAAATTTATACCTTATTATTTATTGAATAATTTTTGAGGCCCAATAAAAATAATTTTCGAATATCTTAGAATTTTTTTTTTGTAATTTGTATGGTTAATAAATATATTGATGATTAGAATTTTATGCTTTAAGAGTCAATAATTTGCACTATTCTATTGACAATGATGACATCAATTTATAATCCGATATTGATTTTTATTTTAATGTATATCAAAATTAAAATATATCTATTAAAATTGAATGATATATTATATACCTATGGGTCAGAGAATTAACAGAAAAAGGTTCCAAATTTGAGAATGGAGGTGTTTGTTATATTATGATTATTCAATGTTTTTTTAAGAACCACCCATGTAAAAATTTATTCTATTGTTTAATAATTTCGAAATAATACTCTTAATATATTAAAGCACATATATTTCATTTGAAGATTTATAGCTTCAAAATCTGCCGTTTGAATGTTTGTAAGAATAGTTTTAAAGAAAAGCAATTCATAGGAATAAATTGTCGAAAAATACACTTTATTTGTGAAATAATATTTATGGATACTTAGTGAAGGTAAAATATGTAAAATAATTGGGAATCAATATGTTGTAAATTATTACCTGTGTGTGTGGAAGAACAAGTTGTTTCACCTGAGGTCACAAAATATTGTCAATTATTTTCTTGAAAAGCATCAATTTTGATTATCAAATTTCTTTTAAATTTACATTATTAAAAATACATACATATGTCATAATATATGCTCTTACAGGAATAATAAAGTAAATCTGCAGTCGACCAGAGAGAGAGAGAGACGTAGTCAATAGATCACAACTAACTCACGACCATTTTGACCACATTCCTGAGGGGGGGGGCCGTCACCACCTGGCGACTATCCTGGTTAGCCCCCCGGTTGTGTATACAGGGAAAAACAGTCGTTCAGCTGATAACGTCTCGCTCGCTCTCTCTCGGCTGGCTGCCTGGATGATTGCTCTAACAACTCGTTGTTTCATTATTTCTCTCCTCACCACATTTACCACTATATTCCCACATTGAAAGTCGACAGGATAAGACCTGACCGGGAAACAAATCCCTCATATACCAGAGTATGAAGAAAACAAGAAGCAATACCACGATGATCGAACAAACTTACAACCAAGTTCCACAAGAACCAACGACCGACTCTACTGTAGCCGCTTCCCTTCGAACTCTCACCCTCTGTCTCGACCAACTTTTAAACCGTGAGTCTGAAGAAACAATCACCTACGACGGAGATGAACCTGCCGCACACTTCTTCTCACAACTTGAGTCTCAGCCGAACTTCCACAACTTAGAGCCAGCACGCCAAGCTCGAAAGGCTCTATCATCACTCAGAGGCGAACCTCGCAAAATTGCAAAAGACTTAGCGCTACTCAATAAGACTTATGAAGAGGTCAAAGAGTCACTCTGCGCCGTCTATCCCCGACGCCCTAGCTTCACCCTTCAAGAGTTCTATGAACTTAAATGCACGTTGATGGCCGAGATCGAGACCTACTACAAGAACAAGGTCCGAATAGGATTGGCGATCAACCTCCCTAAGAGTGCCATCGTGCAAGCACTATCCAACGGTGTGCCACGTGACTATGGCAACCTTTTAAAGATGGCACAACCCTCGGGACCAGAAGAATGGTTGTGCTTAGCCCAACAGCTGACCTACGAAGGGGATAACACCAGCACTAAAGCTGCCCAACAACGGTCACCGCGCCAGAGCAGAACACCTTCCACCACCGTCGACAAGACCCCACCATATCCTTGCCGTTTCTGTGGCGGACAACACTGGCACGCACAGTGTCAGCAGCGAGGGCCCCACCAGCGGACTTTTCGGACCTTTACACCTGCGGTCCGCAGCGTCGAGCAACCCCAAAGATCGACTGGGCCTGCAGGTGTCTACGAGACCGCAGCAACGACGAGCTCGGGAGAAACCAAGTAATGCCAGCTTCGGCAGAAGAACTCCTCCGAAGCTCAATGAACCTACCTGCAACTTAAACCAGGCATACGCCTGTAAGTGCAATTATTTTAACCCCTATCATTCATTCTTTAAAGATGTCATTCCTAATTGACTCTGGAGCCAATGTTTCCATAATTAGTTTAAACCAATTTGAATATATTAAAAATGTTAATAGTTTCATTTGTTCCACCCCTATTAACAATGATGTTATTATCCGTACTATATCTAGTCATGCCAAACCAATCGGATTAGTTACCTTACCAATACAATTTAATAATTTTAATTTTAATGAAACATTTTATATTTTAAATTCACCCCTTGAACATGGTATCCTATCTATTCATGTTATGCAATTCTTAAGATTAACAATATATTTTTATAATCAATTGATACTTCAAAATAGTGTTCCAGTACCAAAACATTTGTACCATTTTGTATGTGACCTTCCCACTTGTAAGCACGGCTCGCGAATAATAACTTCTAACCCTAAACGACCCATAATTCACTCGGTTAACTTAGGCGTTGACGATTTTCAACCTCCACGTGAGCCTTACTTACAAACAACCCTTAGTAATATTTATCAACCTTCCCCTGAATGCCCCTCTCACCCTTACAACCTTAATAGCATTTCTACCAGCCCATGCGCCTCTAGAGAATTAATGATTAAAGAATTTATCGAACAACGCCCAGAACTGACTATCCCTTATCAGCAATTATTGTATTCTTTTAAAGATATTTTCCCTATCAATAAATTCAATGTATTACCACTCAACATAACCCCTGTAAAACTCAAAATTATTTCCGATAAAGTTATTTCCCTCCGACCATACCGAACTCCCTATGCCTACCAGAAGGAAATTCAGGACCAGATATCTCAACTTCTAAAACATGACATAATCACCCCCTCCTCTAGCCCATATTCCTCTCCTGTGACACTCGTTGGCAAACGCGATAACACCATGCGTCTCTGCATTGACTTCCGTCGCGTGAACGAACTAGTACCCTCGGATTTGCATCCTTTGCCATTGATAGAAACAGTACTGGATAACCTGTCGAAAGCCAGAGTATTTAGCACCGTTGACATAAGCAATGCATACTATCAAATCCCCATCGCGGAGGAGAGTCAACCACTACTCTCTTTCGTGACTCAACAAGGGCAATATAATTTCAAACGCTTACCCTTTGGGTTCGAATCAGCACCCCAAATTTTCGAACGTGTGATTACCCAGTTGATCCACAAACACCACCTCTCCTTCATAGCCCATTATTATGACGACTTTGTTATTTTTTTCTGACTCCTCAGAACAACACCTTACACACCTTCGACTTTTCTTTAAATTCTGTTTAGAGGAAAATCTCCAACTTAACCTTAAAAAATATAATTTTTATCAAATGAAATATATTTTCTCGGCTACCACATCACCGCAGGGACTTACACACTAATATTAAAAATACCGAAATCATCAACGCTATTAGAACTCCTATCAACGTTAAAACCCTACAATCATTTTTAGGAGCCGTCAACGTATATCATAAATTCATCCCAGAATATGCTAGACTTCGCCACCCCTTAAATCAATTACTAAAAAAGAACGCCAAATGGCTTTGGAGCCCGAATTGTCAACAAGCCTTTGATAAATTGAAGCAACACCTCGCAACACAACAGTGTTACATCTATTTCAAGAAGGGCTCCCATGCCAGGTCTATTGCGACGCTTCCACGCAGGGGCATCGCAGGTGTACTCAAACAAGTACATCCTGACGGTACCATCTACCCTTTACAATATTACAGTCGCGCGTTGCGTTCCTATGAGCGTAATTACACTATATCTGAACTGGAGTGCTTAGCCATTGTAGAGTGCGTTGACAAATTCCGAGTGTACCTCCTAGGTACAAGGTTTGTCATCTACTCGGATCATCACACCTTACAATGGCTAAAGACCATAAAAGACCCCACCGGACGCCTTTTTCGTTGGAGCCTTCGACTCTCAGCTTACGACTATGAGGTCAAATACCTCAAGGGCTCGCGTCAGTACGAGGCGGACCTACTCTCCTGTAACCCTTTCTGCGGATTCCTATCCACAGGTCAAATAAAAGATCATCAGGGCGAATTACGGAGGGACACAAGGTATATCCTCAATGACAAGGACCTTATGACCATCATACGACGGGTTGTCACTAAAATAATTGTTCCACCATCACTCCGTGGCACCCTACTACAACGAGCCCATCGCGATTTCAATCACCCCGGCATTTCGCAGATGACCAGACTGATCGCAGCCCAATACTTTTGGGACGGCATGACAAATGACATCAGGACACATGTAAGAACCTGTTCAGTATGCCAATTGGTCAAACCACCAAAAGGACCTATCTACGGAGAATTGGGATAACTCCCCCCAGCGGTCCTGCCATACGAACTAGTGTCACTAGATACTATTTCTGGATTCGCGAAATATGGAAATTCTCAGACCTGCTTACATGTCGTAGTGGACCATGCCACACGGTACGCGTGGGCATTTCCATCGTGGTCCACCAGCATTCTCACCTATACCCAAGTGATTAAAAAGGTGATGCAGTTTGGTTCTCCTAAACGACTTTTGACGGATAGAGCTCCTGCCTTCACCTCTCCGAAATTTCGTAGATTTTTGATTAGACATAACATTGGCCAACTTCTCACGACAAGCAACAACCCTCAGGCCAACGGATTAAGTGAACGACTAAACGCCACGATTACTGGCAAACTTAAACTGTTGCGCCTCCAAGAACCTAAGACGGCCTGGACCAAACTACTACCTCAGGTCCTTCAGGCTTATAACCATACCCCACATTCTGTGACCGGGTTTCCACCGTCATACCTATTGTTAGGTAGTTTCCCGCTACAACTATCCGAGCATGTACAAAACTACCCAAAAATCGACGACGCCAGAGAATTGGCCTATCAAAGGACACACGAACGACACTTACGCGACAAAGCGAGATTCGACCAAACACATAGAGCTTCCGATTTTGAAGTAGGCGATCTCGTTTTGGCAAAAACATACCACCATCCAGACACTGGTAAACTAGCACCTTTCTTCTCAGGACCTTATGAAATACTGGAGATAATTTCCCCTCAAATCGTATGGATCAACCGCTCCAACCGACCTCTAAGTCGTAAGACAGATACAATTCATGTCAACAAATTAAAACACTATACGGAAAATGAACAATTTATTTCACCGCCCGTAAATGACCGAGACCAACCCAAAAATACCTTCAATTTCCCATATAAACACTTCAATCACACTCTAATCCATACTAAAACGGCTATTAACTCACGAAAGCAACATGGCTACACTTGCAATCAAGATAATCAAAGATATTTGAACCACTTATCCCCTGAAATCTTTAACAATTACTAACCTGACAACAAGACTTTACGAACCCAGTAGTATCTAAATAATTAAGGTAGAGTGGCCCAAAGCAAGTTTCCCCTCGCTCTGTCCGCCTATATTCTACCTTTGCATCTAGAAATATTTTATCTTCGAAAATTAAATATAAGTCCATTCGACTTCCTCACCTACACACGGGACTTTTTCCCTCGGACTCGCTACACAAGTAACTACATAGATAAGTTAGATTGGCCCAGGGCAAGTCTCCCCTCGCTCTGTTCGCCGAGGTTCTAACATTGTATGTAGTTTTATATTTACCTCAGTCCTGAGCTCACGCAATTTCCAGCCTCAACCTCATTTCTCATACTCTACACCTATAGCATAGAAAGCCCATGCCAAGTTTCCCCTTGCCATGTCCGCCTGAAAAATATCTTAAAGTGTAGAGTTCCCCAGTCTTAATGATCTTCAGAATTCCATCATATGTATGTGACTCTTCTTCCCCTTGTTCACACTCCTCAATAACATTTCCCTTATAGTACATTAGATTTTGTTGTATATAGCCTTTTATAACCTTGATATTTTCAAAGATTTCCTTGAATGTCAAACTTCCCGGTGTTGTAAAACTGCTTGTAAATAATATTTACTTATGTACTATACAATATTTTATTTACATAAAACTATGTCACCATTACCTTAACTAATTTTAACTGTAAAATTATTTTCTCTATTCCTGGCTTCTCCAGCTTTAAATATACTTAAACCATGTTCAGCCTTCTTCAACGGGGGCCATATGTCATAATATATGCTCTTACAGGAATAATAAAGTAAATCTGCAGTCGACCAGAGAGAGAGAGAGAGACGTAGTCGATAGAAGACAACTAACTCACGACCATTTTGACCACATTCCTGAGGGGGGGGGGCCGTCACCACCTGGCGACTATCCTGGTTAGCCCCCCGGTTGTGTACACAGGGAAAAACAGTCGTTCAGCTGATAACGTCTCGCTTGCTCTCTCTCGGCTGGCTGCCTGGATGATTGCTCTAACAACTCGTTGTTTCATTATTTTTCTCCTCACCACATTTACCACTATATTCCCACATATATATTAAGAATTTTCATTGATTTAAAAAGGTATATCCATTAATTGATAAGAATATGCATTATGAAATAAAATGATGACTCCATCAGGGTAGAAAGTGTACAAAATTTATTATAGGATATTTGAATTCAATAAAATAACTTGTATTTTTTAATTAAGCATGTGCAACATTTTTATATAATAACGAAATTTTTAGGTTTTTACTACCCACATATTTTCAATCATATGAATAAAAACAATAAACATACTTGTAGATGTTATTGAACTGGAAGATCCACCTGAAAACGTATTTTGAAATCAACAATCAATACAATGAAAGGAATTACTAAACAATGAACATAGAGATTGAAAAAGGCCATTAAAAATCACTTGATTCTCCTGTTACGATGTCCCTACATACCTCAGAAGAGGGTTGTTTTTTTAAATAGTTAATGACCCTTCTTTGGTCTACAAACTTCTCGTTTCTCTCTTTGGCCTTGCTTACTCGACTTCCCCTTGGCTATCTTAGATACCAGCACCCACTTTCACCAACTTTGTGTGCAAACAATCCTGCTATTAACGGTCTTTTGACTGCTTTTTATTGTGGTTTGGTAATAAATAGTTATTAGGAACATATCAAAGACATGGCGGAGAATGAGATCTAGAGGGTGGAACGACACTGATAGGAGATATCAATTATGCTACCACAAAAGCTGATATCGCTGAGCAGCGCAATAATTCCATAATAATAATTTTCTTTACTCACTATACAAAACTTTTAATTTTCTCTTAAATATTTTATTTATTTTGCAATTTTTCTAAAGGAAAATTTCTCAAATATTTAGCAAGGCATTTTCTTACTATGTCACTCATATAAATAGCAAATGAAACTTACTTGGAGGTGTAAAAGGACTGGAAGTACTGCCTGAAAAAAATATTTCAATTTGAATAAATAACAAAGAATAAGATATCTCGAAATTATTTTAACATTTTATTTTTCATGGCGTGCGCTTGCCTCTTCGTGCTGGTCGCGAAGAAAAGAACTCTTGTATATTCTATATTGGTGAATGAATATGATTTTCCTTCCTTTCAGATTTTGATTTTATTTCCATAAATAAAATATTCTATTTTATCTAAGCGATACATTCAAATTGTCTGATTAATTACAATACAATCTGGTGGAGATGCCGTGGTAGCATCCTATCGACAATTATCACCTGAACGACTAAGAAAAAGCCTAAGACTTCAAAGATTTCCGCCTACTGTGACACCAAAGAAATCTGTGAAATATGATCAAGAAGGACTACAGACAAGAACATCCATCACTTGTCTCCAGCATTTAAGAAACCTGCCCATATTTAAAGGTAAGTCGTCTGATTGCCCCCAGCAATTGCTCAAAGATTTTTATAGAGAAGCAAAATACTATGGTTAGATGACTCACTGTAACTTGCGAACAATTTTTCTTCCTTGATGGAACTGCTAAATGCTGGTTAGAAAATGTGGAAGAATATATAACGTCATTGTATAAGTTTAAAAATCTGAACAGTTTGTTCAGAAGGCTGAAGCAAAACTAAATATTTCAGACCAAAGAACCGATGATTCATTAGATTTTTACATCCAAGATGTGCCCAACCTTGTCGTCATGTGAATCGAGATATGAAGGAAGCAGAAAAAGTCTATATAGATATTGAAACTCTCATTCAGAGAGTTGTGAAAGAGGAAATTAAAAACGTTGTCGCAGGAAGGGACTATCCCGTCTCAACTGAAAATAAGGAAGAGGGGTAATCTAGAAAAGATAAAACAAAATAGCTGCTATTCTCAAACGCACAAGAGTTCAAATAGGTAGCCCAAGAATTTGGCAAAGTGTAGAAGAGCGAGAGTATAAATCTCGAATAGATAGAGACACCGATCAATTCCGTACCCACATTAACATTTCAATCTGTTTCCATTGCCATAGACCCAAGCATCTGGTATGATATTGAAGAGAAAGTTGGCTCAGCCCAATATTTCAACCAAAATCAAACTTGCTACAATAAAAATAGTCCTTACCCCACCGAATACAAACATAATTCTTAAGTTGAAGAAGACCAATTAAAGAACAAGAAGAACAATTGTTCCAATATATTCCTTTTTAATTGAATATATAATCTAACGATAGTCGAAAATTTAGGAGAAATATAATGACAATTTTTTTTGTTAAAATATGGTTTTCAAGGTCTTTGAAGCTCTTTCATAAATGTATATCAACTTTGTAATGTCAAATGATAAGTTCACATAACTCTGAATAATAATCATAAAGGCAAATATGCTTGATAACTACAATTTTGTACAAGTAGACAAAATTATTTTAATGGAATTCACAATAATTTCGAATATCAGTTTATAATCATTAATGATATCCGCGTGGAAAGAAGGATTGAAAAATTATGAATTATCATTTTGCGATTCTGAGCAAAACATGAGCCCATTGTTTATATACAGTAATAAAAGTTTGTGAATATTGTCAAATCTGCATTGTTTACTAACCGTAACTTTGTAAAATGTAGTGCCCTATAAACATGTCAGAAAAAAATAATAATACTAAAAAAAAAAAGAATGCCAAAATAGCCATGTTAATATTTTAGGCTGATAAAAACCAAAGGGTATATGGATTATAGACAAACACATGTTTTGGCTGTTAAATGAAACAACAATTTATATTAAATTTCACTACTGTATTTTTTGCATATTGACTATTGTTTGTTTAATTTAAGAATTATCATATTGACGGTAAAAAAAAAAGCCAGAACAAAAATTAATAAAAATAAGAAAGCCATAAAAAAAACTAATGCCAAAATAGCCATGTTAATATTTTAGGCTGATAAAAACCAAAGGGTATATGGATTATAGACAAACACATGTTTTGGCTGTTAAATGAGACAGTAATTTATGTTAAATTTTCACTACTGTATTTTTTGCATATTGACTATTGTTTGTTTAATTTAAGAATTATCATATTGACGGTAAAAAAAAAAGCCAGAACAAAAATTAATAAAAATAAGAAAGCCATAAAAAAACTAATGCCAAAATAGCCATGTTAATATTTTAGGCTGATAAAAACCAAAGGGTATATGGATTATAGACAAACACATGTTTTGGCTGTTAGATGAGACAGTAAATTATGTTAAATTTTCACCACTGTATTTTTTGCATCTTGACTATTGTTTGTTTAATTATAAGAATTATCATATTGACTGTAAAAAAAAACAAAGGCCAGAACAAAAATTAATAAAAAATAAGAAAGCCATTGTTTACATACGGTAACGCTAATTTTGTAAAGTTTTTTTAAAATTGCATTGTGTGCACTTACCTTAACTTAGTAATATGAATTTCTCTCTCAATACTTTTGTAAAAAAAGTGACACTCGTATAAAAATATATTTTCAAAAAAGTACGCAAGCAACTTGAAAAGAAATGCAGAACGCTCATTGGTCGCTTAATTGGCCTCGTGTTGTTACTTTGCCTCGTATTTACTCCGCGTAAGCCTCGTATTTACTCCACATAAAAAAAAGTTCTTCAAATGAAAAAAAGAAATAGCTAAAAATACTAAGCAAAATGTAGCCGAAAATTTTCCTCAGGTTTATAAAAAGCGACATGCAAAATTTGGTACCAATTGGTTCAGTAGTTTTGAGTTTATCACGAAACAGACAGACATTGACTTTTATATATATAGAGATATATAAATTCATATTCTATCAGAAGTCCTTTTTAATGGTAGTATGTTCATGCTCTTTAAATCCAGAAACACAATTGATTAAGGTAATTAATTCCACTACAATTATCTAGATGCATTCATCGGATTACGTATTACATTGATAAACCAAATCCTTTCATCTACACAGGCAAAAATGTAATTGACACTGCAACTTAAATTACAGTAAAATTTTATCTAAGAATAAATATTATCATTAAAATCTTTAGAGAATGAACGTTCTTTTCTATGAGGTTAAAATATAATTTATTGACTTCTGCCTATATATGAATATATATAGTATAGAGTAAGCTATTAGTGGTGACATAATACCTGTGTTTGTGGATAGACTATAAG
Source organism: Cordylochernes scorpioides (assembly GCA_030710605.1). Classification (NCBI taxonomy): domain Eukaryota; kingdom Metazoa; phylum Arthropoda; class Arachnida; order Pseudoscorpiones; family Chernetidae; genus Cordylochernes; species Cordylochernes scorpioides. The sequence goes on along the minus strand of CP092871.1, from coordinate 6,525,753 downwards.
ATTCACCTTACATCAAAAACAATCTTCAATTATTTCATCTAATGAATTAACTTCAAATTTATCAAAATATACTACATTGAAGATTGTCGGGAAATGTATTTTTGATGACAAGAAGTATTCCAAGGTTTATTTCATTGAAAGGCCTTTAAAAATATGCCGTATCAAAATTTAAATAATTTTTTCATGTTAGTAAAATGACTGGATGAGAAGTATCGATGAGAGCAAAAATTAAAAAGTGAAATGTCAATTGGTTGAAGATCAGATGATGAAGTACTTTTATGTATTTTTCCTAAAAATATTTCTTGAATATATGAAAAGCTTTTTCTATAAATTTCAGACATATATATAGTAATATAAACTTACCTGGAGGTGTAAAAGAACTAGAACTACTGCCTGAAAACATTATTTCAAAATCAAATAAATGATATAAAATGAGATAACTTGTGAAATACTAATTATAAATATATAACATATTGAAAATATAATTTTTAATATCAGTTTAATATCATTAACGATATCCGCGTTGAAAGTAGAGTGAAAAAATGATAAATATTCAATTTGAGATTCAGAGTGTAGCCCCTTATAATATTCAAATGTGATTAATATTGAAAAACAATAGCTTTTGATTCTACCCACTCAGTCAATGGCTTAATATATTTTATAAAATAAATAGCTATTTTTATTATTCAAAAATAAATAACACAAATATATTCAAATGTTTTATGAAAATATAAAGTTTGGAATGAATATAAATTAGTTATACCTGGTTGCGATATAGTTGGTTTAGTTGTCTTAGTAGGACGAGGACTAGTGACCTTTCCAGTTGTTTCTAGTACAAAACATATAAATACTAGTTCAATGAATTTATAAAATAAATATAAAAATTAATTTTAAGTTTTTCTAGTGGAATGACATTAGAGTGTTTTCAATATTTAAAAATGAAATTATTAATAAACAAATAAAAGGTTAAATTGGGGCGAAAAGCCGCCTAAATTAAAGGTCAAGACTGGAACAATTATATAGTCTGTGGATTTATTTCTGGCGTCTGATATTGATTAACCTCTCATACTCACCCGTGGAACTTATGAAAACTGGAGTAGGAGTAGATCCTATTAGAAATATGAGTCATTCATTTATTCATCAGAATGAATAATGTTTTTGAATATAGGAATAATTGAATGAAACAAATGTGAATACCTACTATTGCATAAGTAGTTAACATTTATATATATTAAAGTGTGATCAAAATTGTTTCCAATAAGTATTTATTTGCTCTATTTAGCAAAAAATCATCCTCTATTAATTATATATATTATAGGCAGTTCAAACCTTCTCTACACTTAAAAGAAAACACCTTGAAACGAATACTCCATCAAACAGAAAATAAGGTAATCGGGCTGTACGCAAGGTGTGGCACTACTTCAACGCCATGAACGACTGTAATATTCACTCGCGTCGTTCATGCGGAAGGTGTCCTGGCCTTACCTTTCTGATTCAAAAAGCGTTTACGACTAAACAATAATGTATATTTTCCTCGAATTTATGTAGACCCGTTACAAATCTCACAGTACAGATAGGCGTCTTTTAAATATCCATTTGTGACAAGCATGAAATAGAGGAAACCCTCGAAGTTCTACTATTCTGATATAATCACATTCTTGGCAAAGATATATTGTTTAGTCACAAATGATGGTTCTTGGCCACATACAAAGAATTGTTCAGGATGGTTATGGTTCAGAAAGGTCCTCCAATTTCTCTTCCATTAACACCACATTTCAGAAATAGGATTGTCCAATTAATAATTGCAAATAATCATAACCATTTATCTATTCAATATTCAAATATATCGAGGATGTGTATTAAAAATATATAAAGGGAAAATGCTTATTTGTGTATGTGATCGAACTTGAAAATTCATCTGAAATCATGTGTTGAGGGACACATTTGATTTTTCCTTATTTATACCACATTTTAATTATAAAAAAGTCTCAAAATCAATTATTTGGAATATTTGAACTGAAAGGAGGAAAGTATCTTCTTTAATATTGCAATTTATACCTCATCATTCATTAGGTATTGTTTTGAGGCCCAAAGAAAATAATTTTTCGAATATATCAGAAAAATAAATTTTTATAAATTTTTATGGTAATTAATGAAATTGATGATTGAAATTTTTTGCTTCAAGAGTCAAATATTCTCATCAATCTATTGACCATGATGAAAACTATTTATAATCTGATTTTGATTTTATCTTAATGTATTTTAAAATTGAAATATACCTATTAAAATTCAATGGTATATTATATACCTATGGGTCAGAATTAACAGAAAGAAGTTCCAAATATTAAGAAGGAAAGTGTATCTTATAGTATGATTATTCAATGTTTTTTTTAAACCACCAATATGACCGAATTATTTTTATTTCATTTTTAATAATTTCTCTAAAATGCTGTTAAGATATTCAAGCACTTAAATTTATTTTGAAGATACATAGCTTCAAAATCTGCCTTTGAATACTTGTAAGAATATTTTGAAGAGAGAGAGAGATCAACGATTCATAGAAATAAATATTGTCTGAAAATACACTTTATTTGAAAAGTAATGTATTCATTTACGGATCCTTAGTGTAGTTGAAATTTGTAAAACATATGGAAATCTGTTTGTTGTAAAATATCACCTTTGTGTGTGGAGGAACAAGTTGTTTCACCTGAAGTTACAGCAAAATGTGATTTATTTTCTTAAAGAGCATCAATTTTGAATATCAAATTTCTTTGGAATAAAAAATATTCAGAAAAAAAATATTTTTAAATAATTTTCATTGATATCAGAAGGATATATTCATAAATTGACAAGAATATGCATTATGAAATTACATGATGACTTCATCAAGGTAGAAATGTGTATTTAATTCAATAAAATAATTTATATTTTTCAATTAAGCATGTGGAATATTTTTAAAAGATGACCAATTTTACATGTTAAAAGTACACGGATATTTTCAATGATATGAATAAACACAATGAAACATACTTGTAGGTGTTAATGAACTGGAAGATTCACCTGAAAACGTATCTTGAAGTCAACAATCAATACAATGAAAGGAATTACATTTGCTAAACAATGAAAATAGATATCGAAAAAGGCTATTGAAATTACTTGATCATCCTGTTGCGGTGTCCCTAAGTACCTCAGAAGAGGTTTGTTATTTAAATATTTGACGACCATTATTTGGTTCACAAACTTTTTCTTTCATTCCTTGGCCTTGCATTGTCTTTACTTGTTATACAAATCTCTTAATTTTCTCATGTGGAATAAGTGTTTTTTATGAAATATTCGAAAATATAAATTTTCAGACATAATTATTCAATTTATTCTCTGATTGAATATTAATATTGTTAATATAAATTGAGATAATAGTTATAACAATTTCTAAAGCAGAACGAATTCACGAATATATTTAAACTATAATAATCATTTCAAAATAACCCATCCAGATGTTAAAAAACGATAATATTTCACTCAGGTTTCAATACCTTTTTTAAACAATAGTTTTAATCGAGCTTTCATACTCCCTTGACAAGTACTTAACTACAGGTTCTGCAACTTGAATTACAGTGAAATTAGTTTGAAGATCGAAAATTATTATTGATTCACATTGAACATATACTTTTCTCCCTTATGATAGACGATCATTCATTGATCTCTTGCCACATTTGAATATACGAGTATATTTATATAAAGTACATATTGTATATAAGTACACTGCGTGACATTGAAAATGGAACACCAAGAAATAGTGGCCAGAAAGTCATAAAACTCGGCAGACAGAGAGAGACAGGGACGAACAATAAGTGATCTTTATTTCAAAATGATAGTCATAATACAGAGCGAGAACGGCGTCGGCTTAGTAGCAAGTAGGACCACCGCGGACGGCGATGCACGCAGCAACACGTCTAGGTAGAGAGTCAATCAGAGTACGGATGGCGTCCTGAGGGATGGCTCTCCATTCCCTCTCAACCATTTGCCACAGTTCGTCTTCTGAACGCGGCTGTGGCAAGGCATGCAAACGGCGTCCAATGATGTCCCAGACGTGCTCGATTGGTGAGATATCAGGAGAGTACGGTGGCCAGGGAAGCATCTGTACATCTTGCACAGCTTGTTGGCTAATGCGAGCAGTGTGCGGTCGGGCGATATCCTGCTGATAAAGGGCATTGGGTACCCCCTGAAGGTAGGGGAGTGTCACCGGTCGCAGCACATCATCAACGTATCGTTGGGCCGTCATAGTGCCCTGAATACGAAGTAAAGGTGACCTGGAATAATACGCGATTGCGCCTCAAACCATGATTCCACGTTGTCGCACGGTGGGGCGTTCCACAATTGCTGCCGGATTGGACCTTTCTCCACGTCGACGCCACACGCGTACACGGCGACTATCACTGGACAAGCAGAAACGCGACTCATCTGAGAACACGACCCTGTGCCATTCCGTCATCCACGTCGATCTAGCCCGGCACCATTCCAAACGTTGGCGCCTATTCGGTGGGGTCAATGGCAGTCTTCTTAGCGGACGGCATGAGTGCAAGCCATTAGCAACCAATCGACGGGAAATGGTTCTGGTCGAGATGGAATGATCTAGGGTGTCTTGCACATGTTGCAGGATGGCGGTACAAGTGGCTTGTGGGGCCGCCACTGCTTGTCGAAGGATACGCCGATCCACACGTGCTGACGTCACTCTGGTTGCACTGACATTCCTATAAATTGCCACATTTCCTTGTTCCAACCATCTTCTCCCACAGTGGGTGCACCGTGGACGCACCAAGGTGTGTATCAGCTGCGATTTGATGTATGGACCAACCTGCCCTTTTCAGTCCGATCACCATGCCCCTCGTAAAAAGCGTCTGTCTGCTTGAACTGCCTCCGTTTACGATGACCTGGCATTCTCTGTTATTACACGTGTCTTTTGACACAAGAACAAAATTTATACAATGATTTTCCTTGAAGAAATAACGACACGAATACTGTCCTTTCTGCAAGTTCCTTACCTTAATATATTACTCCATGTGCGCACGAGAGCTGCGCATTTTACATCATTTGCATAACTCGGTTAGGCGCGTCTACCCTGAAATTTGCATAATTTTCTGGCCACTATTTCTTGGTTTTCCATTTTCAATGTCACGCAGTGTATATATTGTATATATTTATGAAGTTTGAGTAAGGAATTATTGGTGATATAATATATTCGTAAAAACATTATTTCACTTTTGAATAAATAACATAGAATAAGATAACTTGAAAAATATTTTAACATTTTATATTTCATCGCGTGCTCTTGCCTCTTTGCGCTGGTCGCGAGAAAAAGAACTCTTGTATATTCTATATTGGTAAATGAATGTGATTTTCATTTCTTTCAGAATTTATTTTAGTTTCATAAATGAAATATTCTATCTTATCTTTACGATTAATTTATTGATAAAGGTGTCGGGATAGTATTATATCGAGAAAAGAGGCCTTCTACCAACTGTAATATTGGGAAAATATTAGATATTTTGATCCAATATATGCCTTTCCAAGGTGAATAATTATTCATATGATGGTTTGAATTTTAAAAAATATTTAGAAACACGTTTTTTTTGAAAAAAATATATTGTTTTTATGTCTCTTTGGCACTTTCATCACTATATCTCAACTTTCTATTTTCGAATGATAAGTTCACAAAACTTGAAATAACAATCAAGGCAGATTGTTGATCTTATAATTATAATATATATATAATATAATATTAAGAGACAAAGGTCGCCTCTTCCGTCAAAATCGACGTCTAAAACTTGACGACATCTTTTGACCATCGCCGCAACTAGCGGCCTCGGGTCGGTGACAAAGCCACAACACCAGCTTTTAGACATATATTTTAACGGGAGAGGCATTTTGTCTCTTTATATCAATTTCCTCTCGGCAAAACTGATATCCAGCAGGGACTCATACATTGAATTCAATAGATTTTGTAAATTTATATAAAAGTTTTCAAATAATCTCAAGTGTTAGGTATAATTGTAACTGTATGTGCTGTATATATGCTTTTTCCCTTTTTTCTTTGTTTTAAGGTGTGTATAAATAAAATTACCTATGTATATAGTATGCTTGTTTGAAACCAATTAAATGAATATGGTAAATGCCTTTGTGCATATATTTTGGATATATAAATAGATTCTCCCTCTCTCTCTCTCTCTCTTGTATTGCTTTCCTGTGGGCGCCAGTCCCTTGGCGGGACATCGCGCTTTGTAATTATAGTTGATTGAATGAATCTATAATATGATTTTATAATGAAATCACAATAATTTTGAATATCAGTTTATAATCTATAATGATATCCACGTAGAGAGAAGGAGTGAAATATGACAAATATTTGAGATTCAGAGCGTAGCCGCCTCATAATATATAAATATGATGAACAACAACTTTTTAAAATCCACACACCTGGCCAATTGCCTAATTTACTATATATATATTTTAAATATTAATAACAAAAATATATTTAAATGTTTAAGGAGAATATATAAAGTTTGGATTATATAAAGATAAATTAGTTATACCTGGTTGCGATATAGTTGGTTTAGTTGTCTCAGTAGATCGAGGAGTAGTAACCTTTCCAGTTGTTTCTTAAACAAAGCATATAAATTCTAGTTCATTAAATTCATATATTAATTATACAACGTTGAATTTACAAGTGTTTCTGATAAAATTACATTATATTGTTTTCTATATTTGAAAATAAATTATAAATATAAATATGAAAGTTAAAATTAGTGCTAAAAGCAACCCAAATAGAAGGTCAAAATTACAACAATTACAGACTTTGGATTGAATTCTGGTCTCTCATATTGATTTATCTCTCATACTCACCTGTGGAACGTAAGGAAACTGTTGAAGGAGTAGATTCTATTGAAAATATGAGTCATTCACTTAATCATCTAAATGAACAATGTTTAGAATATAGGAAAAATGAATTAAACAAATGTAATTTCATATTTTCGCATAAGCAGTTAACATTAATATATATCTAAAGTGTGATTAATATAATATATATATTTATATGGTAATATACAAATTGTGTCCAATAAGAATTCCAAAACTGTATTAATTTATTGTGAGGCCTATAAATGGATTTATCAGCAATTCTCAAAATGCATTCTCCCATTAATTATATATATATATATTTCCTAATGAATCAAAGATAATTTAAAATTAATTTCGAATGTTTCTTTGATGTATCTTTAGATTCAAATATGTGAGCTCTTCTATTTTCAGATATATTTAAAAGATTTCCATTTTTCAAAATAGATATAAAAGTATGTTCAAAAGATACAAAATAATATAATATGGAGAAGTGTTTGGTAATGATCTAATAATTTGTAGTTCACATGCACTTTAGAGTAAAATATTGATGTTAATATATCAGTGTGTAAATGTGATTTTACTAATTTAACTAGTCCTTCTTTGATGTATTAATAGTGTCTTTATTTATCTCTAATTAAAGAGTATATGCCTTTTTCAAATATTGATTCTCAACTATTTACAATATATTTCTTTCTTTATCTTTTATCATTTACTGCGAAAATCGCTTCTTCATTTTCGCAAATAACAATAAAATTTTGAATGACCTTAACCTATGATTTCTTATTTACAATTGGTACCTTTTCCTTCCTTTTTGAACATTTCGATGCAAAACTATTTTTTTTTTTTTTTTTGGAATGTTAAAGTTTTAGGTACAATTTTGATGCTTTCTCTTCGGATATCTCATTTTCCTTTCATTTCATATAAAAAAAGTAGATATGTATTTCTCTTGTATCAAATTATGCGTGTTTTGTGTTTAGATTCAAGTTTGGACGCCAAAAAACACTCAATATGTTATTGAATATTTTCCACATTCGAAAAGAAAATCTATTTTATATTGCAATTTGCCTTATATTTCATGGTTTCATAATCTTTTAATATATCAGAACTTCCATATAGGTTACCTAATTTTTACACAAAATCTATGAAATTATACTGTTTAAAATCATGTTTCATAAAATAGAGCTTTGCGTATTACATGTACTCATTGTACACACTAAAACATTGTATGGATGGAGACAAGTGATGTTATATACCTTTCTGTTTACGAATTTCTATTTTCAAATTCATTTTTCGAATATGCTGTGATATTGATAATCTCTCTTCAAGTTAATTCTTTGAATTGACATATATAGTTATTTTTATAAAATTCAAATATATTTGTATCAAAATGTGTTTTTTATATTAAGATTATTAGGTATAGTATTTTTCTATTAAGATTATTATATTAAGTTCATTTTTATCTTTTGATTTAAGGAGAAAAATATATTTTAAAGGATATTTTGAGATATATTCTAATGCACACAAATCAACATATATGTTTGAATATGGATGTATCAATTCAAAACTTCAAATTTATTATTGATGGCAGACATTGATTGAATAGTGAACGCACTCAAAAATTATTTAGAAAATCAACATATAAATCTTGGAAGGTTATATCCCCTAATATTAAAGATGCTTTCAGAAAAGACTGATGGACTAATGAACTGGAAATAATAATATAATTTTCATTATATCATAAACTTGTATTACTGTCATAAAACAATCAGTTACAATACATTCACGTCGGCAAGAAATAAATGCACTAATACAACAAAAAAGCTGAAAGAACTAACTGGCGATATGTTATTAATAATATTACATAGATAATCCATTTGATAATGCATATAAGATTTTCAATAAATTAAAATCATCAATTGTACCGAATAGAATTCCCATAATTAACAAATCAACAGAATATCTAAAAGAGAAAACAATGACCAAATTAACATACAATTAAATTCCTGAAAAAAATCCCAATTTGAATAATTAAAAAAATAATAATAATTCGAAATTTTTAGCTACGAATGAACAATACAAGTATAACCATTGTCGAAGAAAAATAAATAAATGATAACATATCGCATTCTGATATTAAAAAAGCTCCAGGGTTAGACATATGTAACAATATGATTAAATGTGCTTACGCAAAAATAAAGCCTATGTTATGCAAACTATTTATTTATTGATTTCAAAAGGGGTATTATCTTGAGAAATGGAAAGTAGCAGATTCAAGGGTAATTCTTGAACCACAAAAATGTAATTTAGAATCAACAAAAAGTTATCGGCCTATCTCCCTAATATCAAATTTTTGAAAATTCGAATTTATGAATTCTATGAAACAATTTTTTGAGCTCCAGAAAACATGGATTCGTTAAATCAAAATCAACGACTATGTGCTTAAATTAAATAACAGATACTATAATAAAACATTGGCAGAAACAATTAGTAACGCTAATTGCAATAAACCTTGAAGGAGCCTTCGAAAATACAGGGGACCAGCTTTGATCAGAAGAATTGATGGAGATAATTTGCCTGTTCATCTGATCAAAACTTGACAATCTCTTTTGAAATATAGGAAAATAATTTCCAATTATAGTAACAGAAAAATTTCTAAAACAACATCAAAAGGTTGCCCACAAGGTGGAACATTGTGTCCATTGCTTTGGATAATATTCATAAATGATATGTTAACCAAAATACAACTTCCAAACTCCGAAATAATTTGCTATACGATGAGGTCACAATAAAATGCAGGAAAAAATATTTGGCAACCTTCAAAAATTCAATTGCGCATATTTTGGAAAAGTTGATGACTGGTGTACAGAAATCAAATTTAAAATATTTATTGATAAAACTAGTATTTTACATTTGCATAACAAAATTAAATTGGAAATTAAATAAAAAAATATATATTAGTACGCCCTTTCAAGAAATAAAAATCTTGGGAATTAACCTTTGCAAAGCATTGATGAAAGAATAAATTAAATTTTATTCCTCACTTGAATAATATTCTAAATCGAACTCCCCCAAGACTAAAAAAATTACACTTTTTGATATGTGGCAAATCTTGATGACTAAGCACCAAGCAAAGACTAATTTTATAAAAACAATATTTAAACCGATACTCACTTAATGGAACTGTGGTCTGGTATAAATATAGAAGTAAAAAGTATATAAACAAATTAAACGCGTTCACATAGCAATTATTATTATGGTGTACACAAACTTATAAAACAAATAGCTATATTTGTGTGCATTCGCTGGCAAATATTACTTTCATTACGGATTACATGGAATCCAGGAATCTGAAATATGATCTGGATAATTTACCGATTGAGGATTAACAGCGTTATGACTTGGATATTCAAGACATAATTGAATTTTTTTTGAAAAATAGAAGGACACAATTAAAGAAGAATACTAACCAAACATTTTGAAGTTTCTTTACCGCTAATATTCTGAACTATTTTGGGACATTTACACAACTCTCAATTCATTACAAATCACGAAATTTTAAAAGCTTCTTAAAATTCATCAAAGTAGTGCAGGATTCGAGATTATCTGTGGATGTGAGGAACAGACTTCTATTCATCGCTGCTAAATTGCCCCATCTTCCAAGAGTATAAATGAACAATGGACTAAATGTATCAAACCCGTTTGATCAAATTTCAACGGAAGACAAATATTTAAAATTCGACTCATTTTGCAGATTTATTTTTAATTTTATAAAAAAAACTACAAATTACTATGAAACGCTCAACTCTCTGTTTCAATAGTTTAAAATAAATAATTCTGTAAAATATTGCATATTTTCATGAATATATATTCTTTAAAATTTTCTTCAATCTGTAAATTGTTTTCCTCGAATACTCACAATAATTCGATATTTGCTTACATTCAACTATATTTGTATACAAAACCTTCATACATATTTAAATTTTTTTGATGTATTCCATATTGTTAAATGTACCCTTGCACCTGGTTGATGATCAAACTTGATTTTTTACAAAATGAATTTCTGCCTCTATCGTGGTTAAATCTGGTGAATTTATTTGTAATGAATGGAAGAGCCTGTTGGTTGTTTTTCACAATAAAGGGCATAATTTTAAAAATAATAAATTTATGGGTCACAATAAATGAAGAATTTCAAATAAATATATTTTTCACAACAATAGAAGGTATATTTACTAAAGAAAAAAAAATTACCTCGCGTCCACATGGTTGGTCTACTTGTCTTAGTAGCAGGGGGAGTGGTAAACTTGCCAGTTGTTTCTAGATCATTATATTGGAATATTTTACTAGATATACATAATATAGATAACTCTAGAATTGGAATCATAATTTTTCCAAAAAGGTTTTAAAATATATATGTAAAAATAAAGGGTTGGTAATAGCCTTGATCACTAAAAAAAAAAACATTTCAGAGGATCCAATATCAATAGATATCCCCAATCGTTTATATTCAACAACTTTCTTTATTCAAGTTTAATGTTATATCACACACATATTATTTTTACAATGCCTAACAGAAATTCCGAAGAGTCCAGCTCTTAAGAACTGTACAAATTTCATCCTGAGAATAGATTAATGAATGCTAAATTTTAGATTTTCGTCTTAATGAATAGATAAGAATAGTGAACATGTGTTGTTTTATTCACAATTTTATGACAAAATCTATAATCAAAATGATGGAATGCGGAACTTCAACATGAAATAATATTATTAGATGTTTCCTATTGAAACATTCTCTTATCACAACCTAATCTTCTATCTTCCAAAATGTTTTTTTCCTGTGTATATACAGAAATTGTTTCGTTTTCTGATCAAAATAAAACGATTTGTTTCAATTTGACATTTGTACCTAGTAGAACTTGAGATTAAAAGTTTCATAAACATTATCTCTTCATAAAGGTTTTCGAAAATTATAATTATATTTTCAATTGGAAGGGTCAGGCGGGATTTACCACTTAATTATTCGCCAAATCAATTTATGATCTCTTATCTGAACGCCAACTTGTTTACGAACAAGATTAATTGATTTACTATCTGTATATTTCACCCTTGGAACAAAACATGTGATTATCATATATTTTTGAAACATCTCTATTAATTTTAGTAAATATTTTCCAACTTAGAAATCATTTTTTTTTCAGAACTACATTTCCGATTGCATTTATAAATGGAATTAAAAATATATATTTTATAGTGTTTTAATATGAAACTTCAGAGAAACTTCTATAATGTATCTACAAAGCTAGTTGAAAATATAAAAAATGCATTTTATTCCCAGACCCCAAAATACTCCTTTTGATTATTCTGGCAGTTAATCCCCAATTATTCTATTGATATGAGTTTTAATAACGATAAGAATATCATTTGTGAAAACAATAAAGTTGAGCCAACAAAAATTCATGGTAAACGCAAGCGAAGTTGGCTCATTTAATTTGTATTTTGAAATTTTATCAAAAAAATTCTGTATTTATTTAATTTACAAATATAAGGCAAGAAATATTAATGAGACAAAAGGCAAGAAGTCTTAATTGTGTATGTGGGTGTGCTAGTGAATTCTTCTGAAATCATTAATAAAATATTTTTATAATTAAAATTATTCTTATTCATACTATCTATAAAATAAATATAACTCTCAAATATGGAAAACTAACAATAATAAAAATCAATTACTGCTCAAGTGTGAAAATCTAATATAGACAACTGAAAAAATTACTATTCTCTTACCTATATATCTATGGGTCAGAATTATCAGAAATAAGATCCAAATATTGAGAAGAAAAGCGTATGTTATAGTATGATTATTCAATGTTTTTTTCAAACCACCAATATAAACGATGCTTTTTATTTTATTTTTAATAATTTATTTAGAATACTGTTAATATTTTCAAGCAGTTAAATTTCTTTGAGAGATACATAGCTTCAAAATCTGTCATTGAATAATTTTATAGAATAGGTTGATGATCAGCAATTCATTGGAATACAAATTGTCTAAAAATGCACTCTATTTGTGAATTAATTAATTTATTTTTTGATCCTTAGTGAAGTTGAAATATGTAAAACATAGAGTAATCGAAATGTTGGAAATTATTACCTGTTAGTTTGGAAGAACAAGGAGTTTCACCTGCGGTCAGAACTAAAATGTGAATTATTTTCTTAAATATTATCAATTTGAATATCAAATATCATTGAAATCAACAGTATTTAGAAAATGTTTATATATTTAAATAATTTTAATTGATATTACAAAATTATATTAATAATTAGAAATAAAATGTATCATCAAATAACATGATGACTTCATCAAGGAGGAAAGGTTTATGAAAATGTTTATAGGATGTTTTAATTCAATAAAATGAATTGTTATTTTAAAATTAGCTTGTGGAATATATTAATTTATCGACGATTTTTCAGGTTATTAGTACACACATATTTTCAATCATATGAATAAACACAATAAAACTAACTTGTAGATGTTATTGAACTGGAAGATCCACCTGAAAACGTATCTTGAAGTCAACAATCAATACAATGAAAGGAATTATATTTACTAACCAATGAACATAGAGATTGAATAAGGCCATGAAAAATTATTTGATCATCCAGTTGCCTTGTCCCTAAGTACCTAATAAAATGGTTGTTATTTAATTAAACCATTTTTGGTCCACGACGTCTCCTTTCTCTCTTCGGCCTTGCCTAGTCTACCTCCTATTGGCTTCCTTAGGTGCCAACATCCACTTTCACAAACTATGTGTACAAACACTCATTAAATTATCGGGCTTCTGACTGCTGTTCCTTTTGGTTATTACATATAGCTGATAGAAACATATCAAAGAAATTACAGAGTATGAGATCTAGAGAGTGGAACGACACTAATAGAAAATATCCGTTATGATACCCACATACAGCGCAACGGAACAGCGCAATAATTTCATAAAAATAATTTTCTTTACTCGTTATTGAAAACTCTTAAATTTCCCATGTAAAAAGTGTTTATTAGATAAAATATTTGAATTATATATTTTTTAAACATAATTATTCAATTCATTTTGTGATTGAGTATTAATAATGTTAATATAAAGTAAAATATAATAATTATAACAATATCTAAGACAGAAAGAATTCACGAAACTATATTTAAACTATAGTAAACAATTCAAGATAACCTATCCAAAATACAGAAAATATAAAACGATTTAATTTATTCATGTTTCAATACTTTATTTAAAAAAAATGGTAATTCGAGTTTTCATTCTTCTTTGACAAGTACTTAACTAGGCATAGTACATACACAATACTACAGATTCTGCAACTTGAATTATTTTGAATTTGGGCCGAAGATAAAAAAAAATTGTCATTAAATCTCATTGCGCATATGCTTTGCCAAGATAGATGATCATTTTTCGAATTCTTGCCAAATCTGAATATAAAATTAAATAAAATATCCTGATCAAAAGCTCATGTTCTTTAAAGAAGTTCCTGGTCAGGATATGCCTTTTTTTTTAATATCAGCACCTGACCATTTTATTTTTATTTTTTTCTATTATTTTTCCACAAATATATATAGTATAGAGTAAGGAATTATTGGTGAAATAATACCTGTGTATGTGGATGGACTAGAAGGTTTACCTAGCATCAAAAACAATCTTTAATAATTTATAATGAATCAACGTCGAATATATCGACTATACTATATTGAAGGTTGACAGATAAAATATTTTTGATGGTAAGAAGTATTTAAAAGATCATTATATAAAAGGTCATTGATATGAAAGGCATTTTAAAATAAAATGAATTCATCGTGTTAGAAAAATGACTGAAAAAGAAATATCGATGAGAGTAAAAGAAAAGGTGGTATCGCATTTGGTGTGTTATAAATCAGCAGATGAAGTATTTACCATTTATTTTGCAATTTTTCTACGAGAGAATTACTTAAATATATAGCCAAGCATTTTCTTATAATATCACTTCAATAAATAGCAAATAACACTTACTAGGAGGTGTAAAAGGACTGGAAGTACTGCCTGAAAACATTATTTTAATTTTAAATAAATAATACAGAATAGGTTAACTTGGAAAATATTGTAATATTTGAATTATTCATCGCGGGCGCTTACCTCGGCGCGCTTGTTGCGAAGAAAATAACTATTGTATATTTTGTTTTGGTAAATGAATGTGATTATAATTTCTTTCAGATATCGATTGCAGATATATTCATAAATAAAATATTCTATCTTATAGATAGATTCAATTCGTCTAAATAATTACCTTACAATCTAGTGAAGATGTAGGGGTAGCATCCCATTGAGAATTACAATCTGGACGAACTAAGAAAAAGCTTAAGATTTCGAGGATTCCCGCCAACTGACACCAAAGAAGACGCCATGTCTGTGAATTCTGAGCAAGAAGGATTACAGACGAGAACATCTATCATCTTTCTCCAGCAACCAAAAAACTCGCCCATATTTAACGGTAAGTCATCTGATTGCCCTCAGCATTTGCTCAAGTATTTTGATAAAGAAGCCAAATACATTGGTTGGGATGATTCACTGTTTTGCGAACGTTATTTTCTTCCTTGATGGAACTACTAAATGCTGGTTCGAGAATCTAGAAGTATATAGAAAGTCATAGGCTAAGTTTAAAAACATGAACTGTTTGTTCGGAAGGATGGCGCCAAACTAAAAGCTCGTTCACAAAGAATTGATGAGTCGTTAGATTCTTACATCCAAGATGTACTCAACCTCTGTCAGGAAGCGGAAAAGTCGCACACCTGATGAAGGGAGTTGCAAAAAAGTTATACCAAGCCCTCCTCCCTATTTGCCACATTTGGCGAGTTTTTCAGACACTGTCTCAGGCTTGAGGCATTGTTTAGGAAAATAATCGGAAGGCCTCAGTTTGAAAGACTTGACATTGTTGCTCCGATTTTAGTGAACAGCGATATAGATATTGAAGCTTTCATTCGGAGAGTTGTGAAAGAGGAAATTGAAAACGTTGTCTCAGGAAGGAATTATCCCTTCTCAACAGAAAATATGGAAGAGGAGGTAATCCAGAGAACAGAGTAGAAAATAGCTGTTATTCCCAAGCGTCCGAAAGTTCAAACAGTTAGCCAAAAATTTGGCAAAGTGTAGAAGAGCGGGAGTATAAACCTCGTGTAAATATAAAAACCGATCAATTCAGTACTCACAATAATATTATGTTCCCAATGCAATAGACCCGGACATGTAGTATGATATTGTAGAGGACGTCGCCGACCTTACCAGAAAATAATTTAAATGGCACAGTCTAATATTTCAACCATAATTAGATTGATAGGCGCCAATCACCGTCGCCCATCAGGCGCTCCAGCCGCTCTCCTAGGCCTATGGGCTACCAAATTTTATTTATTTATATTCTATCATAAGTACTTCAATCATAGTATGTTCAAGCACTTTAAATTTGGAAACAATTAATAAAGGTAATTATTCAAACTACAATCATTTATCATATTACATTGACAAACCAAAATGTTTCCTCTACACAGAATATAATCCATTCTCTCTCAATTTTAGGCCACAAATTCTTATAAGCTTGTTTACAAGACTATGAATATGTGGAATTAATATATATTATTTATTATATTTATGATGAAAAATACAACCTGAGACATTGATGGAAATAAAAGCAATATTTCAAGGAAATAACAATCACTCTATAAAAGCCAAAATGTTTGATCGATTTATTAAATTCAACCTACTAGCTACACCATGAATCTTGTTCTCAACTAGGACGCGCGGCTTATAACTTCAATATATATATTTTTTCTCAATTGTTAAATATATACAATTATAGCTGTGTGAATGTGAATATGTGAAAATAAATTTAGTTTCAATAGTTACCCAATCTTTAGGATTTCTGAATCATATATTTTATGATCTCCACATATTATTCGGTTATTTATTATTGCCTAAAAAAGTGTTAAACTAAATCGATGAACACAAGAGAGAAAGGTATTTTACCATCTTCTTTAAAATTGCACAATATACCTCATTATTTATTAGGTGATTTTTTAATTCCCAAATAAAATAATTTCCAAATAACTTAGAAAATTTAATTTTTCGAAATTTGTGTGGTAATTAATATGAATAATGATTGAAATTTTATGCTATCTGAGTCAAAAAAATTGCATTAATCTATTGACCATGATGATATAATTTTATTATTCGATATTGATTGTTTTCTAATGTATTTTTGAATTAAAATATACCTATTAAATTTTAACGGTATATTAAATACCTATGGGTTGGAATTAACAGGAAGAAGTTCCAAATATTGAGAAGTAAAGTATATGTTATAGTTTGATTATTCAATGTTTTATTGAAAACCCCCCAATGTCACACTGCGCATAGGCTCATGTGCATATTTTCAAGTCCTATTTTTAATTATTTCATTTTGGATATGGACATATGCCGGTTTTTTCTAACTGTTCCGTGGTCTTCACGGAACTACTGCCGTACCTCCACATTATTTTTATTGCCGGTGGAGGATGGACTACCTGGCTTCGTGTACTGATGACAGGAAATTGCTTTCCGGATCCTGGGTTGACTGTCAGGATTTTCTTGTCACTCATCTTGAATTTGGACTAATAAACTAATTCACAAATTCGCTTAACTGATGAGGAAAACTCTCTCTTCCCAACTGTAAATTAACGCCTTTGATACGGCTCCAGGGACCAACCACCTGGTATGTGTCACATTTTAGAGTCAGTATCCCCAACAAGCCTAGAGAGCTGAGTCTCGTGTTCGACGCTGCAGCAGAGTCAAATGGAATGTCATTGAATAAGGATCTCACAGAATTCGCCCTTTGACGTTGGTTGTATGGAATTTCCGGGCTAACAAGTATGCCTTTACAATATATATCAGCGACATGTTTCATTGAATTGGTGATATTCCGGGTGACCAGTGCAGCCAGCGTTTCCTATGGCGGACGGAGAATCACGGAGGGAACCAGAACAGTACGAAATGCAGATCTTCATATTTGGAGCGACGTCATCGCCCTGCTCGGCAATCTACGCCAAGAACAAGAATGCCCTGGAGCACGAGCTAATGAAACCACATGTTTCCTAAGTTATACAGCATAACTTTTACGTAGACGATTGTCTCACAGGGATCGGCTCAATAGAAGCCTGCAAGGAACACAGAAAAGATCTATCCGAATTCAAAACGACTGGTTTTCACCTGTGTAAGTTCAACAAGAGCTCGAGGGAAGTTATGGAGTCACTACCTGAAGATTTACGTGCTCATGGTGTCAAGTCGCTGAACGAGAAATTATCGTTTGTTGGAGAGCGGGTTCTGGGAATGTGGTGGAACCCAGAAGCGGACACGTTCGGCTTTGGACTTTTCGGACTTCGATTCCATAAGGTACCGGAAAAAACCTTGAGTGGGGCAATTCTGACAAAGCGTCAAGCGTGTAGTCTTATGATGAGTGTTTACAATTCGATTTGCTTCTTCAACCATTTCAAGATAAATGGTATCATGCTTAGGTAGTGCACTTGGATTTCGGAAATCGACTGGGATCGAGAGTGATCCCAGGACATTTAGGACGACTGGCTGACTTGGTTGGGTAAGCTCAAAGAAATTGCAAGAGTGAGGGTGCCGAGGTGTTATGACTTTGGGTTTAAGTATGCCAAGGAGAAAAACTACACGTTTTCGTAGATGCCAGTCATGAAGCCTACGCCTCGATCGTCTACCTTAGATGTGTCCATGAATCAGAAGAAATTAGCGTCGCTTTACTAGGATCTAAGGCAAGAGTAGCTCCCGTTCAGCTTGGCAAAAAAAGAGAAAAATCCCACAGCTTGAGCTGCAAACAGCAGTTCTCGGGAGCAGGTTCGTGGTCACAATCAAGTGTGAGTTGAATTCCCGTTTGGATGGTGTTGTGTTTTGGTAAGATTCTAAGGTGGAGCTATCCTGGATCCGTGCCGATGATGTGAGGAACAAAGAGTTCGAAGCCAATAGATTCGGTGAGATTCAGGAAGCCACTGAACTCTGCGAGGCGGAATGGGGCCCAAATGACGTTAACCCTGCAGATATTGCCACCAGATTTGAAAGAGAGATCTCCTTTCAGCCGTGCGACATGTGGTTTACAGGGCCAGAATTCCTTATGAAACCAGAGAAAGATTGTCCTCAGGAGTTTAAGGCGATTGACTGTAGAATTGCAGTAATGACTGTATTTTAACCCAAAGTTGAAGATAATGGAATCAAGTTTTGTCGTCGTTTGTTTCTCCTTGAGAACTTCAGCACACTTTCTAGACCAGTCCGTCGCACAGCAGCAGTGCAGAGAGCAGCGTGCAAAGGCAGAAGACTCTAAAAATTTTGCCCTCAAGACAACCACTTCCGGAGGTTTTGATTCAGGCGGAACACGAGAGATGCCCCCACCAGGAAACAGAAACTGTTCTTAACAATCTGCTAAAAAGGTATCGGATTGTCGACGGGCGTCAAACTGTTCTCCATGTGTCCCGCCAGTGTTTTAATGTCGATTGTGGCGCGCAGCACCAATTATACCTGAGATGGGACTAATTTCTCATTACCGTTTGGCAGCGTACCATGCCCCGTTTACGTTCACCGGCCTAGATTTCTTTGTACCAATTACGATGACCGTTAGACGACGACAGGAAAAAGCATGGGGAGCCATATTCAAATGCCTGGTTATAAAAGGAATATATTTGGGAATAGCCCACGGATTGAATACAGATGAAGCTCTGATGGCATTATCGCGCTTTATCGACAACCGAGGACGGCCCTTTGCCATCTATATTGACAACGGAACTAATTTTGTGGGCGCAAACAGGGAGATGAAGATTGCTTCGCAACACATTGACTTTAATGAAATCGCTGCGAGTGGAAGGTTTGGGCCAATTGAATGGAAGTTAATTCCACCCGCAGCGACACAATTTGAGGAGCCTGGGAGCAGCTTATAAAGTCAGTAAAAAAGGTGCCTGTACTCAATAATGAACGAGAATCACCCCAAGGACAGGACCTTTCTAACAGCCCTGAAGTCATAGCAACAGCCGCTCAATAACATACGTGTCCAGCAATTCCACTGAAGAAGAAGCGCCGACACTGAACCATTTCCTGCGAGGAAGTAACGGCGCTATTCCAGCGATCCCGTCCAAGATCAACGCCACCATCATACTATTGAAGCGATGCAGAAAGTAGAAGAGAAGAAGTGGGAAAGCCAAGGGAGGCAAGGCACGCCCGCGCGAGCACGCGCGCGCGAGAAAAGAACATAAAACAGTTGGAACGGCTTCGGTGGAAAGATGGCGTCGGAACATGGACTCGCTATCGTGGTGTGACGCATTCCATTTCAGGAAGTGGGCTCCGGGACTGTGTGGATTAACAAGTGGAGGACGAGGAGAAACCTACCTGGGGCGGCATTGAAGGCAAGTCAATCTTCTACTGTATAGTTACTTATCTACTCTTTAAGCTCGTATAATAAATATACCGCACTAAGCTGTATCCTAAAGAATCCACATTGTCTTCTCAGAAACCTTGCACGCAAACATCGACGGCTGAGAAGCGTCGTAACAACTGGTGTCAGAAGTGGGATACAGCTTAGTTAATTTTAATTTAAGATTTTATTTTGCGCTGATTTAAAAGGAAAAATGGAAAAACTAGCCGACCTCGAAATTGAAAAGTTCACAAAATTGCTCAGTCTGATAAGCCAGAAAGTAGATGAGATCGGAGAAAACTTGGATTCTCGATTGAGCCGACTCGAGCATATTCGGAATGTCAAACGTTCTGCCACACCCATGTCTTGCGAGGTTGGGTTCAATGTACTATCGCCAGAAAATCCTGATGGATTTTCAAAGGCAATAACAGCGACCAATAGCCCACGTATTCAATGTCTGAGGGGACAAGAGACGAGTCCAACTGATGAAGATCCCGGCAAGAGCATCACAACACGGACCATCACGTCGGGAGACGTCGTAAGTAAACTGTCAGAATCTACGCTGGAAGATTCTCCCGTGATCCAGAAGTCTGAAGAGTGTCGACAGCAGGAAATGATCAAGACTGGTTGTGTAGCGGAGGAGGACGAGCTGATCGCCTCAGACAACGGCTGTGGCACGAGTGATTCGAACCAAATCAAGCGGACGGAGGAAGAGTGCCCTCCAGGTGATATACAGTGTGGAAATTCAACCCCTGGGATTCTTTCTGAAATACTCCATGAAAAGAACAACGATCTTGGCGAGCTGCAATGTGACGGCGTGGCTGACTTCTGCGGCAGTGACAGGTTGTCAGGGACTACAGCGGCGATCCAACTGGACGGGACGGAGCTGGGCGCTCCGTGGAAGTGCGACAAGACTAGATGGTCGAAGCACCCCGAAGTTGGAGCCGGCGACCCGACTGAACGGGATAGAGCATTGGTCGCTCTGTTGAAGTCCGACGACAAGGTCTGTGCCGCGGAAGTCGCGCGCCATGTGCCAGCGCCGTCGTCTGCAATGCAAGATGAAAAGATGTTCTATGAGTGTGTGCCTATCACCTTCGCTACTTCGCCCGACAAGGTGCAGACTCAGCCACCATCGCTTAGAACAAGTTGTGCCGAAATTGAAACTACTGTGCGGTCTGGCACCTTCAGAAATTTCGAGGATTCCATGCTCCAGGGCAAAGACAGCATCGAGTTGTCCAGGTCTAGAATTTGTAGAAGAATAAATCTCCAGTTGCCAAGAAATGCGAAACCGACAGAAGAGAGGAACTTTCTCGAACACCTCTGGAAGTCTAACAAGGACGAATACATGCTGGAAGGCCACGATATGGTCAGCGTGGATCAAGAAAGCGCATCCAGTTTTGAGACCCACGATCTATCGCCCTGTCGTGGGAAGAAAATCAGAGTTAGGATGTGGTTCGGCAAACAAGGGCTGGCGCTAATCCTGCCGCTACGCTTCCGGAAGGCTGACGACCCTCATGTGACCAGAGACGTCAGGGAGATCAAAGGGCCGCCGATCAGCGCCTCTGGTGAAATCAACCTTTTCGGGACGAAAAGGATTGAGAAGGGGGCAGTGAAGCGATGCAGAAAAGTAGAAGAGAAGAAGTGGGAAAGCCAAGAGAGGCAAGGCACGCCCGCGCGAGCACGCGCGCGCGAGAAAAGAACAGAAAACAGTTGGAACGGCTTCGGTGGAAAGATGGCGTCGGAACATGGACTCGCTATCGTGGTGTGACGCATTCCATTTCAGGAAGTGGGCTCCGGGACTGTGTGGATTAACAAGTGGAGGACGAGGAGAAACCTACCTGGGGCGGCATTGAAGGCAAGTCAATCTTCTACTGTATAGTTACTTATCTACTCTTTAAGCTCGTATAATAAATATACCGCACTAAGTTGTATCCTAAATAATCCACATTGTCTTCTCAGAAACCTTGCACGCAAACATCGACGGCTAAGAAGAGTCGTAACACTATTTTATGATCCTGAGCATTTGTGGCCACCAGTGATATGTGGAAATCAGCTTCAGTGTTTTATTCATTTCAGGATGTCCAAAGGCATCATTAAAGTAGTGAAGACATTTTTTCCATAAGGAACCAGGCACAACTGCTTTGGAATAACCTATAATTCATATAGTGACAACGCCACTTTTGATTTGAGGGTTTTTTGAAAATAGCAAATCTGCCTGTTGCTGAGAAATCTTCATCTTATCTTCGGTTATGAATGTGCACACTGGATTACTGGAAAGTGCGTCAACATGTGTTTGCTGTCCTTCTGCTCTGAGGATAATGGTGAACGATCTAGAAGATAGATCGAGTGACCTTCGAAATGTTTTCCCCCAGGGTTTTTATGATTCGATAGCAATTTTGATGCGCTATGATCAGTGACAATTTGGAAGGGCTTGTCTAGGTAGTTGTTAAAATGTCTGACTTCTTCGATGATAGGAAAAATTAGCTAAAAATTTGAGACCCAAGAAAATGTTTTTCAAATATTCAGAAAAAATAATTTTTCGAAATTTGTATGGCCATTAATATAAATGATAATTGAAGTATCAAGATTTCAGAGTCAATAACTTTGCATTGATCTAATGTCCATAATTAAATAATTTTATAATTTGATGTCAATTGTTCACTAATATATTATTAAATTAAAAGATACCTATCAAAATGTAACGGTATATTTTATACAAGTGAGAATTAATTAACAGGAAAAGGTTCTAAATATTGAATAGGTAGGTGTATGTTATAACATGAATATTCGATGAATTATTAAAAAACCAACAATAAACCCCACTATTTTTTATCCTATTGTTTATGATTTTCAAAGAATACTGTTAATATATGCAAGCACCTATATTTTTTGAGGGGAACATATATTAAATATTTGCCGTTTGAATACTTATAGGAATAGGATGAAAATCAGAAATTCATAGCAATATAAATTGTATGAAAAACACTATTTTTATGAAATTATTTATCCATTTATGGATCTTTAGTGATGTTGAAATATGTAAAATATATAGTATTTGATAGGTTGAAATTATTACCCGTGTGTGTAGAAGAACAAGGAGTTTCACCTGAGGTAACAACAAAAATGCGAATTATTTACTTAAAGAGTTTTGAATTCAAATATCAGATATCTTTGAAATCAACAGTATTCAGAAGAAATTATATATATTAACAGAATATTTATTAATTTAAGAAAGGTATATTCATAATATTAGGAAAAAAATGCATCATCAAATAACATGATGATTTAATAAAGATAGAAAAGTGTATGAAATTTATTATATTTAATTTTAATTCAATAGAATAACTTGTATTTTCTGATTTAGCATGTGAAATATATTAATCAATAGACGATATTTTCAAGTTATTAGTTCACACATATTTTAAATCATATGAATAAACACAATAAAACTCACTTATAGGTGTTAATGAACTAGAGGATTCACCTGTAAATGTATATTGAGGTCAACAATCAATACAAGTAAAGAAAATTATATACTCTTAAATTTCCCAAGTAAGAAAATGTGTTTATTATATAAAATTATGAAAATAATTTGTTTCATAGATTTTTTTCTAAAAAAATTGATTCTATACTTTAATATTTTATATATTCAAGTAAAATCATTAAAATCGATCATATAATAGCTCACAACTGCAAACTCCAATTATTATTGATAAAGACATATTTTTGAAAACCTCTTACTTGTGAATGTTGGTGAGGTCGATAATTCACCTGAAATAATATAATTATCATTAGAGTATTTTAATTTCTACTCATGAAATTTCGAATGTAACAATATAATAAAATATTGAAATATATAAATATATTCCATCAGAGTTCTTTAATGATAGTATATCCAAGCATATTAAATCCAGAAACACAAATTTTCATAGGTATTTATCCCACTACAATTATCTAGATGCATTTATCTGATTCCATTTTACATTGATTAACCGAAACCTTTCATCTACACAGGCGAATATGTAATTGAAACAGCAACTTTAATTACTGTGAAATTAGTTCTATGATAAAATATTATCATAAAAACATTTTGAGCATATACGTTTTTTATGTGAAGTTAGAAGATAATTCATGGACCCATTGCCAAATTTTAGTATATAAATGTTTGGAAAAAAAATATTTCTGCTGATTCTAGTATGCAGTCGCGGAAAATCTTTAAAACATAATTTGTTTTACTCAGATGAAATGAAAGATCATATGAAAAATTAATACATAAATTGAGAATGTATTGCCTGATTTATGACTTAGTAGTGATAAAAATATATTATTCACATAATTAGAAAAATAATTGAGGTGAGCCGGCCAACGGAAAAAAAACAAAAATAATTTATAAATAAAAAGCGGCGATCTCTGGCAATCGATTTGAGAGTGTAATTTTTTTTTTCTATGGTGTACACTTTTAAAATGGAATATAATTCTTATATAACATATAAATATTTACATTATAAGGAGCAATTAGTGGTGAAATAATAGCTGTGTATGTGGAGGGAATAGATGAGAAGTATTGATGAGAATTAATTTCAAAAGTGGCATGTTATTTGATTGGAAATAAGCAAATGAGATATTTTTATTTGATTTTCCCAGAGAATAATTTCACAAATATATAGCAAGGCTATTACTATCAATTTTTCTCATATAAATATTAAAAAAAACTTACTTGGAGGTGTGAAAGAACTGGAAATACTGCCTGAAAATATTATATCAAATTTAAATTAGTATTATAGAATGAGATAATTTGGGAAATATTATTATTTTTCTCATGTTATATCGTAATTATTCCTAACTGTAAATTTTCAGGTTTTCAATTCTCCTAATGTTGGAATTTTATATTATTAACTCAAGACATAAAAATAAGCATAATATAACCTAAAGCGACAGCCTACCAAATATGCTCGAATAGAAGGATGAATTAACTTTATAATCTGAATTAAATTTTTTGACAACATTTCATTATGTACAGAGAGATTAACAAATTCAACCAACTTGTAACTCAAGTCGAAGTGTTATTGGTGTTAAAAATAGTGATAAATAAATAAATAAATATATATATGTGACAATATCGTTGCGGAATTTCTTGTTGTTGGATGCGAATGGTGAGATTTTGATTGAAGCGCAGTCGTTTGAGTGGAAGTTGCAGCATACAGTTAGGAATAATCAGGACACGTGATGGGGTTTGAAAATGAAAGGCAACTGGATTGGAGGAAAGAAAGCTTGAGAAGAGCTGAGCGATTTGACTTATTAATTATCTGATCACATGGCGGTGATTGACTTAGCTATGGGGTGAGCGGGAAGGTCTCGCGAGTAGATGTTACCTTGTTGAGAGCGAAATCACTACTAGGTCCGAACTCGGCGAGAGCGAGTGAACAACTGCCTATTCTTGCTTTTCGATTTAACACCAAGACTCAGTTTCTCTCTGATTGGTTGAGAGATGATCACATGATCTTTTCCTATTGGTCGACCTATTTAGGTGCTGTCTTCTGATTGGCCGGCGGTTTCCTTTGGTGTTGCTTTTGCCGGAAGATATATCCGATTTCGTCAGGAAGTGTTGGGTAGCTTGACGCTTATAACTTCGACGGATATTAGATACGTCCTGTCTTTGCCGGAAATATTGGGTGTTAGCTTAACATTTATAACTTCTGGTCACCAGATACAACCTGCTTTGTCAGGAAGTATTGAGTGCTTCTTGACTAATATAACTTCTGCGGTCACTAGAGACGTCCGGTCTCTGCCCCTGCAATATTGACGGGGTGCCAAGAATAGTCGTGCCAGCTTTAGGCCTACTTCCTATGTCTTATTGTTACTTGCTTTCCTCCAGTTACCTTATTCTTTATTAAATCTTGGAAAATCATACATGGTACATACATAGTGGGTCGGGGGTGCATTTAATTATATACAAATTATGACAGATGCGCCCCCTACATGTGAAGAATTCAAGAAGGGGTTAGCCTGAGAGAATTCTGTAAGGTGAAAAATAATTTTGTGGGAAAATTAATTGTGGGTATTGAGTCTATATACAAGCATTGGTGGCGATATAATAAGTAAAATAGAATGGTGTTGATGATATAGGTTGAGTATAATTAATAGAAATCAAAAAATTTTTAATTGTAAGAAATCAATGAATGCTATGGTACATAGTGGGCTAAAAAGAAAGGAAAATGCGTCTAAACGATTTCTACTCGAAATTGGAAATAAAAACGAGGGAGTTCTATTAGGGCTTTTGGGAAATCAAAAATAATATAAAAATAAAAAGTTGGACGAAATCAAAGTGAATGCTTGGTTGTATGGTGAGAAAAAAAAATGAAAAATGCCTAACCATATTCTAGCTCGAAATTGGGAATGGAAACCGAGGGAATTTTATTAGGGCTTTTGAGAAATCAAAATAAAAATAAAAATAAAAATAGTTGAATGAAATAAAAATTGAATGTGTTTGGTTGAAAAAGAAAAATATTTTGTTGCATGGTGACAAAGACAAATGCTTAATTACTTTTTTGCTCGAATTTTGAGAAAAGAAATCGAGGAAATTTCATAAGGCGCTTTGAAATCAAAACAAAATAAAATAAGAATAGTTGAATGAAATCAAAATTGAATGTGTTTGGTTGAAAAAGAAAAATTGTTTTGTTGCATGGTGATAAGGGAAAATGCCTAGTTACTTTTTTGCTCGAATTTTGGAAAAGAATTCGAGGGAATTTCATAAGGTCTTTTGAAATCAAAATAAAATAAAATAAAAGGTTTTTGAGCGAAATCAAAGTTGAGTGCTTCGTTGAATGAAAAAAAAAGGAAAAATGAAAAATAAAAAGGTTTCAAAAATAGGATGATTTAATGTTTTTAGTGTAACCGAAAACCAATGAGTTTTCGTTGATAATGAAGTTATACTAATATAAGTTAAGTGATAAATAGAATGATTATTGATAGTTAAATATGATAATAATTTGAATAAATTGTTAATTTGGTTAAATATTTTGAATTTAATTGATTGAAATTGGCTAATGTACAAACAAAATAAAATGTATTGAATTGAATTCTTTTGTATACATGCCCTAATCTAGATGTATTAATGTTTACTTATGCCCTATAAATTTTTTTGTCTTTGTGTGTATTGTGAAAAATGTTAGTAGTTTTTGGTGTAAGAAATGTGTGTGTGAATTCTATGTGTTGTCCAGATCCTAAGGTTTGTGGTATTTATGTGTAGATGGAAGGTGTAGCGTTTTTTTTTGAAAGTTTGTAAAGTATTTGATCAATTATGATGGGAGTATGAACTCATTTAAATGTGTGTGACGTCTTGTATCTTTTTTAGATTTCCGAGTGACAGTTGATTTGACTACATTGTAAAAATCGATACGCAGGCTTGAACTGGAATCCAAAATTGGTGGCATAGAGGAATCTGTGGCTGGGGAGAGCGGTGACCTAATTTGGATGAGCGGGGCCTTGTAATGAGACGCCGGAAGCGGGACGTGTCGGGGACGCGAGGTCCGATCTAAAATTACCCTCCCACACTATTTGCATGTAATTTGAAGTAAGGGCGTCACGTCTTTGTCGCTGTGTCTTAAAATTCTCACTTCCTTCCGCTTATTTGTTTTGGGGGTGCGGCTCGGGTTTTGTTTTTGGAGTATGACTTCTCCGACATTGGTTGGTCATCCTTCAATTACTTCTATCTCTTCGGAGTCTATTTAGATTTTCTGCAAAGATGGTTCCTAAAATTATGAGAAGTTTTATAAATGTTTGTCCACAATGAAGAACTGCTTGTCCAAAATTAAAAACTGCCTCTTGTAGTTCGAAAATTTTATGAGCGGACAGGGTATAGATAAATAAATAATTAAGGAATAAAATTGGTATACATTTGTATGGTAGAACTAACAAACAAAGGATGAAAAATAGGGTATTGCCCCATGTTCGTCCATATTTTTGTAACTGGGGACTCTGAAATATTTGCTTGAACCTTATTAATTGTAGAATTTGAATGATTGGTAGATTCGCAGTTCTCCTGTTTGATATCTTTAGGGAGTGGTGTGATATGATTGAGCTGGTTGTCAGGTTTGCAGTTTTTAACATCGGGGAAGAGTGATGCAAATCGTCTTGTTGTAAAAATGGCAGGGTCTAAATGCCTGAAAGGTTCGCTGCTGGTGGGTTTGAACCTTAATGACTCTGTTGGGAATAATTCGGGTGTTAAATGTTTGAAAGGGAACGTGTAATTGGGGTTGTGCTTTATATGATATGTGCTAACGGCGGGTGGTGATATATAACGGATTTTTTCTGTATACAGTTTAAGTTTGTTGACGTGGATTGTGTCAGTGTCTCTTTGAAGTGGTTGATTTGGTCGATCTATGCGGACCACATTTGGTGAAATAATTTCTAATTTTGTGTGAGGTCCTGTGAAATATGGCGCAAGTTTCCCTGTATTTGGGTGGTGATATAATTTTACTAACACTAGATCACCTACTTCGAAATGTGGTTGTTTGTGTCGTTGGTCATAAATGTTTTTGTCTTGTAAATGTTTGTTTTGTGTGCGTGTGTGTGCAATTTTTCTAGCTTTGTCGATATCTGGGTACGGTGTGTTATGATTAGAGATTTCTGGGGGTAGGATACCAAACATTAAGTATATGGGTGGAAAACCTGTGGTAGAGTGGGGTGTCTTGTTATATATAAGTGTAACCTTCTTGACCAACTTGGTCCACGCGACCTTAGGATTTTCTAGGTGTAATAACCTAAGTTTTCCCGTGAGGGTGGCGTTCAGGCGTTCACATAGGCCGTTGGCTTGTGGGTTGTTGCTGGTTGTGATTAACGGGTGAATATTTCTATTAAGGAGAAAACTACGAAATTTGGGTGAAGTGAAGGCAGGGGCTCTATCCATAAGAAGGCGTTTTGGAGAACCATCCTGGAATACTCGCTTAAGTACCTGTTGGTAGGTGGTGGTACTGGTGGATTTAGATGGAAAAGCCCACGCGTAGCGTGAAAAATGATCGACTACCACATGGAGGTATATCTTGGTGTTGCCATATTTGGCAAATCCTGCTATGGTGTCCAGAGATAAAAGGTCGAAGGGTTCTTTAGATTCCGGAGGTTGACTTAATTCTCCGTAAGTGGGTCCTACTGGACGTTTTGTTAATTGGCAGGTGGGACAGGTCTTAACTTTTTGTTTAATATCTTTTGACATACCTTGCCAGTAATATTGTGTGGAGATGATTCGTGACATTTGTGAAATACCGGGATGATTGTATTGTGTGTGTAATGTTTGTAAGAGTTGTTGTATGAGTGGTTTTGGAAGTATAATCTTGGTTACACCTTTTCGGGAAACTGTATGTAATCCATTATGATCAATGGTCAAACTAGACTCTTTCGATGGAGGAGGTTGGTGGGTCTTGATAAGGGTGGCGTCCAAGAATCCACAAAACGGGTTACGGGACAAGAGATCTGCTTCATATTGTAGTTTTCCCTTTATGTAGCGGACCTCATATTCGTAACTCGATAGTCGTAAACTCCATCGAAACAGTCTGCCGGACGGGTTTTTGATGGTTTTCAACCACTGTAATGCGTGATGGTCAGAAAATATAGTAAATTTTCTGCCCATAAGATAGATGCGAAACTTCTCCACACTCTCAATGATTGCTAAGCACTCAAGTTCAGAGATGGAGTAGTTTTTCTCGTGTGGGCGCAATGTTCGGCTGAAATACTGAGCTGGATATACGTTCCCGTCAGGGTGAACTTGTTTGAGAATGCCTGCTATACCGAGGGTGGATGCATCGCAATACACTTGGCATGGCAGACCTTCTTTGTAAAGGTGTAAAATGGGGTGTTGTGTGAGGTTTCCTTTCAGATCAATGAACGCCTCTTGACAAGCTTCATTCCAGTTCCACACGACGTCCTTTTTGAGGAGATTGTTGAGTGGTGCTCGCAAGCGGGCGTATTCCGGAATGAATTTGTTATAGACGTTCACAGCGCCTAAGAAGGATTGTAGTGTTTTTCGGTTGTGTGGTTGTTTGATGGCGTGGATGATGTCGGTATTGCGTGTAAGTGGTGTAATTGTACCAGCTGTGATGGTGTAACCTAGAAAATTTATGGATTGCTTAAAAAATTCGCATTTTGCGAAGTTAAGTTGTAACTTCTCCGCTTCGCAAAAGGCGAAAAATTGTCGCAGGTGGTTTTGATGTTCCTCCAATGTGTTGGAGTAAATGATGAAATCATCAAAGTAATGTGCCACACAGTCAAGTCCGTGTCTCTGTAGGACCTGACTTATGGCTCGTTCGTAAATCTGAGGACTGGTTTTTAACTCGAAAGGTAATCGAGTGGGTTGGTATAATCCTTCAAAGTGGCAAATGCTAACAGTGGTCGAGAATCGGGGTGTATTGGGACTTGCCAATACGCAGAGGATATGTCGGCCGTGGAGAAATATTTGGCTTGTGCGAGGTGGTCTAGGATATCCTCGATTCTCGGGAGGGGATGGACATCAGAGCTGATTAGCTCGTTCACCTTCCTATAATCGATACAAAACCGTTTGGTCTTGTCGCGCTTAGTGACGAGGGTGACAGGGCTCGAGAAAGGTGAAAAAGATTGTTCTATGATGCCGTTCTCCAGCATTTGTTGTATTTGGTTACGGATTTCTTGTTGGTCACATATCGGAACACGATATGGACGTATGGTGATTATTTTTTCGGAATTCGTGGGTATTTTTACTGGTGGAATCCGTAAGCATGGTACGTTGAATTTGTCCTGTGAAAAAATGTGAGTGTACCTTTGTAGAAGTGTTGTGAACTGTGGTGTATAGTGAGTGTTAGGTGTTGTGTTGTAGTATGCATGGGGTAAAGGGTTTTGTTGTGTATTAGTGTGAGTGTCGAGTTCGTTGTGTGGGTTGGTCATGTGAGAGTTGTGCAACGGTGTGTGATCACCTATGTTTTTGGTATGCGAGTTATCCCGCTGTGTGGGTGCGTTTTGGACAGGTTCATAAGTTGAAGTTGTTGTGGTTTGATTATTTGAGGGCATGTAAAAAGGGCAATTGGCTTTAGTGAAAAAGGGGCATGTAGATAAGTGGGTTTTTTTCAATGAATGCACGCAATGGTTGTCATAGGCGGAAAGTTGGGATGCGGGGAAAATTTTTTGTGACATCGCCTGACACTGCCAGTACGTGCATACATTGGACACATGATTAAAATGGTAGGAAAGGGTAGACAATGGGGCGCCCAGCTGGAATATAGTGCATTTATTAAAATCTATGGTTAATCTGAATTTATGGAGGCTATTGATACTAAGAATTCCAAATGGCAATGGTGCATTCACTACATGGAAATTCTCCTTTCGTGATATTTGTCCTATTGTCAGTGGGATAGATAGTTTACCCATGGTTTTTGCAAATCCGTTTAGGGTTTGGAGGTGTAGTGAATGTCCCTCAAGGGTTAAATTAGGCAGGTGGTTTTTTAGCATATGATAAATATTATATGGCACTATACTCAGGCTGGCGCCTGTATCAATTAAAAAGGGGCATGATACATTAGGGGCTAGAAAAAGTTTGACAGTCAGTTGGTTTAGGGAGCCTACCTCAGTCTCGAAAGGGCTGCTCGGCTGGGGTGTCTCTGTCTTGACTTGGTTGTTGTGGAATCGGAACTGGTGATTTTGGGACCGTTTGCACTGTCCGGACTTTTTCGTGGGTCGTCGGGACTGGTCGACGTCGGCATTCGCTGTGCCAGTGTCTCGCGCCGCAGAACTTGCAGTTGGACGGCGGAAGAGGTGCATTCCATGCACCTGGGCGTCGGGGTGTGCTGTGGTACGGACCCGACATTGTGGGTGGTTGATCTTCTCTGGATCGCGTTGCCGGTACACTGGGCCCGTGGATCCGCTGTACCAGTCGGAACCATTCTCCTAGGTTCTCGGGAGGTACTACGCGGACTAGGCGCTGGTCGTTGAATGGCAGTCCTTCTGTCAGCGTCTCGAGGATCACCTCCTGTGGAAGTCCTAGTTGCAATCCCATGGTGGTTTTCTCCCGGTAGTAGGTCTCTAAGTTGGCTTGTCCAGTGAGCTTCATGGCGAAATATTTCGCAAAGGATGCTTCGCTTGATTCAGGGTAGAGATCTAGGAGGGTTTGTCTCACCTGGAAATAGCTCCGGTCGGCCATCCGAAGTTTCCTGAAGAGCTCCAGGGGTTGTCGCACCAGGTAGTTTGGCAGGCGCAGTAATTTTTCTTGTTCTCCCATGGATGCGTCTTCCATTTTTCGGTCGAACGTCTGGAAAAACTGTGTCGCGCTGTATGTGCCGTGGAAAGGTGAGATTGTCGCCTCAGATCCATCAGAAATTTTTACTCGGGTCAGGAGCGTTGACAGCTGGTTGACGGCGTCCGCTAGGGGCGCAGTTGTCTCGCCCGTCTCTCTTACTTCCTGCCTCCCTTCCGTTGTTGTTTCCATCGGGCCGTCCGACTTTACGCCTATGGGATCCTGATTTAATTCCATCTCTTTATCCTGTCGACTTAACCGTTCTGTGACAATATCGTTGCGGAATTTCTTGTTGTTGGATGCGAATGGTGAGATTTTGATTGAAGCGCAGTCGTTTGAGTGGAAGTTGCAGCATACAGTTAGGAATAATCAGGACACGTGATGGGGTTTGAAAATGAAAGGCAACTGGATTGGAGGAAAGAAAGCTTGAGAAGAGCTGAGCGATTTGACTTATTAACTATCTGATCACATGGCGGTGATTGACTTAGCTATGGGGTGAGCGGGAAGGTCTCGCGAGTAGATGTTACCTTGTTGAGAGCGAAATCACTACTAGGTCCGAACTCGGCGAGAGCGAGTGAACAACTGCCTATTCTTGCTTTTCGATTTAACACCAAGACTCAGTTTCTCTCTGATTGGTTGAGAGATGATCACATGATCTTTTCCTATTGGTCGACCTATTTAGGTGCTGTCTTCTGATTGGCCGGCGGTTTCCTTTGGTGTTGCTTTTGCCGGAAGATATATCCGATTTCGTCAGGAAGTGTTGGGTAGCTTGACGCTTATAACTTCGACGGATATTAGATACGTCCTGTCTTTGCCGGAAATATTGGGTGTTAGCTTAACATTTATAACTTCTGGTCACCAGATACATCCTGCTTTGTTAGGAAGTATTGAGTGCTTCTTGACTAATATAACTTCTGCGGTCACTAGAGACGTCCGGTCTCTGCCCCTGCAATATTGACGGGGTGCCAAGAATAGTCGTGCCAGCTTTAGGCCTACTTCCTATGTCTTATTGTTACTTGCTTTCCTCCAGTTACCTTATTCTTTATTAAATCTTGGAAAATCATACATGGTACATACATAGTGGGTCGGGGGTGCATTTAATTATATACAAATTATGACATATATATATATATATATTAAAAAATGAGCAATCCATATTTAATTCATCAGATAATTTTATTTTTATCTAACAGTTGGGAGAGACACGCCATATCCACAATTTGGATAATTGCGTGTATATTTTAAATTATATACAATAAATACAATTTAACATTGGAAATCATTAAAATTAAACGTTCAATGTCAAATAAGTAGTAGCTTGAAATATGTACAGTCAACGCTTTCGCCTCAAAATATACATCCTGCAGAATCTATTAAACTTGATGTATTGATCTTTATTGCAAGCAGCTTGTTTTGTATTAATCAGGTAAAGTTTGTTTTCTTTCCTTAGATCAGAGGTTAATGGACAGTCTATCAGAAGATGATCAGGGGTTTGTTGTTCTTTTCCACAAGTGCATGCAGGTGAACCAATTTTGCCAATTCTAAACAAATATGTATTGAAGTCACCATGTCCAGTAAAAAATTGAACGTTATAGAAGTTGGGTTGAACATAGTTAGGAATTCTTGAAGTATCAAAAAATCCCTTGAAATTATCATTGGCACCTCCATAGTATTCCTCAAATTTCTGGTTTATAAAATTAGATATCATTTTTCTTTTAGTAGGATCTGATTTTTTGTATCCAATATTCATTTTTAGTATATTTGTTTCAATAAAATCCGTGAGCTTTGGTGTTCTAGCAACAATATGAGTACAGTTTGAAGATGTTGAATTGTAAACCTGTGTACTGTGCTTCAAAATTTTGTACTGCAGAGAGTTTAATTATTCTTTGACTTTTTTGGGTATAAAGTTGTACCAGATCGTGGAACCATAAGTTAGTGAACTTCGAAACAGTGTCTTATAGAGTTCTATTCTTCTTTTACTGTCCAGTCCCCATGCTTTCCCGGTTAATCCAATTAGGTATCCACTAGCTCTATTTGTCTTAGTAATAATCTCATCAATATGGGGCACAAAATCCAATTTGTTTTTATTTCTATGATTTTTAAAAGTTATTCCCATAATCTTCAGTTTTTCTACCCGAATGCAGTGATAGTGTTAGGAATTTTTGCAGCTATTTTGCTATTAAACAAGTATAAGATTTTCGTTTTCTCTTCAGATACGGTTAACTTATTGTTCCCACACCAGTCTAATATTCTCCCCATGACCTTTCCTGTTGTATTCCGAAGTTCTGTCAAGTTGTTTCCCCAACATATCACAGTTAAATCATCCGCATAAGCAATGATTTCACTGT
The DNA here is from genome assembly GCA_030710605.1 of Cordylochernes scorpioides. Classification (NCBI taxonomy): domain Eukaryota; kingdom Metazoa; phylum Arthropoda; class Arachnida; order Pseudoscorpiones; family Chernetidae; genus Cordylochernes; species Cordylochernes scorpioides. The sequence continues at coordinate 6,490,785 of CP092871.1, read as the reverse complement.
TTGATTCTGAATAGTTATTCAATAAATCGTTTAGAATAATATTCCATATTGTAGGGGATATAGGCCCACCCTGTGGACATCCCTTGCTTAATTTCTTGTGGGTTTCATTTGATGAGTATCTAATTCTCACTCTTCTATTATTAAGAAAAGACTGTAGTAGTTTTATTATTGAAGCTTGAACGTTGTCCTCATCTAGTCTTTTCAGCACCATCGGCCACCATGCATTGTCGAACGCTCCACTTATAATAAAAGGCATGTATTGGATTTGATAAAATATTTATATTGCCAATATTCCAGTTGGCTGAACGCAAAATCTTTATTAAAGCATTTCATTTTTGTATACACAAAATCAGCGTTGAGTAAATATATGCCACCACTCAATTTTTTTTAGAATAATATAGATATAATATTTGCTGTTTGAATACTTGTAGAACTAGTTTGAAGATCAGACATTCATAGCAATATAAATTGTATGAAAATACACTATTTTTGTGAAGTTATTTATTCATTTATGGACCTTTAGTGAACTTGAAATATATAAAACATATAGTAATTAATAGGTTGAAATAATTACCTGTGTGTGTGGAAGAACAAGGAGTTTCACCTGAGGTCACAACAAAAATGTGAATCATTTTCTTGAAGAACTTTGTATCAAATATCTTTGAAATCAACAGTATTTGGAAACAAATATATATATTACCAGAATATTCATTTATTTGGGAAATAAATGCATTATAAAATAACATGATGATTTAATAAAGATAGAAAAGTGTATACAATTTATTATATTTAATTTTAATTCAATAGAATAACTTGTATTTTCTGATTAAGCATGTGAATTATATTCATTTTAAGACGATATTTTCAGGTTATTATTTCATACATATTTTCAATCATATGAATGAACACAATAAGACTCACTTATAGGTGTTAATGAACTAGAGGATTCACCTGTAAACGTATATTGAGGTCAACAATCAATAAAAACAAAGGAACCCATTTACTCTAAAATTCCCCATGTAAGAAATTGTGTTTAATAAATAAAATTATGAAAACAATTTGTTTCATAGATTTCTAAAAAAATATATATCTTACTTCAATATTTTATATATTCAAGTAAAATCATTAAAATAGTTTATATAGTAGCTCACAACTGCAAACTCCAATTATAATTAATAAAGACATATTATTCAAAATCTCTTACTTGTGAATGTTGGTGAGGTTGATGATTTACCTAAAATGATATAAATATCATTAGAGTATTTTAATTTCTACTCATGAAAAAAAATTTTTCGAATGGTATAATATCATAAAATATTTAAATAAATAAATATATTATATCAGAGTTCTTTAATGATATATAGTATATACAAGCACGGTAAATCCAGAACCACAATTTATCATAGGTATTTATTCCCACTACAATTATCTAGATGCATTTATCAGATTCCATATTACATTGATAAACCAAATCCTTTCATCTACAGAGGCGAATACGTAATTGAAACAGCAACTTTAATTACAGTAAAATAAGTTCTATGATAAAATATTAGCATAGAAACCTTTAGAGCATATACGTTTTCTCTCTGAAGTTAGAAGATAATTCATGGACCCCTTGCCAAATTTTAGTATATAAATATATGGAAAAAAAAATGTTTCTGCTGATCATGGTATGCAGTCGCGGAAAATCTTTAAAACATAATTTGTTTTGATCAGATGAAATGAAAGATAATATGAATAATGAATACATAAATTGAGAAAATTATTTCCTCAATCAAGACTTAATAATGGTAAAAAATATATAATTAACATAATTAGAAAAATAATTGAACTGACCGGCCAACGGAAAAAACAAAAATAAGTTATAAAAAAAATGCGGCGACCGCTGGCAATCGATTTGACAGTGTAATTTTTTCTATGAGGTATAAATTTAATATGGAATATAATTTATATATAACATAAATATATTTACATTAGAAGGAGCAATTAGTGGTGAAATAATACCTGTGTATATGGAGTGACTATAGATCACCTTGATTCAAAAAAAATCTTCGACTATTTTTTCAAATTAATTAACTTCAAATATAAAAATATATATACTCTATTGAAGCTTGTCCGAAAAATATATATTTGATGAAAAGAAGCATTTGAAATTTCGTTTCAATAAAAGGTTATTGATAATATACCATTTCGAAAAAAATAACTCACTTCATCGTGTTAGCATAATGACTGGATGAGAAGTATTGATGAGAATAAATTTCAAAAGTGGCAAGTTATTTGGTTGAAATTTAGAAAATGAGGTATTATTATTTGATTTTCCTAGAGAATAATTTCACAAATATATAGCAAGGCTATTTCCATCAATTTCTCTCATATAAATATTAAATAAAACTTACTTGGAGGTGTGAAAGAACTGGAAATACTGCCTGAAAATATTATTTCAAATTTAAATTAGTATTATAGAATGAGATATTTTGGGAAATATTATTATTTTCTCAGGTTATATCGAGATTATTCCTAACTGTAAATTTTCAGGTTTTCAATTCTGCTAATGTTGGAATTTTATATAATTTACACAAGACATGAAAATAAGCATAATATAAATAATATAACCTAAAGAGACAGCCTACCAAATATGCCCGAATAGATTGATGAATTAACTTTATAATCTGAATTACATTTTTTGACAACATTTCATTATGTTCAGAGAGATTAACAAATTTAACCTACTTGTTACTCATGTCGAAAGTGTTATTGGTGTTAAAAATAGTAATATATATTAAAAGAGAAAATGAAAATATAGCGTGGTGAGTTTCTTTTTAATAAAATTACAAGCTTTCAAGCAAAATGCTTTTCATCAGGTAATCCAAAAAAAAATATATATATATATGTGGAGAGGTAAATACATCCACCTAAGTAAGATTTGAAAATAAAAATTAAAGCGGAATTGCCACGAACAAGCACGCATCAACACACCCAGAGAGCGAGCGAGAAATTCAGTTTAAAATAAGTTTGAAACAAATTAAATATATACATAATTCGGGAAAACACTTGAGGTTAAACTTCCCTATGCGGGGTCCATGCTATTACAAAAAGCTATGTACTGCGGGGGTAGTTCTATTTTTCTATTGAGGCTTGGAATTTTATTGGAAACCAAAGCCTCCAGGACCAATCGTTGATATTTTCCGCTTATGTTACTGTAAATACATTGGGTGTCTGTGAAATCAAATGAATGCTGTGTTTCTGCCATGTGCTGATAAATCTGGGAACGGCTGTCTTTGTTCATGATGTTTCTATTGTGTTCTTTAGTCCTGATTTCTATGGTTCTGCCAGTTTCACCAACATAATGTAGTTCGCAATTTGAGCATTTAATTTTGTACACTGCGTTAGAGGCGGATAGTGGGTCCTGCTTTTTAGAACTTTTTGTGATGGGATGCCGGAGTTTGAGTTCGACGGAAGGTGAATTACTAAAATGCGTGTGAACACCGTATTTTCTCAAGAAACGGGCAATATCGACGTTGGTTCCGGAATACGGGAGAACGCAAGTCGATTTGTAAACGGTTGGGATTGTATATGTACTTTGTTGGTACGTATGGCGCCGGATAAAATCTATGGGATCACCGAAAGACGAAAGGTTGCGATAAACGTTATTTCTCTCGACCGTCCTAAAGATTTCTAGAGATCAATGAGTGAAGATCCTTTTTGTTAATGTTTTGATAGTTGTGATCTTATGAGATGCAGGTGCATGAGAACCATAATGAATATACGTGGGGTTAAATTCTGGTTTGTAGTATACCGTGGTTTCTATGTTGCTGTCGGTATTGATGACCAGCACATCCAGAAATGGGATGACACCATTTTTGTCCTGGTTTTGGGTGAACTTTAGGCATTCTTGATATGCGTTGAGGGCATCTGTGATGAGGGAGTTATTAGCTTTGGGATACATGCAAAATATGTCGTCGACATATCTTATCCATAATTTAATTCCTAGGTCATCACGGTTCATGATCCAGGAGTCAAGACCAGACATTACGAGTCCAGCTGCTATGTTTGATAAAGGGCTACCCATGGGGGAACCTCTCTTCTGTAGGTAGTAATGACCGTCAAATTCAAGGGTGTTCATATTCAAGCATATTTGGAATAGGTCTGTGATGGTGCAACTTTGGGTATGGGGGAGATCGGAAGAAGCCAGGAGTTTTCTGAGTTCTTTGATGATGAGGTCGTGGGGGAGACATAAAAAGAGGGATTTTACATCATACGTGCAGATGGAGTAGTTTTCTGAGTTATCTATTTCTTTTAATTTGTGGATAAAGTCGCTTGAGTCTTGAATAGAATGGGAATTATATGTCTTGATCAACGGTTTCAAGACATCTGAAAGGTATCTAGCCAGGTGTGCTGCAGGGGAAAGATGATATGCAACAATTGGTCTAAGAGGGATGTCCGGTTTGTGTACCTTCGGGAGGCCATAAATATAAGGAGTGTTGGAGGGTTTTGAAGTATAATTTTGAAATTGTGCGGAGGTGATTTGGTTGGTTCTTTTAAGGCGACTTAGTGATGACTTGTAGGCCTTTTGGATGTTGCTGACTTGGGCAGGTGAAGTACCCTCGAAAGTATCCAAATCGCCTAGGATGTCCTGCATTTTACTCTTATATGCTTCCATTTTGAGAATCACGACCTGTGAACCTTTATCTGATCTCGTGACCACTATGTCTTTCTGATCTCTGAGGGATTTCAAGGCTTTGACTTCATTCTTAGAGGAATTGTGGCTAGGGTTTGAGTGGCCGGAGGCGTATAGTTTGTTGGTGATTATGGTGCGGATATGGTATTTGTCAAAATTACTTTGGTTCTGTAGAGAAGATTCAACACAGCTGATGATTGTTTTTGAAAATAGAGCAATCCATATTTAATTCATTAGATAATAAAAGGCATGTATTGGATTTGATAAAATATTTATATTGCCAATATTCCAGTTGGCTGAACGCAAAACTTTTATCAAAGCATTTCATTTTTGTTAAAACAAAATCAGCGCTGAGTAAATATATGCCACCACTCAATTTTCTTAGAAGAACATATATTTAATATCTGCTGTTTGAATACTTTTAGGAATAGTTTGAAATTCAGACATCCGTAGCAATATAAATTGTATGAAAATACACTATTTTTGTGAAGTTATTTATTCATTTTGGATCTATAGTGAACTTGAAATATTTAAAACATATAGTAATTAATAGGATGAAATTATTACCTGTGTGTGTGGAAGAACAAGGAGTTTCACCTGAGGTCACAACAAAAATGTGAATTATTTTCTTGAAGAGCTTTGTATCAAATATCAAATATCTTTGAAATCAACAGTATTTGGAAAAATTTATATATATTACCAGAATATTAATTAATTTGGGAAATAAATGCATTATAAAATAACATGATGATTTAATAAAGATATAAAAGTGTATAAAATTTATTATATTTAATTTTAATTCAGTAGAATAACTTGTATTTTCTGATTAAGCATGTAAATTATATTTATCTTAAGACGATATTTTCAAGTTATTAGTTCACACATATTTTCAATCATATGAATAAACACTATAAAACTCACTTATAGGTGTTAATGAACTAGAGGATTCACCTGTAAACGTATATTGAGGTCAACAATCAATAAAAACAAAGGAACCAATTTACTCTAAAATTTCCCATGTAAGAAAACGTGTTTATTATATAAAATTATGAAAACAAATTGTTTCAAAGATTTCTAAAAAAAAAGTATCTATACTTTAATAATTTATATATTCAAGTAAAATCATTAAAATAAATTATATAATAGCTCACAACTGCAAACTCCAATTATTATTAATAAAGACATATTTTTCAAAACCTCTTACTTGTGAATGTTGGTGAGGTCGATGATTTACCTAAAATGATATAATTATCATTAGAGTATTTTAATTTATACTCATTAAATTTCAAATGGTACAATATCATAAAATATTTAAATATATAAATATATTATATCAGAGTTCTTTAATGATATAGTATATACAAGCACGTTAAATCCAGAAACACAATTTATCATAGGTATTTATTCCCATTACAATTATCTAGATGCATTTATCAGATTCCATATTACATTGATAAACCAAATCCTTTCATCTACAGAGGCGAATACGTAATTGAAACAGCAACTTTAATTACAGTAAAATTAGTTCTATGATAAAATATTATCATAAAAACCTTTTGAGCATATACATTTTCTCTCTGAAGTTAGAAGATAATTCATGGACCCCTTTCCAAATTTTAGTGTATAAATATATGGAAAAAATTATTTCTGCTGATTCTGGTAGTCAGTCGCGGAAAATCTTTAAAACATAATTTGTTTTGATCAGATGAAATGAAAGATCATATGAATAATGAATACATAAATTGAGAAAATTATTGCCTCAATCAAGACTTAATAATGGTAAAAATATATTATTATCATATTTGGAAAAATAATTGAGCTGACAGGCCAATGGAAAAAACAAAAATAAGTTATAAAAAAATGTGGCGACCTCTGGCAATCGATTTGACAGTGTAATTTTTTCTATGAGGTATAATTTTAAAATGGAATATAATTTATATATAACATAAATATATTTACATTAGAAGGAGTAATTAGTGGTGAAATAATACCTGTTTATATGGAGTGACAATAGATTCACCTTGATTCAAAAATAATCTCCAACTATTTTTTCAAATTAATTAACTTCAAATATAAAAATATATATACTCTATTGAAGCTTGTCCGAAAAATATATATTTGATGAAAATAAGCATTTGAAATTTCGTTTCAATAAAAGGTTATTGATAATATACCATTTCGAAAAAAATAACTCACTTCATCGTGTTAGCATAATGACTGGATGAGAAGTATTGATGAGAATAAATTTCAAAAGTGGCATGTTATTTGATTGAAATTTAGAAAATGAGGTATTATTGTTTGATTTTCCTAGAGAATAATTTCACAAATATATAGCAAGGCTATTTCCATCAATTTTCTCATATAAATATTTAATAAAACTTACTTGGAGGTGTGAAAGAACTGGAAATACTGCCTGAAAATATTATTTCAAATATAAATTAGTATTATAGAATGATATATTTTGGGAAATATTATTATTTTTCTCAGGTTATATCGAGATTATTTTCCTAACTGTAAATTTTCAGGTTTTCAATTCTGCTAATGCTGGAATTTTATATTATTTACACAAGACATGAAAATAAGCATAATATAACCTAAAGCGACAGCCTAACAAATATGCCCGAATAGATTGATGAATTAACTTTATAATCTGAATTACATTTTTTGACAACATTTCATTATGTTCAGAGAGATTAACAAATTTAACCTACTTGTAACTCAAGTCGAAAGTGTTATTGGTGTTAAAAATAATATATGAAAAAACAATAGAAAAATAAAAGATATATATATTGTTTTTGAAAATAGAGCAATCCATATTTAATTCATTAGATAATAAAAGGCATGTATTGGATTTGATAAAATATTTATATTGCCAATATTCGAGTTGGCTGAACGCAAAACCTTTATCAAAGCATTTCATTTTTGTTAAAACAAAATCAGCGCTGAGTAAATATATGCCACCACTCAATTTTTTAGAAGAACATAGATTTAATATCTGCTGTTTGAATACTTGTAGAAATAGTTTGAAATTCAGACATCCGTAGCAATATAAATTGTATGAAAATACACTATTTTTGTGAAGTTATTTATTCATTTATGGATCTATAGTGAACTTGAAATGTTTAAAACATATAGTAATTAATAGGATGAAATTTATACCTGTGTGTGTGGAAGAACAAGGAGTTTCACCTGAGGTCACAACAAAAATGTGAATTATTTTCTTGAAGAGCTTTGTATCAAATATCAAATATCTTTGAAATCAACAGTATTTGGAAAAATTTATATATATTACCAGAATATTCATTAATTTGGGAAATAAATGCATTATAAAATAACATGATGATTTAATAAAGATAGAAAAGTGTATTAAATGTATTATATTTAATTTAATTCAATAGAATAACTTGTATTTTCTGATTAAGCATGTGAAATATATTAATCTTAAGACGATATTTTCAGGTTATTATTTCATACATATTTTCAATCATATGAATGAACACAATAAGACTCACTTATAGGTGTTAATGAACTAGTGGATTCACCTGTAAACGTATATTGAGGTCAACAATCAATAAAAACAAAGGAACCCATTTACTCTAAAATTTCCCATGTAAGGAAACGTGTTTATTATATAAAATTATGAAATCAAATTGTTTCATAGATTTCTAAAAAAAAAGTATCTATACTTTAATAATTTATATATTCAAGTAAAATCATTAAAATATATTATATAGTAGCTCACAACTGCAAACTCCAGTTATTATTAATAAAGACTTCTTTTTCAAAACCTCTTACTTGTGAATGTTGGTGAGGTTGATGATTTACCTAAAATTATATAATTATCATTAGAGTATTTTAATTTTTACTTATGAAAAAAAAAATTTAAAATGGTACAATATCATAACATATTTAAATATATAAATATATTATATCAGAGTTCTTTAATGATATAGTATATACAAGCACGTTAAATCCAGAAACACAATTTATCATAGGTATTTATTCCCACTACAATTATCTAGATGCATTTATCAGATTCCATATTACATTGATAAACCGAATTATTTCATCTACACAGGCGAATACGTAATTCATGGACCCCTTGCCAAATTTTAGTATATAAATATATGGAAAAAATTATTTCTGCTGATTCTGGTATGCAGTCGCGGAAATCCTTTAAAACATAATTTGTTTTGATCAGATGAAATGAAAGATCATATAAATAATGAATACATAAATTGAGAAAACTATTGCCTCAATCAAGACTTAATAATGGTAAAAATATATTTTTTAACATAATAAGAAAAATAATTGAGCTGACCGGCCAACGGAAAAAACAAAAATAAGTTATTAAAAAAATGCGGCGACCTCTGGCAATCGATTTGACAGTGTAATTTTTTCTATGAGGTATAATTTTAAAATGGAATATAATTTATATATAACATAAATATATTTACATTAGAAGGAGCAATTAGTGGTGAAATAATACCTGTGTATATGGAGTGACTATAGATCACCTTGATTCAAAAATAATCTTCAACTATTTTTTCAAATTAATTGACTTTAAATATAAAAAAATATATACTCTATTGAAGCTTGTCCGAAAAATATCTATTTGATGACAAGAAGCATTTGAAATTTGTTTCAAAAAAGGTTATTGATAATATACCATTTCGAAAAAATAAATCACTTCATTGTGTTAGCATAATGACTGGATGAGAAGTATTGATGAGAATAAATTTCAAAAGAGGCATTCTATTTGGTTGAAAATTAGCAAATGAGGCATTTCTATTTAATTTTCCTAGAGTATAATTTCTCAAATATATAGCAAGGCTATTTCTATCAATTTTTCTCATATAAATATTAAATAAAACTTACTTGGAGGTGTGAAAGAACTGGAAGTACTGCCTGAAAATATCATTTCAAATTTGAATTAGAATTATAGAATGAGATAATTTGGGAAATATTATTATTTTTATCAGCATATATCTAATTATTCATAATTGAATATTTTAAGGTTTATAATTATCCTAATGTTGGAATTTGATAATATTGACTCAAGATATATGAAAATAAGCATAATTTATCCCAAAGCGACAGCCTACCAAATATCCCCTAAAGGATTGATGAACTAACTTCATTATCCGAATTACATTGTGTACATGTGTACATAGGTTGTTTAATGATGGTATGTTTTATATATACAATGTGAATATGAAAAATTAAACGCGATCTGAATATGAATATATGAAAACGAATTTAGATTCTATTCTCACCCGATTTTTAGAATTTCTAAATCATAATTTTATGATCTTCTTATATATATAAGAGTAGCTGCGGTGGTCGAATGGAAGGGCGCAAGCGTTGTGCATGTACGCGTCAAAAAAAAACTTGTTCGACACTCGTGAGCACGCGCCACGCGGCGGAGGCGTGGCCTTCCCCCGCGCGCGCTGGCTCCCAGATTTATTTGGTACAGATTTATACATGGATGAATTTGTATTTACATTTTAAAATATAATTATGGCGGAAATAAATATATCTCTTGGGCATTAATTATACAAATTATGACAGATGGAACCTGTGTGGGATAAAAAAATTTAAAATGATTTTAAAATTATTTAGTTGAGATTGGGAGGCAATTTTATAAATTGAATTCTGATATTATGTACAAAATTGGAAATTTGTGTGATATTATACTAAATATATATACAAGTAGGGATTAACACAACATTAAGTTTGATATATAATACAAGGATAATAAAGTTTTAAATGTAGCAGGATACGAACCTGCGTGATGTGGCTACGACTGTGTATCTGTTTGCGAGAATGTTCTGTGCGTGAGAGGATCTCCTGCGCTGGAGTGTTGGTGGATTGATTATGGGCTAAGCAGTCTCCTATGAACCCTACTCTCCATAGGGAACGTAAGAAGAGGGGTGTGAAAAGGTGCCCAGGGATTATAAGGAATGAATTTTTGATATGGCAGGATACGTTTGAGGAATGAAGACTTGGTCGTGGCGAACAATTTGGTAGGATGATCCAAATTGGGTCACAGGAGTCCTCGGAAGGTTTCTCGATTGGGGTGGAGAGAAAAGGGGACGGTTGTCATGTCAATGAGGTAGCGCAAGGAGAATATCTCTTGATGTTGGTGTGTGTACATAATGGTTTATCGCAAATGGTCAGAGGGAAACGTATTGAATTCTGTGACGTACATCCTGAACGGTCGTTTCAAGATGGGTCTGTGATTATCCGTAAATCTGCTGACTTCTTAAAAGCAAATAAATTTGGGGAAAAATATCAGTTCAGGGTGGTCAATGGGCAACGCAAGTGGTGTTATTCTAATTCAAAATAGGAATTATATATAGGAATTCCCTGACGTTAGGATCTTATGGGGGATCATCAATCTTACTGTCGTGGTCACCATTCTTTTCTGAGTGATTAATGAAGTCCTTTAAGGTGTTCCAAAGGACTATTGAAAGCTCTTCAAGACAATGAATCAAGATTGATTGAATTTGTCTTAATCGGGACGACGGCAATAAATAAATCAGCAGATGTATAATCGTCATGGAGACGTTTGGGTTAATAAAAGCCATTGTAAGGAGGGATAGAAAAAATATTGGGAATTGTTTAATTATATTAAAATATTCAACTATGGGCAACAGTACTAACGTACTTTTGATTATGACTGACCTATTTTCCAATTTCGTATTATCACAGTTAATAAGGGGAGCACTGAATTGAGGGCTAATTTGCGGAGTATGATTAAGTGTTGGTGAGGATGGGAGCATTATCTTCGTTGTAGGGGATGGTTCTAATCGGATAGCAATCTTTGGGATGGTGTCAGGAGTAGAAATGTATCTGGCTGTTAATGTTGGTTCGACATTATCTAAGAAAATATCCGGGTTCATGTGATTAAATGGGTTACTTAATGTAGATGCATAATTCTTATAATCATCATGAAATATTTCAGGTGGAAAATGATTGTAAATAAAATATGATTTTGGCTTGCTATTGTTGTTCGTTGAGTGAGGTGTGAAGATGTACTTAGTGTCTTCGGAATAATGTTTCAATTTGTTTACGTGAATAATTTCTGTTTCTAAGTTTTGAGCTTGATTATGTCTATTGATTCTAACTGTATAGGGGGATATCACCTCAATTATCTCATATGGTCCACTGAAGTAAGGCACTAATTTGCCAGTATTGGGGTGTTGGTAAATTTTGGTAAGGACTAGATCGCCTACTTCAAAGTCAGGGGACCTGTGATTTTTATCAAATCGGATCTTATCTAGCTTATGGCGTTCTTTCGTTCTTTGTAACGCTAGGCGTCTGGATTCAGTGACTGATGGATAAGGATCTAGATGTTGTGACAGTTCTTTCGGTAGGGAACCGTCCATAAGGTATGATGGGGGAAATCCCGTGACGGAATGAGGGGTATCGTTATATGCCTTAACTACTTTGGATTGGAGCATAGTCCAACTAGCTCTAGGATGTTGAAGATGGAGGAGCCTAAGTTTTCCGGTCAGGGTTGCGTTCAAACGCTCGGATAAACCGTTTGCTTGTGGATGGTTGCTTGTAGTGAGCATTGGTTGGATGTTATGGGAGATTAGAAATCTCTTAAACCTCGGTGATGTGAAGGCAGGGGCTCTATCTGTAAGGAGACGCTTCGGACAACCACTTTGTAGCACCTTTTTTATTACTTGTATATATGTGGTCGTACTGGTGGAACGAGATGGAAATGTCCATGCGAATCGAGTCGCGTGGTCTACTACTACATGCAGGTAATTTTTTGCACTTCAATATCTAGCAAACCCGACTATAGTGTCCATAGAGACCAGATCGAATGGCAGTGGGGATTCTGGCAATTCGCCCAACTCTCCATACTTCGGTCCTTTTGGGGTTTTGCTCATTTGACAGATGTTACACTTCTTAACGAAGGCACGAATGTCTATCGACATTCCGCTCCAAAAGTATTGGGCGGAGATGATCCTAGTTAATTGAGAAATTCCTGGATGGTTGAATTTCTGGTGGGCTTCTCTAAGTATGGTGGGTCGTAAGGATGGTGGAACGACTATTTTGCTCACACCACGTCTGGTGACGGTAGTCAGGCCTGAGGTTTGGTGAACGTACTTGGAATTATCCCGAAGCTCGCTTTGGTACATTTTTAATTGTGTGGCGTCAAGAAGACCACAAAACGGATTTCGGGATGAAAGGTCAGCCTCTAGTTGTTTTGTGCCTTTGATGTACTTCACCTGATAGTCGTAGACTGACAATCTCAAACTCCATCGAAAGAGTCTTCCTGTCGGATTTTTGATGTTTTTCAGCCACTGTAAGGCGCAATGATCGGTGAAAATAGTGAAACCATTTCCCGCCAGATAGACCTTGAAACGATCTACTGTTTCAATTATGGCCAGACACTCTAATTCGGTGATGGTATAATTGCGCTCGTATTTGCGCAGTGTGCGACTATAATATTGTACTGGATATGAGTTTCCATCTGGAGAGAGAGAGAGAGAGATGGAGCTGTTTCAGTACTCCTCCTATCCCTTGCAAAGATGCATCAGAGTACACTTGACAGGGCAAGTCTGATTTATAAAGATGTAGAATGGGACCTGATGAAAGTAGTTGTTTGAGTTTGTCAAACGCCTTTTGACAGTCTGACGTCCATTCCCATTTAACGTTCCTTTTCAAAAGTTGGTTTCTAATGCGCGCATAATCTGGAATGAATTTATTGTAAAAATTAATGGCGCCTAGGAATGATTGCAAGGTTTTTACGTTAGTAGGGGGTTTTATGGCATTAATTACATCTATGTTCCTAACAAGTGGAGTGCAAGTACCTGAGCTAATCTTATATCCCAGGTAGTTAATATATGTCCTGAAAAACTGGCATTTATTAAGATTTAATTTTATATTTTCTAATTTACAAAAATGAAAAAAATCATGTAAGTGTCCTAAGTGTTCCTCTAAACTGTTAGAATGGATTATGAAGTCATCAAAATAATGATTAGTAAATGTTAATTTGTGCTTCTGTATCAATTGATTTAACTGTCTTTCGAATATTTGAGGACTCAATTTGAGACCAAATGGAAGTCTATTAAAATGGTATTGCCCCAGGTGGGTTACAAATGAAAGTAGGGGCCTAGATTCTGGATGAATCGGAATTTGCCAGAAGGCTGAGGTTATATCTATGGTGGAAAAGTATTTGGAATTAGATAATTGATCTAGTACTGTTTTTATTTATTTATGCTTATGAGGTGATACAGCAACGTCTTTACAATAAGAGAGGAGACAAAATGAATCAAATCTAGAAAAAAGAAGTGAGGACTTCTCGGTCAGTACTGTTTCTATTAGTGGTATGGGATAATTATCTACAGACATTAATTCGTTAAGTTTTCTAAAATCTACACAAAAACGTTTCGAGCCATCCCTTTTTCTGGCAAGTGTTACGGGAGCGGCATATGGGCTATTCGATGGTTCTATTATTTCATTTTCTAACATTTTCTCTATTTGATATTTTATTTCAGGGTAATCGCTATAAGGTATTCTATATGGTCTTAGTGTTATAATCTTATCACTGTTAGGTATAATTTTAACCGGGTCGATATTTAAAGCATGTACTGAAAACTTATCGATAGGAAACAAACCAATATTTTCTCTAATAAGTTTTTTTACAATCATTTATTAGATGAGGATGTGCAGCTATATAATTTTCTACATTTGCGGTAATATTAAGGTTGTTATGAAGAAAATATTGAGTGGTGTGGGGCATGGTATGGTTATTAGGGTCGGGTTGAATTGTAAAGTTTTTTAATGATGGCGTGAAATAATCCTTAAAACAGTATTGTGACTGTGCTAACATGGTATTATCCTGATATATTCTCTTTGAAAAGAAATCAATAGTTAATCGGAATATCTTTAATGAGTTTAAAGAAAAAATGCCAAATGGTAGATCATTATCTATTATATAAAATAACAAGTGTTCTTTAATGGATCCTACAGTAACCAAAATAAATGCAAATCCCACAGGTTGGATATTATGAGACAATGTCCTAATAGTAACATCATTATTTAAATGTAACATTTTAGTTCCTAATGTTTCGAATTGCTTAAAACAAATAATATTAATATTAGAGCCAGTATCTATTAGAAATGAAAACAAATGGTTGGCAAGTAGCAACTTGAGAGTCAGGGTACTTACGCCATTAACGGCGTGTGAATTGTACTTCTGGTTACTTGGTAGCGCTGTCTCTTTGGTCTCGAAAATACCGCGGCGGTGTCGATAGTCGAGGATGATCGGCACGCTGTCCAAGCAAGGTGGACCGTTGTGGGCACTGATTGTTCCAGTGTGGCCCTTGGCAGTGCTTGCATGGCGTAGGCGCGGTGGAGGGAGATCCTTCTGGTCGCTTCTGGGAATGAGGCACATCTTCGGATAAGCGCCTTAGCGGATTACTTGTCTGTCTACCGGATTGGCGGGGAGATGGGCTTTCTGTGGGAGAGGAAATGCCGGGACGACTCGGGTCTCCGCCGATACCATAGATTCTCCTGGCCAGAGTGAGCCATTCCGACGGGCTGCTGGGTGTTGCAATCAGCAGGAGATTTCGACTGCAGGAGGGCATTCCTTGAGTGAGAGCATTGACCATTTCCTTGCGATCGATGTTGAGCTGCGTACCTATGCGTACCTTCTGTAAATAGTATTCTTGTAAGCCTTGAGGCCCGCAGCGTAGTTGATAGAACTCTTGGTGTGTCGGAGTCTCGGGTGGGGGGTTCAGATCCTCAAGGACTTGTTTGATCCACCAGTAGGGTTCATAGAGGTAGTCCATGGATTGGAGTGTTCTCCGGGGCTCTCCTTCTAGCACCGCCACTACCATGCGGCTTCATTCGTCGCAGCTGCTGTTTTGGAATTCCGGGGACCTCTCCAGCTCCCTTAAGGATGATTCCGCGGAACTTGAACCGTCAAATCTGGCTGCGGTGGCGGGCGCAACCCGCCCTAGGCTTTTCATCATCGCTGTTAGTGCATCAAATACTGACTTATTCTCTTGAGCTAATTCGGCCTCTTTCTGGCCTGCTTGTCTCTTTGCCTTGCTCATTCTCTTGAGGTTCTTATTTCTGTCGACTCTAATCTGTCGTAGCTGCGGTGGTCGAATGGAAGGGCGCAAGCGTTGTGCATGTACGCGTCAAAAAAAAAAAAACTTGTTCGACACTCGTGAGCACGCGCCACGCGGCGGAGGCGTGGCCTTCCCCCGCGCGCGCTGGCTCCCAGATTTATTTGGTACAGATTTATACATGGATGAATTTGTATTTACATTTTAAAATATAATTATGGCGGAAATAAATATATCTCTTGGGCATTAATTATACAAATTATGACATATATATATTGGTTATTTATTATTGCTTGAAAGGTTTTCAACAAAATCGATGAACACTACAGAGGAAAGTATATCACCATCTTCCTCAATATTGCGCTATAAACCCCATCATTTATTAGGTAATATTAAGGCCTAAAAATATTATTTACAAATATCTTGGAAAACTAATATTTCGATTTTTATATGGTAATTAATATAAATGATGATTGAAATTCAATCTTTAAGAGTGAATACTTTGTATTGGTATATTGACCATGATGAAATAAATTTATAATTCGATATTTTGTTTTCTAATGTATTTATAAATTAAAAGATAATTATTAAAATTTAATGGTATATTATCTACCTATGAGTTGGAATTTACAGAAAGAAGTTCAAAATATTGAAAGGGAAAGTCTTTATTATAATATGATTATTCAATGATTTATTAAAAAACACCAATATGAAAGATTTATTTTTTATCTTATTGATAATAATTTCAAATAAATTTGTTAATATATGCAAGAACTTGAATTTATTTGAAAGGAATATAGATTCAATATCTGCCATTTGAATACTTGTAGGAATAGGATGAAGATCAGAGATTCATAGGAATAAAAATCATATAAAGATACCCTATATTTGTGGAGTTATCTATTTATTAATAGATCCTTAGTGGAATATATATATATGTGAAACATAGTGTGATCAATATGCTGTAAATTATTACCTGTGTGTGTGGAAGAACAAGTAGTTTCACCTGATATCACAATAAAATTTGAATTTTTTTCAAAAGCTTTGATTTCAAATATCAAATATTTTTAAAATCAACAGTATTCAGTAAAAAATATATATTTACAGAATGTTATTAATATCAGGAATTTATATTCATAAATAAGAAAGAAATGCAGGATCAAATAACATAATGACTTCATCAAGGTAGAAAATTGTATGGAATTAATTTTTTTCAGATTTAAATTCAATAAAATAACTCGTGTTTTCTAATTAAGCATGTGGAATATATTAATCTATAGACGATTATTCTAGGTTATTAGTAGACACACATATTTTCAATCATATGATTAAATACAATAAAACTTACTTGTAGGTGTTAATGAACTGGAGGATCCACCTATAAACGTATATTGGGGTCAACAATCAATAAAATCGAAGGAAGCCCATTTTCTAATAAATAAGCATAGAGATTGAAATTAGCAATGGATAATCACTCGCTCATCAGGTTGTGTTGTTCCTTCGTTCATCTAAAAAAGGTGCGCTATTGTTGTTTAAATAGTTGAAGACAAGTATTTTTTCCACAAACATCTCGTTTCTCTGGCCTTGTCTAGCCGAACTCCTCTTGGCTTTCTCAAGTGTTAATACTCATTTTCAAAAATATTAGCGTGGAAATATACCAGAAATATCGGGATTCTGACTTCTGTTCCTTGTGGTATGGCAACATATAGCTGATAGAAACATATCAAGGACATGGCAGAGTATGAGATCTAGAGAGTGAAACGACACTGATAATAGATCTTATTAGCGCAAGGAACAGCGCAATACATCCATAATAATAAATGTATTTACTCGTTATTTAAAACTTTCAAATTTCCCTTGAGAATATGTTTATTATATATGGAATATTTGAATTATAATTCCTTAAGACATAATTATTCACTGCATTCTGTGATTAAGTATTAATGTTTTATTATAAGGGATATAATGGTTATAACAATTTCCTTTTATAATATTTAATTTGGAATTTCCTTATCAATGGTTAAAATAACGTTCTCATTTAACTCAGAAATTAATACCTTTTTTTAAAGCAATTGCTATATTCGGTAGTTAAGTATATAAGAAAGGTATTAATGAGAATAAAGGTCAAATGAAACATTGAATTTATTTAGAAATCAGCAGATTAAATAATATTATTTATCATGCAATTTCCTGGAGGTAAATTTCTCAAATATATAGCAAGAAATTTTCTATCATATCACTCATATAAAAGGTGAATAAAACTTACTTGGAGGTGTAAAAGGACTGGAAGTACTGCCTAAAACCATTATACCAAATTTAAATAAAAATGATAGGATGAGATAAATTGGAAAAATGTATGATATTTCTCAGGTTATATAGAGATTAGTGATAACTGTGAATATATTTAGGTTTATAATTCTACATATTATAGAATTTTATAAGTATAACTCAATAGATAAAAATGAGCTTAATATAACCTAAAGCGGATACCTAATAAATATCCCCAAGTAGATTGATGAACTAACTTTATAATCTGAATTCTATTTTTTGACAATATTTTGTTCAGTGAGATGAAAAATTTTATTCTACCTGTAAAGGTGAAAAGTGTTTAAAAAAAAATAAAATGAAATATATATGTTATCTTATAATGGTGGATTATAAGGAAAAATTAGGACTAAGTTTCCCTTAAAAATATTATTTATAGATCTCTATTGCGCTTTCATCGATATATATCAACGCCTCCTAGTCAAATAATACGCTCACAGAACTTGAAATAACTCTCATGGAGGTGAATTGTTAATAACTATAATTTTGAACAAGGGGACATAGGTATTTTATATGGATTTTGGAAAATAAAAAAGCACAATGATATCAAATAATATATAGGTTTATATTCAGTAATGATATCTGCCTTGAAAAAGTGAGAAGATAACAAATATTCGTATTTTTTAACAGAGTTGTATATAATTTGAAAATTTAAAATTTATTCAGTTTTTTTTTAAGAAAATGTCTCTACGCAGAGCACAGAGTTAGACTTTCAGTGTTTATTCTAAAAATACTACATTTGAGATAGAAAGTATAAAAGAGAGAAATTCGATCAGAAATATTTATTTTCGTTTTATTTTCAGATACTCTTTCCTTAGATCTCTCATTCCATATTTTTTTCTGAAATAAAATACTGATCATCTATATATAATCTGTTTATTTATTCACATTTATTTATAAAACAATATTAGGAACGCTGCTACAGATGATAAATACCAATTTGATATTCTCAGCCTTTCATAAACTAACTAGAAATCACGGTATGATTATTTCAATTTTTTCAAATAAAGAGCAATCATATTAAATGCTATTTAATAAAGCACTACTATTGAAATTTACAATACTTCGGGATATTTTGAGCGCATCCATCTCATATTATATAATTGTGAATAAATGAATAAAAAAATCATCTATTTTTTATTCTTTCACGCCGCTTTATAGGTATTTCGATAGAGTGCCTAATATAGCATATAAAAATATATAGATATATTTTCTTTTTAAATATATATAACACAAATATATTTAAAGGTTTGTGAAAATATGAAGTTTGGAATGAAGATAAATTAGTTATACCTGGTTCCGATATAGTTGGTTCAGTTGTCTTAGTAAGGCCAGGAGTAGTAATCTTTCTAGTTGTTTCTGGAACCAAACATATAAATAACTATTTCAATCAATATATATATTGAATATAAACATTTATTTTACAAGCGTTCCTAGTTAGATGACATTAGAGTGTTTTCAATATTCAAAAATAAAATCATAAATATATAAATGAGAAGTAAATTAGTGCTAGAACCAGTCTAAATTCTGGATCAATACTAAAACAATAATATGGTGTGTGAGGTGAATTCTGGTCTCTCATATTGATCAACCTCTACTAATAAAATAAAAGTTTTTGTGAATTAAATTCAGTTCTGCTAATCAGTTTTGGCATATTTTAAATGAAGTATTAAATTTCAAAAGTGAAAATTATTACTATTTGTCTTAAAAATATTTATAAAATAATTGAATTCAGGATATATATTTAATATTCGATTTATTCAATTCGAATAGAACATATTGGAGCCTGTTTTGGAAATTCCAAATATTATTAATAAAGGTGTATCTTTCAAAAACTCTTACTTGTGTATGTTGGTGAAGTCGGTGATTCACCTAAAATAATATCACTATCATTAGAGTATTTCATATTTTCCCTCAATATTTTAAATGGTACCATCTTTTTAATATATATATATATATATTATTTCAGAAGTCCTTCAATTATAGGTTGTTCAAGAAATTTATATCCATATAATTTAATAGATTATTTTATTTCAAATCAAAAATTATTAATTTTTCTTATAGATTAATGAAAATTATAATTTGAGATATATTTATTTTTTCCCATCATTGAAGTAAAGTCACTAAAGTAGAATATAATGGAGCCTAAAAAAATGGAAATACCAAATATTATTAATAAAATATATTTTTAAAAACTCTTACTTGTGTATGTTGGGGAAGTCGTTGATTCACCTGGAATAATGTCACTAACATTAGAGTATTTTTATCCAATGATATTTTAAATGATACCTTCTTGGATATTTTATATATATATTCTATCTCAAGTCCTTTAATTACTTAGGAAAATTCATTCCGAATTTAGCTGCGTCTACATCCAATATAAGAGGAATATTAAGAAAGAATGTTGTCTGGCATTGGGGGCCTAAACAGGATGGGGAATTCTATCATATTAAGGAATGCGTTAGGAATGCTCCTTCATTGGCACATTTCGACAAAAGCAATATGTTGATCTTGCAATGTGACGCCAACAAAGATGCAATGGGAGCTGCTCTGCTACAGGAAGATCGACCTCTAGCATTCGCATCCGCGTCATTTAGCGACTCGCAGAAAAAGTACTCTCAGATTGAGAAGGAGTTACTGAGTGTTTATTATGGATGCAAAAAGTTTGAATATCTATTATCAGGACCCACTTTCGTTGTCCAGACGGATCACCAGCCTTTATTGCCTCTAGTCAAAAAACCGCTGAGTGATATATCTCCGCGTCTACAAAGATTAGTAATGAAGCTTATAGCATTTGACTTCAAAATGCAGTACAAACCAGGAAAATACTTGATTGTGGCTGATACCCTATCCAGGGATACTCACCCCATGGACGAACTACCAACGCCTTTTCTTGAGGACAAAATAATGGTCAAGATGGTATGTGTTAATATATCGGACGAAAAACTGGTAACGCTGCAGAAAGATGATACCCGAGAGGATCCTGCTTTAGTTAAAGTAATCGATTATGTGATTGAGGGTGGCCAATATGCAAAAAAGACGTCGGTGAAGATGCCAGAGCAGTTTTCGATTTCAGACACCGTTTATATTTATGGAATGATCTATTATTTATCGGATCGGCCATAGTGATTCCGAAGACACAAAGGAATTATATGCTCAATTTGTTGCACCAATCGCACCAAGGGATATCTGCATTTCAGGGTTTGGCGCGAGAATCTTTGTTTTGGCCGGGAATGTGTCCATCGACATTGCTGAAAAAATAAAAAATTGTGAAATTTGTCAAAAATATCAGAAATCGAAAACACGGCAGCCGTTAAAACCTTTCCCAGTTCCAGATTATCCATGGCAGACAGTATTATTGGACATATTTTATATTCAGAAAAAGCCCTATTTGTTAGTGGTCGACAGATATAGTGGCTACCCGGAGGTATTTGCATTAAACTCACCTACGGCGATTAATGTAAAAAATAAATTGAGAGAAACATTTGCACGATTCGGGATTCCGGAAACCATGATGTCCGACAATGGACCACCGTTTCGCTCATAAATTATGACTGACTTCTGTATAAAATGGGGTATAAAACAGCTATTTTCAAGTCTCCACACCTTCATAGATCTAATGGTCTGGCCGAAAGAAACATTCAAACAAAAAAACTCAATTAATTAAATGTAGAGATGAAGGGTCCGACCCATATCTGGCTATTCTAACATATAGGAATACACCAAAAAATGATCTACCTTCACCCGCACAGCTATGTTTATCGAGGAGCCTTCGATGTCAAATCCCCAGAATCACACCGCTATATAGACCTTATCAAACTAATTGGAGAAGTATAGAGAATGCCAAAAGAAAAAGACAGAGCTCAATGAAAGAACATTATGACAGAAACAGTAAAAGCTATCCCAAGGTCAATGTAGGAGAGCATGAATGGTGTCAAATGCATCCAAAAGAGACATGGACACCGGTGAAGATTTCAGCGCAGGCTAATTCTCCTCAGAGCTTTGAAGTCGTAACAACATCAGGAAATAAGTTAATAAGAAATCAACAATTTATTAGACCGAAAGATAGAGTTACGAAAAAAGGCAGTTATCTTTAGAACCACTTCCCGGCTCCCCAGAAGCTCAACATCTGCATTACGACAGTCCAACGATGGGAGAGTCATTCACAATCCCGATCCAGCGGTCAAGTGAAGAGACCCATATTAACCAGAAGGAAAACGCGACTGCATCTGCTTGGATTTCACCAGAACCATCCGGAAGGCCCCGGTTTTCAAGGTTCGGAAGAGAATTAAGAAAACCACAAATATTTTGTTTTTAAGCAGAGGGGAGACATGTCAACGGGCTTTTGATTTGCCTGATCTGTTTATTGATGGTTGTCCAAATTTTTAACATTCTTTAATTGTTGTATTGTTGTAGCAGAGGGGAAACATGTTGTGATATGTTAAATAACCTATGTTACGTATTATATTTATTATCTATTATTGACTATGCAAAATCATGCCATTTGTCAATTGTTTTAAACTTATGTAAACTATTTCATTTTTATCTCTATATTGTATAAAAGGAGATTACTAGATTAAATAAACATTCAGTTCAACTTGTAAACCGGAGCGAGTCTTGTTCAGATAACACTAACCATTACAACATAGCGCAGCCGACAAATAATTCCGGATTATTACAAGAAAAGTATCGAATTAAAATAGATTAATTCAACAGTGAGTAGAATGGAAGGAATCAAGTCGCCGGCAGAATTTGTCCCATACAGCAACGAGAAAAAATGGGAGACTTGGAGAGAGTCGTTTGAAATTTTTTCAATGGCGTTAAATTTAGAAAGCATGCCGCTGGTGCGTCAGCGAGCAATTTTGAAGCATATTGCTGGTGAAAAAACAGTGATGATATACAAGACATTCACATAAGTGAAAATTATACTTACCCAAGTGTAAAGGAAATACTTGATATGTTAACGAACCATTTTAAGCACTTCAAAAATACGATTCAAAGGAGAAATGCATTTTTTATCTGTGTACAAAAGGAAAGGCAGGGAATCATGGAATTTGTCACAAAATTAAAGCAAATGGCACAAGAATGTGAATTCGAGAAAATTTAACATAATCTCTTAACCATCACTTAATCACTTAACCAGTACAACAGATGGTATTTTTTATTCTTTCATATCCAAAAAAAAAATATTGATGAAGAAAATGTTCCCATTATATACAATAATCTAGATGTGATAATCAGTTTCCATATTACATTGAAAACCAAAATGCTTTCAACTACATAGGCGAATTATATATTTAGAACTTTTTGAAATTCAACTAACATCAAAAATAAACTTTAATTATAGTAATTAATGAATTAAATCCAAATACATTTCTCTTTTTCTCTGATGAAAACTGATTTGATGGTTTTCAGATAGGTATCTTTATGATGGAAAAAGGTATTTAAAATTATTTTGTATAGAGGTAATTTATATTATGCCATATAAAAAATGAAATGCCTACAATGTGCTAGCAAAAGAGTTGGAAGAAAAGTATTGATGAGAGTAAAGGTCAGAAGTGAAATTGCATTTGTTTATAAATATCACAAGATTAATTATTTTTATTTATCATCAATTTCCCTATAGGAAATTTATCGAATATAAAGAAAGGCAAGTTCCATCAATAACACTCATATGAAAAGTGAATAAAACTTACTTGGAGGTGTAAACGGACTGGAAGTACTGCCTAAAAACATTATTTCAAATATAAATAAATATTATAGAATGCTATAAATTGGAAAATTTATTATATTTCTCAGATTATATAGAGATTAGTGATAACTGTAAATATTTAAGTTTATAATTCTAAATATTTTGTAATTTCATAAGAATAACTCGAAGATGAAAATGAGCATAATACAACCTGAAGCAGAAGCCTACCAGTTATGCTCAAGTAAATTGATCAACTATCTTTATAATCTGAAATCCATTAGTTGACAACATTTTGTTATGTTCCGAAAGATGAACAAATTAAGTCTACTTCTAAATGTAAAAGTGTTAATGAAGTAAGAAAATAGAAATATATATGTTATAATATGATGGTCGATTATTATGTGAAAATTAGGACCAAATTTCTTTTAAATATTTTGATTCAGATCTCTATGGCGCTCTATCCCAATATATCATATTTCTCTCGTCAAAAAAAAAAAAATAAAGGTTCACAGAACAAGAAATAACAATCATGGAAGTGAATTGTTGATCACTATAATTTTGCACACACACAAATGGACATAGATAATATATATAAGTTTCAGACAATAAAAAGCACAATGATATCGAATAATGTCTAAGTTTATAATAAGTACTGATATCTGCCTTGAAAAGAGAATGTGTAAATATAACAGATATTCATAATTTTGAACAGAGTTTTGTTCAAATTTTAGATTTTAAAATAAATTCAGATCTTTTTTTCCCAAGGAAATGTCTCTACGCAGCGCACAGAGTTAGACTTTCTATGTTTATTCTAAAAATACAACATTTGAGGTAAAAAGTATAAAAGAGAGAGATTCGATCAGAAATAATGATTTTCGTATTAATTATCAGATAGACTTTCCTTAGGTCTCTCACTCCATTATTTTTTTCTGCAATAAAATACTAATAATATAAATAATCTGTTTATTTGTTCACATTTATTCATAAAACAATATAAGGAGCGCTGCTACTGATAATAAATATCAATTTCATATTCTCAGCCTTTCATAAACTAACTCGAAATCACAGTAGATTTATTTGAAAATTTTAAAATAAAAAACAATATTATTAGATGCTATTTAATAAAGCACTACTATTGGAATTTACAATACTTCGGGATATTTTGATCGCATCCATCTCATATTATATAATTGTGATGAATTAAAAAAATCATTTATATTTTATTCCTATACACTGCGTTATATGTACTTTGATCAAGCGCCTAATATACTACATAAAAATATATAGATATTTTATTATTCAAAATATAAACAACACAAATATATTTAAATGTTTGTGAAAATATATGAAGTTTGGAATGAAGATAAATTAGTTATACCTGGTTGCGATATAGTTGGTTTAGTTGTCTTAGTAGGACCAGGAGTAGTAATCTTTCCAGTTGTTTCTGAAGCCAAATATATAAATAACTATTTAAATCAATAT
Organism: Cordylochernes scorpioides; assembly: GCA_030710605.1. Classification (NCBI taxonomy): domain Eukaryota; kingdom Metazoa; phylum Arthropoda; class Arachnida; order Pseudoscorpiones; family Chernetidae; genus Cordylochernes; species Cordylochernes scorpioides. The sequence goes on along the minus strand of CP092871.1, from coordinate 6,465,512 downwards.
TTACATTTAAAAAAAATAAACGTTAATTTTACAATGTTCCTAGTTAGATGACATTAGAGTGTTTTCAATATTCAAAAATGAAATCATAAATATATAAATGAGAGGAAAACTAGTGCAATAATAAGCCTAAATACAAGATCAATTCTAAAACATAATATAGAATGTGAAGTGATTTCTGGTCTCTCATATTGATCAACCTCTACTAATAAAAAAAATGTTTTTGTGACTGAAATGCAGCCTTGCTAATCAGTTTTGGCTCATTTTTAATGGATTATTATATTTAAAATGGAGCAATTATTATACTATTTGTCCTATAGATTTCTAAAATAATCAAGTTTAGAAAATATATCAATATTTGATTTATTCAACTCGAATAGAATATATTGGAGCCTGAAATCGGGTATTCCAATTTTTATTAATAAAGGTTTATATCTCAAAATCTCTTACTTGTGTATGTTGGTGAAGTCGGTGATTCACCTAAAATAATGTCACTCTTATTAGAGTATTTTATTTCCCTCCTTGATATTTTAAATGGTACCATCTTTTAAATAAATATATATTATTTCAGAAGTCCTTCAATTATAGGTTGTTCAAGAACTTTATATTCATATATTTTAATAGACTATTTTATTTCAAATTGAGAAATTATTACTATTTCTTTTAAATATTTATAAAAATAAAATCCGAGCCATATTTAACTATTTCATTCATTGAAGGGAAGTCCCTAAAATAAAATATATTAGAACCTAAAATTGGAAATACCAATTATTATCAATAAATATATATTTGTCAAAAACTCTTACTTGTGTATGTTGGTGAAGTCGATGATTCACCTAAAATAATATCAATGACATTAATGTATTTCTTTCAACCCATGATATTTTAAATGATACCTTCTTGTTAATTTTATTTGTATATATAATCTATCACAAGTCCTTTAATGATAGTATGTTCAAGCACTTTATATCCAGAAATTAAATTGATCATGGTAAATATACCCCCTACAATCATCTAAATGCATTTATCAGATTCCAGATTACATTGATAAACCAAATTATTTTATATACATAGACGAATATATAATTGACACTGAAACTTAAATTACTGTTAAATTACTTCTAAGAATAAATATTATCATTAAAATATTTTAGCAAATACTTCTTTCCTTAGATGATAATTTATTACCCTTGTCAAATTAAATATATATATATATATTGTTACACCAATTTTAATGCGTCTTATATTTATTCAAAATATTCTATGATATTTAATATTCATTCAAAACAGAATATTTATAAATAAACACAATAACGTTGGAAGGTAATTTATTTTTATTTACTTTTTATTTATTTACTTTTACTTTTATTTATATGCTTTGAATATTGAAACCCGCTCGGGAAACGTGTATAACACCAAGAAGGAAGAAACCAAGGTCGACGACCCTGCAAAGCAGCAACTTGGTGCAACAATTGGTAGAGATGCTGGTTTCGAACCAGTTGCTTTGAACCCCAATATAGAAATTCCGAAATATGACGGGACAGAAGGCCCTCTCCTATGGATAGAATCCCTCGAAGAGATTTGCTTCCTCTACCATTGGGCAGACTACATAATCGCCCGTTATGCCGCCATGAACATGACAGGAAGCGCTAAAACCTGGTTAAATTTGCACAAAGCTAGTTTCACGAGTTGGGAAAATATTAAAATCCGCCTCATTCAGGATTTCTCTCTGGGCGCGAATAAAAATAACTTAGAATGAAGCTCAACAGAATGCAACACTGGAATGAACCAGCAATCAGATTCGTGGAAGACATCCTAGTGTTGTGCAACAAAGTTAACCCAGCAATGGAAGAAGAAACAAAAATTGAACATGTTATTGGAGGAATGAAAAAAGAGTACTCATTCGCGCTCTACCTGAACTCTCCTAAAACGACTGATGAACTTCTTTTCGTGTGCAAGAAAATGGATTATTTTGAAAAGAAGTATCGGGAACGTGTGGAGATATCCAGAAACCTATATAACGGTCCGCGCAATTCTAGACCCCAACAAGAATCAAGGTACGTGCCGCCGACTGCCACACGAAACTACCAGACCACTTCCAGGCCCCAAGCCCCTGTTTCCAATTATTACAAGATGGACTCTCCTCCTACTCCCAGGCAGTATCGAAACGACTTACCCCAGCCCTCTACCCCTAGACGTCCTTATAATTAAACTTGGTTCCGAAACCAAACCTTCAGAGAAACGCCTACAATAAAAGCCAAGAAGTGAGCAAAAATAGGATGGAAGATGGAAGACCAATCTGCTTTAAATGTAACAAGCCAACAGCTACCCAAGACAAGGTCGAAGAAGAAATCCGAATGGATAATGGAACTGAGAAGTCGAGACATCTGCTCTACGCTGACGTAAGTAATAACACGTACTCAAGTATCCCTACAAGGAATAGATACAGGCGCCAATCTTTCAGTGGTCGACCTTAGTACAAGTCTTAATACAGGTCTTGAAATAATAAATCCTGATAAAATGTGCTCCGGACCCGATGGCAAAGAATTAGATATTGTAGGAAATATTGTTTTAAATATAAAATTTGATGACAAAACGATTACACATCAATTTGTGATATTGAGAACATATTTGCGAATATTTATACTTGGACGAGATTCTCTCAAGAAAATTAACGCAAAAATTGATTGTCAGCGTGAATTAATCAAATATGACTTAACAGGAAATCCTGACGTAATCAAATACCAACAGAAGAAAATAAAAAGTGCAAAATATGCCATTGTACCAGAACTTTCTATTAAATTGATTAAGGCATTTGTAGAAACAGAGGAAGGCGAATACATCATCGAGAGAACCATAAAATGTTTCAAACAAATGGACTTTGACTAGCGAGAAGCTTAATAAATGTTGCGAATAAGGAAACATATATCTGGTTAACAAACCCTTACACCCTCGACCATTAAAAATATTTTAAAAAACCAAACATTGTGCTTTGGAAGCCTGCCAGCCGAGTGAATCTCATGGAAGAAAGTGAACAAAAGGAGCATTAAGAACCTCAATTTCAGATTTTAAAAAAAATGTCATATAAGGAAAAAAAGCAATTGAAACAAGTTTTGGAAAAGTACGCAGATTTGTTTTCGTCGGGATTAGGAAGATCCAACTTAGCGAAACATCGGATTGATACAGAAGGCGCGAAACCGATCAAACACGAGCCTTATAGGGTGAGCGCGAAAGAGCGACAAATCATAAAAGAGCAAATTGATGAAATGCTCAGAGACTGCATAATCAGACCATCCTCGAGTCCATGGTCCTTCCCAGTAATATTGGTCAAGAAGCGAGATGAAAAGTACAGATTCTGCGTTGACTACAGAAAATTGAATGATGTAACAGTGAAGGATGTTTACCCAATTCCCAGAATTGATGAAGTATTGGACACACTTCAAGGATCCAAATACTTTTCAGCAATTGACCTTAAATCAGGATATTGGCAAGTAGAGGTTGAGGAGAAAGATAAAGAAAAGACAGCCTTCACTACAGCACATGGCCTATATGAGTTCAACGTAATGCCCTTTGGACTATGCAATGCCCCTGCTACATTTGAGAGGAACATGGAAAATATGCTTGGTAATCTTAGATGGCAAATTTGCTTATGTCATCTAGATGATTAAATTCTTTATAGCTCGGATTTTTCAACACATCTCAAAAGAATAGAAGCTGTTTTAAGATGTTTTCGCGAGGCTATTTTAAAATTGAACAACAAAAAATGCCAATTTGCTTTCGAAGAACTGGATATTATTGGCCATATAACTAATCAACATGGTACGAGGGTGAGTAGAAAAGTAAGTCTCCTATTTTTTTTCATAGAAAAACACATTTAATCACAACTTTTTATACATCATTGGAAAAGTTGGACACTTTGCCATTTTTCTACCTAGTCGCCTTGATGCTCAATCACTTTTTTTCATCCTGTCAACCAACTTTGTAATTCCGGTGTTGTACCACTCTCCCGCCGCCTCTTTGAGCCACTCGTTGAGCAGCTTTTTAAATGCGAAAAATAATTCTCCGGTCGAAATTCACCGTCAGTTAGTGGAAGTGTATGGTGAGAAGTGCATGGACATCAAAAATGTGCGGAAATGGTGACGAGAGTTTAACGAGGGGCGGATAAACGTCCACGATGAACAGCGGTCTGGACGGCCGAGTTTGCCGGAATCAACCATGGCTCGAATTGACGAAATGGTGCGCGCAAACCGGCGGATAACCCTTGAAGAGATCGAGGATGGCCTGAATGAAGATTGCAGCCACTTCTCCGTGCAAAAGATTGTGTCTGAGACCCTCGGCTACAGAAAGGTGTCCGCCAGATGGGTCGATAAGTGGCTCAAAGAGGCGGCGGGAGAGTGGTACAACACCGGAATTACAAAGTTGGTTGACAGGATGAAAAAAATTATTGAGCATCAAGGCGACTATGTAGAAAAATAGCAAAGTGTCCAACCTTTCCAATGATGTATAAAAAGTTGTGATTAAATGTGTTTTTCTATGAAAAAAAAAATAGGAGACCTTACTTTTTTACTCACCCTCGTATAAAACCAGCGGAGCATACTATCAAGGCTATTAGAGATTTTCCTCTACCCAAAAAGATAAAAGAAGTTCAATCATTTTCAGGAATGTGTTCATATTATAGAAAATTTATCAAAGGTTTTTCGAAAATTGCCGATCCATTAACCAGTTTTATAAAAAAAGAATGTACCTTTTACCTGGACAGAAAATCAAGAAAAAGCATTTCAAACCCTTAAAATAGCATTGATAAATCCCCCAATATTAGGGCACTTTGATCCGAATGCAACTACTTACATTCATACTGACGCATCTAACATCGGCTTGAGTGCAACATTAGTCCAAAAGTGAAGAAAAGGTGATTTCATATTTAATGTCGAACACTGAGCAAACCTGAACAAAATTATTCGATTACCGAAAAAGAATGTCTAGCTTTTGTGTGGTCAATGGCCAAGTTACGACCCTGCCTATATGGAAGGCACTTCAAAATCGTAACTGATCATCATGCACTATGCTGGCTTAAGAATCTGAAAGATCCAACAAGCCGATTAGCACAATGGGCACTGAAGATTCAGGAATATAATTTCGAAATTATACACAAATTGGGTAAAAAACATCTGGACGCTGATGGTCTATCTAGAGGACCCTTACCGGAAAACGAATGGGACGAAGATTATGAAAGACTATTTCTGAATCTAATAATATACAAAAAGGATGATTTTATTGGGAATATTAAGGAGAACCTTAGTGGAAACAAGCGTTCAATTACACAGAACTTTAAAGAAGAAAATGGGTGTCTCCACAAGAAAATCCAAATTCTGAAGGTAGGGCATGGTTGCTGGTAGTGCCAAAGAAGAGAAGGAAGGAAATCATGAGTGAATACCACAACCATATGCTGAATGGCCATCTGGGCGTCGCCAGAACCACTTACCGATTGAAGAATAAATACTATTGGCCTTCCATGCTGAAAGATGTTTCCGAATTTGTAAAGACGTGTCACCTTTGCCAAAGTAGGAAAGGCTCAAACCAATTACCATCTGGACTACTTCAGCCCATTCCCCCAGCCAACTTTCCTTTCGAAAGAATTGGAATTGACTTTGTTGGTCCATTGTCATCTACGAAAAACAGGAAAAAATGGATATCCGTGCAGACCGACTACTACACTAGATATGCAGAAACAAGAGCAGTTTCAGAAGCAACAGTGAAAGAAGTTTCTATATTTCTAGTAGAGGATATTTTTCTCCGGCACGGAGCCCCACAATATCTTATTAGTGACAGGGGCTTTCAATTTACCAGTAATTTAATCAAAGAGGTGATGAAAATGTGCAAGATTAAACATTGCTTCACAACGAGCTATCATCCCCAGACTAATGGATTGACAAAGCGGTTAAATAGAACATTGATCAATATGCTCAGTATGTATGTGAACACTGATCAGAAGAATTGGGACGAAATACTCCCATTTTTCACTCATGCTTACAATACTACAATTCAGGAAACCACAGGATTTTCTCCCTTTTTCCTGATGTATGGAAGAGAACCCACGTCTCTTTTGGACGGCAGGAATATCTCAGTGGACATTGACAAGAATGATTATGATGAATACATAGAGCATCACTTAGACAAATAGACAGAACAAGAAAATTAGTTATTAACAACACAATAAAGACTCAAGAAAGAATGAAAAATAAATATGGCAAGAAACACATGGAAAGAAGCTAAGAACCAGGAGAATTAGTAGCAGTTTGGACACCAATTAGGAAAATAGGAAAGTGTGAGAAACTTCTGAGAAAATATTTTCGTTCATACATAATATTAAAGAAGATGTCTAGCGTCAATTATCTAATAGAACCGAAAGATAATCTGGGCCAAGGCCCTCTGATAGTTCATGTTTCAAGAATCAAGCCTTTTTATGAAAGAATGGATGAGGTCATTCACGAGGACGTGACAAACTCTGGAGAGAGGGAAGTGTTACATCAATTTTGATGCTTCTTACATTTATTCAAAATATTCTATGATATTTAATATTTATTTAAAACAGAATATTTAGATTATCATCATTTCTTTTTATAGTTTCATTCCTTTTGTAATATTTATTGTACATATATCTTGATTGGTTATTGGAGCGAGCGAGGACATAGACGAAGACGGCGGATCACGACCTACGAGGAAGACCACGAATAAATAAACACAATAACATTGGAAGGTAATTTATCTTTTTTACTTTAATTCATTTACGTTTACTTTTATTTATTTGCTTTTAATATGGAAACCCGCTCGAGAAACATGTATAACACCAAGAAGGAAGAAACCAAGGTCGACGACCCTGCAAAGCTGCAATTTGGTGCAACAATATATATATATATATGCAATATAATTCCCACACTACTTGTAAATAGTCAACACATTTTTATTTTAATATCCATATATTTTAATATCTATAATCAAAGAGTAAATAGCCAATGCTTGTATATTATTTTTTGACCAACGACCCGAGGGGTAAGAGGGAGAACAAAGGAGTTGGAAAATAAACAAAAGGAAAATGGCTGCGTTTCTTTTGTCGCGTCTATTATTTCTTATATACAAATTTAGAGTTTAAATTTATAATTATTCAAAGACTACCTTAATACGACAGTATTTAGCCGACAGGATATAATAACCAGTACGTTTTTTCTTTTTTTAAAACTTTATTGGATTTAGCCTTTAGCCTACCCATTCGCCACAAAAATGCCAAAAAGGAAGCCAGATACCGACACTCATTTTTCTGACAGAAACGATAATATGGAATTTAAATTAATGAAAGAACAAATTAATTTACTAACACAAATTATACAACACAACACAACAGACGATCTCAAATAAAAATTATATAAGTAAATTCTCTGGCCTCAATCAAGATATAAATATTTTTTTTTCGTAACATTGAGGATACAACGAACGATGAACGAGACAGAAAAAATTAGTTATTCTAAATTTAGAAGAAGAAGCTAAAACTATATTTTATCGATTGGGCTTAGAACAAGAGACTTATTTAAATATCAAACAGAAACTGTCCACAATCTATATATCAAAGAAGAAGACAACGTTGGAAGAATTGTTCACTCACCAATTGGAAAAGCCAGAAAAAAATAACGATTATTACCATTTTATGGTTGTGGGTGCATTAGAGAACTCACTTCAAAACAAACAGATTGTTGAGGCACTTACGGCAGGTGTAACGTATGATTTGAAGAAAATTATATACACCAGGAACCCACAGACGCCTGAAGAATGGTTGGACTATGCAAACACCATCCGGCCAGTAACGAGTGCTCGAGGACAACCGACACCACAGCGTGGCCTTGACCGCTGGCGACCCGAATCCACTCCCTCGCCTGGCCAAGGACATTACCGGCCACAATATGGACAATTAGCGTTTCGCAGACCTGGAAGTGGACGTTTTGCCTTTCGCAACTACGCGGATAACACGCTGCCCAAGAACCTAGGGAAACAGCTTCATCGAGCGGACATCAACCCAGATCACAAGGATGTGATCCCTCATCAAGGAAAGGACCAGCATAATGTAAGACTATTCTTTAATTTATCTATTTTCACCTTCAATGTTAAATATCTTGTGGATACTGGCTCTACCATTAACCTAATATCTTTTGATTATTTGCATAAAATTTTGCCATCAGATATATTTCGAAATATAACTAAATATTCAGTTAATAAGCATTCTAGAATTAATACATTGAGTGAACCAATCCAATCTATAGTTTATGTTATTTTACCAGTCAGTTTTTTTAAAAGAAAAGTTAGCTTAAAATTTTATATATTTCATCTACCATATGAAATTGCACTAATAGGATTATATACTCTAAAAAAAAAAAACTAGAATTGACTTCAATAGAAATGTAGTGAGTCAACAAGGCACAAATATTCCTGCTACTATTTTTTATTTTGAAACAGATTTGTCTTATGTAAATAATGCATACAATGTGATAAATCCAGATAGGAAATATAATATAAACCAACACCTTCATAATGTTAATACACAAATCTTAGATAATCACTGTGCACCTTCAGGAAGTAATCCACTCTATGTTAATCATTTGCAACAGACACTTTCCACTCAATCAAGCATTCCAGGGGAAAATAAGTTGACCAGTGATTTAATTGATGAGTATCATAAGATAAACAACGTATTAGACTTTAAGTTAATTAGGTTATTGAAAGAATTTGCTGAAATATTTCCTACAGACCCATTTAAAGTTCCTACCCTACATATCCAACCAGTACAGATTAAACCAAATACAGATAAAGTAATCAGGTTGCGACCGTATAGAATTCCATTTACATATAGGAAAAAAATAGATATACAAATCAATGAGATGTTAAAAATAATATAATAGAACCAGCCATAGGTGAATATGCTTCACCCATTACTCTAGTAAAAAAGAAAAATGGAACATTTAGAATGTGTGTGGATTTTTGAAAATTAAATGAACACATTCCAGTTGATCCCCAACCTATACCATTAATAGAATCAGTGATAGAAAAACTGTCGAAAGCTAAGTATTTTTCCAGCCTTGATTTGAGCAACGCTTATTGGACAGTTCCTATCAATCCGGATTCTCGACCTTATTTAGCCTTCACCACCCACGCAGGAGTGTACATGTTTAAAAGATTACCTTTCGGGCTACGAAGCTCACCACAGATCTTCGAGAGAGCTATTGGACAAATACTTAGAAAATATAACTTCCAATTTCTAGAACACTACTATGATGATTTTATAATTTTTTCTGATAGTTTTGAAGAACACTTAGAACATCTTCGTTTATTCTTCCAACTATGCAGGGCAGAAAATATCCGCCTCAACCTTAACAAATGTCAATTATGTAAGACCTCCATTAGCTTCCTAGGATACTAAATCACACAGGGCACGTATAAACCTCACCTAACTAACACTCAGGTAATAGGAACCATCCAACCTCCGACTAATGTTAAAACTTTACAGTCATTTTTAGGTGTCGTAAATGTATATCATAAATTCATTCCCCATTATGCACAGCTTAGATCGCCTTTAAATATACTTCTAAAAAATAATATTCCTTTTAAGTGGACTCTTGAATGTCAGAAGGCATTTGAATATTTGAAAAGCAGCCTAACTGCATCACCAGTTTTACATATCTTTAAAGAAGATTTACCCCCTGTTTCTTATATTGTGACGCGAGTACATTAGGGATATCCGGAATTCTAAAGCAAAAGGATGAAAATGGAGAAGAACATCCTGTACAATATTTCTCTCGCTCTCTACGCAAGTATGAACAGAACTACTCCATCTCGAAGCTGGAGTGTTTAGCTATCATTGAGTCTATAGAATACTTCAGGGTGTACCTGCTTGGTAGACATTTCACCATTTATTCTGATCACCAAGCTCTGGTCTATTTGAAAAATATTAAAAATCCGTCAGGTAGGTTATTTCGGTGGTCCTTGAGACTCAGCCCATACAATTTTGACATACACTATCTGAAAGGTAAAAATCAACTCGAAGCAGACTTACTATCAAGACAACCATTTTGCGGATTTCTAGAGGCTCAACAATTGGAGGAACACCAGCATCGTGTACCTGAGAAATATCAATCCCTCATCAATACTGATGGACTTGCGATTATTACTAAAAAGGGCGTACCCAGAGTAGTTGTACCTGATACACTAAGAAATAAGTTACTCCAGAAAGCACACGAATGGTATAACCATTCAGGAATCACACAACTCACTAGGTTAATCACTAGTCAGTATTATTGGGATGGTATGACCAAATATATAAATAACTATGTCCGTAAATGCAAAATTTGCCAAATAGTAAAACCTCCGAAAGGACCCACATATGGAGAAATGGGTACCTTACCACTCGCGAAGGAACCTTATGAACTAATGTCAATGGACACAGTAGCCGGATTTAATAAATATGGTGGTAACCGAGCTTATTTACATGTAATATGTGATCACATGAGTCGATACTGTTGGACTTTTCCTAGTAAATCTACCTCTACCCTGACCTATATTCAAATCCTAAAAAGGGTATTTCAGGAAGGTATTCCTAAAAACCTACTGACAGACCGAGCTCCTGCATTTACATCTGCTCAATTTAGAAGTTTTTAATCTCACAAGGTATAAAACCCTTGTATACCACAGCAAATCACCCACAGTCAAATGGTCTGAGCGAGAGATTGAATGCAACCATAACAGGGAAACTAAAGATACTCCATTTAGAACACCAAACAGACATAGACCAAACAGATAGAAAAGGTCACCAGAATCTACAATCTAACTCCACATACAGTGACGGGATTTCCTCCCATCTATTTATTAAAAGGGATAGTCCCTAACAATTTAAACAACCATGTTCAGACATTTCCCGAACTCTCAGAAGCAAGAAGAATAGCATTACAAAATACTCAAGCAAGGCATAAGGCCGAAAAACTAATGTAATATCAAAAACATAAAAAGATTGATTTTGTACCAGGGGATCTAGTATTGGTGAAAGTTTATAGACATCCGAATACTCCAAAGTTGGAACCTAACTATACAAGCCCATATGAGATCTTGGAAATACTATCACCTCAGGTAGTGCGCATTAATAGACCAAATAGACCTTTGCAGTTACAGACAGAAATTATAAATATAGAAAAACTTCGTAGATATGTAGAAAATATTCCCCATATCAAACCTCCTACGGACCTTTCCGACTCTCCTCCTAGACAAAACTATTTTCTATTTCCTTATAGGCACTTCACTACAGATATCTTGGGTGATCCGGGTTCCTCCAGACCAAGGAAATGGTTTCAACCGTTTAACCATTTGGACAGCAGTATTTTCACGGATGAAAAATTTTATAAGCCTGATTTTCCAATAACATCCAAACTAACTGTTTCATCAAACGTACCCAAAGACAATTACTAACGCACCAGAACCAAAGGCTGCTATTCCAATATCAGATTCCTCAGCAAATCCATCAAAGGACTCATCTTTCTGATCACACAGAACATGGACATCGCAGTGCTCACCTCTTTCATAGAAAAAAACACAACAGGCGTTAAGGCCCTGGAACAGAATACAAACATCAAACATAACCAAAAACTGGAGTTTTGGTCCCGAAAATATGCTTTCCCTCTCCAACGTAGGAACACCGACCATGAGGTCCCCAATGTTATCAACCTGTCTGACATAACCCTATCACCAGCTGAAAACAGACTATTATCCAAAAGGCTAAAATACAGAATCCCAGCTAAAGTAGACACACCCCGACTCATTATTGGAATAGAGGCCTCTATCAGAACCCTCTCTCCCACCAAGACCAATGGACCATCAGGAATAAAGTAACCCGCACCCTCCAACGACCGCTACCTCCACTCTCCATGTCAATATTAGAACACAAGATCATACGCAAACTGAAATCCCAACGATCCATTGTCATTACCCGATCAGACAAGGGATCTGATACGGTTATCATCAACCAAACCGAATACCATACAAAAATGATAGACATACTGAATGATACAACCACTTTCACCCAAATCTCCGCAGAAGAAAGCAAAGCAACAACCAAGAATTTTAGAGTTTCCCTCAACCGCATGAAACGCTCGGCCTCCATCACAATAGAAGATCACAAAAACTTCACCTCCAACTTGGGAACTAATGCCTATATTTACGGCCTCCCCAAGATCCACAAACCATCCGTCCCCCTCCGTCCAGTCATCGCATACCACCTATCCCCTGCCTACCCCCTGGCCAAACACCTTACGAACCTTCTAACCCCTCTTTGGAATAATAACAGGAGAGCCTTCACGACACCCAATTCCACCAGTTTCATACAGGATATAACAAACCTGCTCCCCCCTCCAAACTCATCCATGTGCTCGTTCGATGTATCTTCCCTATTCCTCAGCCTTCCACACAGCCTCATTTTAGATAACCTCCACCAATTCCTTTCATCCATCCACACAGATGCCACCATAGCCAACAACATCATCTCACTCACCAAAATCTGCCTGTGCATGAACACCTTCACCTATTATCATACCCACTTTAAACAGATCAGGGGAACCCCAATGGGCAGCCCCCTCTCATCTATTTTGTCTAAAATAACGATGTCTACCATAGACCAGTGGATCTGTAACCGGCAACCCTCAAACATCTTCTTCTGACGTCGATACGTTGATGATATTTTTTTGCTTATGCAAAACCGACAGCGAGAATATTATTTTTACCGACCTCCACACTTACAATCCCAACATAACATTCACTCTTGAGAGAGAACATGAGCTTGTTATTCCTTTCCTGGACGTCCTAGTCATACGCACCCCAAACACCTACCATACCACAGTCTACTACAAGAAAAACCACCCCCCCAGATACACCCATTATAGGTCACACTGTCCAACCTCCCACAAAATCAATATAGTTAAAGCCCTCACCCGCCGCCTATTAACCCACTGCTCACTCCCCATCTTCAAAACTATTGAAAAGAACCGCATCATCGCCCATCTTACAATTTCAGGTTTCCCTCTATCCTTCATAGAAAAACACACCTATTCGCCTGTTCCTCTCAACCCTCCTGCAACTTACAAATCCACATGTGTGATCCAATTCTCTCCCCTCTTAGTTAACCTCTCCCGTTTCCTCAAACCCTTTGGCATCAGTACCTTTTTTACTAACACACCTAACCTCCACTCACTCCTTAGGCATCCCATCACAAAAACCGACTCCTCCACTGATCCTCTAACATCTTCTGGAGCAGTCTACTCGGTCTCGTGCCAACAGTGTCCTGCCACCTATGTGGGGGAGCCCGGTAGAACCATCGCCATCAGAATGTCCGAACACACACGCAACATCACCAACCGAGATACCCGTTCCCTTATTTTTCAACACATAGCATCTTCTGGCCATTCCTTTGACACTGCTAACCCAACCATTCACTACAAAAATATCTCCAACCTACACCAGAGATTGGTTCTGGAATCCATAGTTTCATCCAAGCTACACAGCATAAATAGAAAAATAGACATCCCCGCAGTCTACACAAACTACATTTCCAATTAAACTTTTTCAGATTCTACCTTTAGTATATTAATAACCCCCCCCCCCCCTTCCCACCATCTTCAGTCATACTGGTTTCAAATCGGTTTTTGTCTCTCACTGGTCATTAAATACCAATTTCATAGATGGCAGCCCAGAACACAACCTTTAACCGTACAAATCCACCCGTAATAGTTACTTGGATACAATTAGTTATACAGTTGAAGATCCATTACAGTCATATATTTGTCTCATTGATATTCTTTTTCTTTCAGCTAATGTTTTCTGCATTTCTTGATTTGCTCTCTAGAATTTTTTTTATTTCCGTACTTTTTCACTTTTACAAAGAGATATATTGTTCATTTGCATGCCTTTTTATATTCTTAATATTTTTATTTTTATGTAAAATTAATACGTGTATATATTCCCTACAGCCATCGTTATCTTTCTTAGTATAGTTATATTTTTGCCTGTCGAAGGGCTTTTGCCCGAAAGCTCGTAGCATTCTTACAATAAAAGAAACTCATCTTCTGATCCTTCTTAATTGATATACCTTACTAGAAGAGTCTTTATCTTTAATTGTTTCATCAATAGTAAAGCCCACTAAATCCAGTACATTGGTCTTAGACCCTAAAATCAATCCATTCGATAATATGGTGGAAAGTAATTTGGGTGCTACCAAAGAAAAATTACACAGTAAACTTAATCCAAATGCCGATGTCTTTATACCAACAACCTTGGCGACCAAAGAATTTTCACATTATTTAAATAAAGACTCGTTAATAAATAATGTTATCACTCTGTTTAGATTTTTGTATGAAACTGTTATATTTATAATTAAAAAATTTCCATTGTTTTTAATTACCACAATAATATTTTGGATTCTTTATACTCATTTAGTATCTTGTATATACCTTCTTCCTTTATTGTTTTATATCTTACCTCTACCCATGCAAACAAACCTACATATCTCTTATAAAATGTTCTTGATAAAATGGACCGTTAGAATAGTGGAATATATAAATTTGTATATAAATGTAATGTTGGACTATATGAGGCGATACGATAATTTTAATCAAGCTATAAACTCAAATGATATATGACCTTGAAGACTTGAATATATTACTTTTAAATGTGAACATAAAAACACTTAATGCGTGTGTGGGCTTAAATAGCCTATAAATATCTTTAGCCACCTTACAATATGCAGAGGCTAGCGCTTATCGTTAGTCGGGTATAACAACCCCGCATACCTCCGTTCGTTTTGTCTGGTGTAGGACAGACAAGATGTAAAGGCCTACAGATATTTAGGACAATAGTAATAAGTTAATTTACGTATAGCAATACGATAGAACAACTATAGGATTAGTATAAGCGCTTTTATAAGATAAACTATCGAGGGTTAAAAGAAAAAATAAAATTTTGGATTTTAAAACGCATCATCCTCTAAGATATGGTATAACCCCATCGGTTAGTTTCGAAAATCGATGTTCGGTAAAACCTATCCTAAGATGAGCACTTCAAAATGTTAGTTCGAATTAGAGATCATCCTTTAAAAAAAAAAGAAGAAAATTTTGGCTGTAGTGCTTTGACCTATGTACTTCCATTGAGTGAGTCGTGAACTCAATGTGCGAGTATATCATAGGAAAAGTACACAGACAACGTTATTCAGACTTCCAGGTTGGAACATAGGTCTAGCCAACTTGTGGCCAACGATAGGAAGAATAGGGATCGTAGGATGAAGAAAGATATGAACATTTTCAAAGTGAGCAGTCGTGGCCGAGATATCTACCATCGTAGTCTTAGCTTTTTAACCCCGCACTGTTCGAATCCTATCGACCTTTTAGAGGATAAAGATGTGATAAATAACAGTTTAAAATATCAATAGTATATCATAACCTCGTTAAGCTATTTTCAATTCAGAGAAAAATAAAATTTTTATCTAGACTGTGTAGCTACGAATTTCATCTTGCGCACACCCCCACAGGTTCACTGCAATATAATTCCCACACTACTTGTAAATAGTCAACACATTTTTATTTTAATATCCATATATTTTAATATCCATATATTTTAATATCTATAATCAAAGAGTAAATAGCCAATGCTTGTATATAATTTTTTGACCAACGACTCGAGGGGTAAGAGGGAGAACAAAGGAGTTGGAAAATAAACAAAAGGAAAATGGCTGCGTTTCTTTTGTCGCGTCTATTATTTCTTATATACAAATTTAGAGTTTTAAATTTAAAATTATTCAAAGACTACCTTAATACGACATATATATTGAGACGTTACAAAAACAATTTTCAATTGTACATAATTTCCTTTAAAATGTTATTTTAATTTTTCATGTGTTTATTTTCATTTTTATTTTCCATTCATTAAAAGTCAATGATGTACATACTAAATTAGTAAAAACTCAATAAAAACGATATGTAAAAATACACATAAACAAATGGCTTGTAAAAGAAAGCGGCAATAAAATGAGTTTAGGTAAAATATATTTTTCATTAACAAACATTTCACTTTTAAAATAATAAACTTTAAAATTAAAGTTTTACAAAACTAAAATTAGCGTTTTAAAAATAAAAACGTGGCATTTGGCGCAGTCGACAGGATACGGAAGAAAAAAATGGCGGAAAATCCAAACAACCGGTTGCAAAAATTCAACGGCTCGAAGTCGGCAATTAGGCCTGAGTCATGGATCAAATTATATGATTTTGAAAATAATTATTTAAAGGAAGATGAAAAAATCAAAAATCTTATGTACTACTTGACAGATTCAGCACTTGAATGGTATGCAGACGAGATTATTTCAAATCCTGCAATAAAAATATGGGAAGTTGTAAAGGAAAAGTTGATTCAAAAATTTGGTTCATACAACGCAAATCCAATTGTCTCAGCATCACATCGAAGATTAAAACGGGAAGAATCAATAGAAAATTACTTTCAAGATAAAATTCGCCTGTTAAATCAAACCCATCTAACAAAGGAGGAAAAAATTCATTTATTAACAGACGGACTTCCAAATGATTGGAAAGATTTAATTGTGGCTGCACAGCCAACTGACGCCACAAAATGGTTTCATATCGCAGCTTCAATTGAACAAAATAGGGCTTCAATTCAGTTTAAGCCTAAAAACAAAATACATCTCGCGACAAAAAATAATGATAATAGAAAAAATGTTTGCCCATTCTGGTGTCCAATATGTTCGAAAAAGGGAATAAAAATTAAACATTGGGTCACAGATTGTGAGGATTATGATCCTAATTATAAAAAGGATAGGCCTAATCAAAACACTTCGGTGAAACAAGTATGCGGAGCCCCGGAATTGTTGAATGTAAGTACTTTGACAAATACCCCTACACAAGGAGCTTTCAAGCTTATCAACATAAGTGTTGAAGTAAATGGAATTCCTGCGCAAGCATTTGTGGATACTGGAGCAACAGTATCAATAATCAATTGGCGATTGTTCAAGCGAACCCGTCTTCAACTTCAACCAAATTCAGACATTCACATCAGCCAAGCGGATGGTGTTACCAGGACATGTGGAAGCCTTCAGACCAAGGTAAGAATAGATGAACTAATTAAACCTGTAACTCTCCATGTAATGAAGAACTTTAAATATCCACTCTTGATCGGATTAGATGTTGCATCTCTTTTTAACCTTTTAATAGATGTCAAAGACAAAACAATTTACACCAAATTTGATGGATTACAAAATCCAATTCTTGTAAATCATCTAGAAGAGATAAGAGAACATGAATTAAAAGAATTACTTGAACACAATAGAAATGTATTTTCTCAGCATGCTATTGATTTGGGAAAAGTAGCTATACAACATAAGATCATCACGAAAAGTGAACAACCAATTTCTCTTAGACCCTATCGTCGTCCTCTAAAAGAATATGAAGAGATAGCTGAACAAGTTAAAGAACTTCTCGAACACAAGTTAATAAGAATTTCAGATTCTCCTTGGGCATTTCCTGTTGTTATGGTTCCCAAGAAGGATGAAAATAAAAGGATGTGCATTGATTACAGACGTCTTAATGAGATCACACTGGATGACAGGCAACCCCTACCTCACATACAGGACATGTTTGATCGATTGCATGGATCCAGATTCTTCTCTACCCTTGATGTTGCATGGGGTTATTGGCAGATCGAAATGGACCCGCAATCTATTCAAAAAACTGCATTCGTCACAAACGATGGTCATTATGAGTTTTTAGTGATGCCCTTTGGTTTAAAAAATGCTGCTTCAACGTTTCAAAGGATAATCCAACATATTCTAGGTGAATTATTATGGAAAGGAACTTGCTCTTTCCAAGATGACATATTGGTGTACACGAAAACATGGCAATAGCACATTGAGCTTCTTAGTAAAGTTTTTGACAAATTAAGACAGTACAACATGAAATTAAAATTGTCGAAATGTATTTTTGGAAGAACTGAAGTAAAATACCTCGGACATATCATCAGTCACAATCAATTAAAACCTGATCCAGGAAAAGTAAAATCTATTCAAGACTTTCCAAGACCTGATACTGTAAAGAAAGTTCGTCAGTTCATGGGATTGGCAAATTATTACAGAAAATTTGTGAAGGACTTTTCTAAAATTTCATTCCCCTTGGTTCGACTCACTCGGAAGAATCAGCCCTTCATCTGGAATGAGGAAGTAGAGGAGTCGTTCGCTAAACTTAAAATGGCACTATCTACAAAACATGTCCTTGCTATTTACAACCCGGACTACCCCTCTAAAGTTTATACAGATGCCTCCAAATATGGAATTGGAGCAATCCTAACACAAATTGGTCCAGACAATGAGGAACATGTAATTGCTTATTACTCCAAAACACTGCAACCACACCAAGAGAATTATTCTGCTTATGAGATGGAATGCCTAGCCGTAATACAAGCAACTGATCACTTTCATGTATACATAGAAAACCAACCATTTGAAATCATCACTGATCATGCGGCGCTCCAATGGCTTTTCACCATGAAGAAACCGAAACCTAAGTATTTTAGATGGATTCTTAGTTTATCCTCGAAATCATGTAACATCGTTCATCGTTCTGGAAAGCAACAAACTCATGTTGACGCCTTATCAAGACTCCCAGTTGTTAACATTGCAACTCAAGAACTTCAAGAACACCAACAAAATTCAGATTTGAGTTTCTTGAAAAATTCCCACACTCACGACGGTGTGGTAATGATCAAACAAAAAGGAGTTTCTAAAGCAGTTGTCCCAAACTCGCTTACCAAAAAAATATTGGAAGAATATCACGATTCATTGAGTCACCCATCAATAACCAAAACATGCAAACTTATAACTCAATGTTATTGGTGGAAAGGAATAACAACTGATATCAAGAATTATGTTCGATCTTGTAAATCTTGTCAACTAGTGAAGGTCAGACATGAACCAACTTTAGGAGAAATGATCACTCCAACGTCAAATATCAAACCATTACAAATGATCGGTTGTGACACTATTGTACTGGGAACAGCAGCAGCTAACACAAAGCATAAATTCATTCAAGTTTTTGTTGATCACGCAACTCGTTATCTATGGGCATATCCCACAATAACAAACACTGCTCAAGCTGTCACTCAATGTCTTGATAAGATAATCAAATCTGTTAATTCGATCAATACTATCTTAACAGATAATGGCAAAAATTTTATATCAAAAGAGTTCAACAAATTTCTTTCTTTACAAGGAATTAAACACACATATACTTCGCCTCATCATCCTCAGTGCAATGGCATTTGTGAGAAATTAAATGATACGATAATGACAAAACTGAGAATAGCTGTTCTAGAGAAATCTAGATGTAAATGGAGCTCATTGTTACCGCAAGTTGTCAAAAATTATAATTCCACACCACATGACGTGACTGGTTTTTCACCGCTTTTCTTAATGTATGGAATCGGTAATGTACCCGAATTTGCCGACCAAACTCCAATTACAATTGAAGAAGCCAGGAAGAAAGCTAGCCTGCGGACAGAACAAAGTAGAAGTAAGTGGAAGATTAAACACGATAGCCATCACCCCAAGTATGTCTTTAAAGAAGGAGACTTAGTCATAAGAAAAATTGCCTTCAACGACCCTCGTCTCATCAAGACATCACCAAAATATGAAGGACCATTTGTCATTCAAAAAAAGATATCTGATGTAACCTACGATATCTCTCTGAAAGACCAAGAGCAAGCAAGACGCGTTCACATATCTCAACTTCGACCATTTATTACCCGAGAATAAATGCTTCAAGAAGGGGAATATGAGACGTTACAAAAACAATTTTCAATTGTACATAATTTCCTTCATAATGTTTTTTTAATTTTTCATGTGTTTATTTTCATTTTTATTTTCAATTCATTAAAAGTCAATGATGTACATACTAAATTAGTAAAAACTCAATAAAAACGATATGTAAAAATACACATAAACAAATGGCTTGTAAAAGAAAGCGGCAATAAAATGAGTTTAGGTAAAATATCTTTTTCATTAACAAACATTTCACTTTTAAAATAATAAACTTTAAAATTAAAGTTTTACAAAACTAAAATTAGCGTTTTAAAAATAAAAACGTGGCAATATATTATAGCATAGAATAAACAATTGGTGGAGAAATAATAGCTGTGTATGTGGAGGTACTAGAAGATTCACCTTGCATCAAAAACAATCTTCAGCTATTTTCTCTAATTAATTATCTTCAAATATTAGAGAATAATCTATATTAAAGATTGTCAGAAAATATCAATTTAATGACAAGAAGTATTTAAAAGTTCATTTTGAAAAAAGTCATTAATTATAAGCCATCTCAAAAAATTAAATGACATATCATTTTAGCAAAATGACTGGATAGGAAGTATCAATGAGAGTAAAGTTCAAAAGTGACACGTCCTTTAGTTGAAAATTAGCAGATGAAGTATTTATTATTTAATTTTCCTAGAGAACAATTTATCGAATATAAATAAAGGCATTTCATATCAATTTCACCCATATTTATATTAAATAAAACTTATTTGGGGGTGTAAATGAACTGGAAGTACTGCCTGTGTGAAAATATTATTTCAAATTTATATTAATATCACAGATTGAGATAATCTGGGAAATATTATTTTTTCTCTGGTTATATCGAGATTATTCAAAATGTAAATTTCACAATTTATAATTCTCCTAATGAGGAATTTGACAAAAATAAATCAAGACATTAAAATAAGCATAATATAACCTCAAGCAACAGCCCACCAAATATGCCCCAATAGATTGATGAACTGACTTTATAATATTTTTCCATTTGTTGAAAACATTTTGTTATGTTCAAAGAGATAAAAAAATCCAACCTACTTGGGAGACAAATTTAATGTGTTATGGGAGAAAAGAAATTGTAATACATTTATAATTATTTTAATGGTCCATTATTTATGAAAATATAAGACCAAATTTCCCTAAAAATTATATTTTAGGTCTTTGTGGCGCTTTCATGAATAAAATCTACATTCTAACGCCAAAATTAAGTTCACGGAACTTGAAAAAGATATCATGAAGGTGAATTGTTGATTAATATTGCAACGTTTTATTTTTGCTTTAACTTTTAAAGAAATGTTTTATTTTAACTCTATATCTAATTTGTTTGTTTGTTTTAAATAAAGAGGCAAATTTACCATGTTGTTGTTCTTTTGTTTATTATTTGTTATTTTTTTTAATGATGATAAAAGTTATTGATTACATATTAGAAACCAAGGAAAAATTAATTACAAAATTCAGAAACGTGTCATATCCCTCGGCTTGAAGGATTTATTTTCGCAAAATAAATGGTTTCAATTGTGACACATGAACTTTAACCAAGGAGGAATCATCTTTCAATAATTCACACGTAACACTAGATATTATTCTTGTTATTTGAAAAGGACCCTCATACTTTGGCGATGTTTTGACCATACTTGGATCATTACTAGCTATTTTACGAAGGACCAGATCACCAACTTTGAATGACGACTGCGGATGTTTTGCATCGTGTCGTGCTTTCCACTTTTCTCTATGCTTTGCGCTATTTTCTATTGCTTTCTTCCTTGCATTTTCTATGGTGAAATGTGGTGATTCAGAAAATTCTGGTATTGCACAATCACCAAAAAGTAAGAAATTTGGAGAAAACCCAGTGACATCATGGGGTGTGCTATTATAATCTTTCACAATTTTGGCAAGTAATGATGACTATTTTAGTCTTGGATTCTCTTGAAGGTTTGTTCTTAATTTGGTGAGTATAGTGTCATTCATCTTTTCACACAGTCTATTACTCTGCGGATGATATGGCGTCGAATAGGTGTGTTGAACTTGATGCTCATTCAAAAACTTGTTAAATTCTTTTGATGTAAAATTCTTTCCGTTGTCGGTTAAAATACATTTGATTTGGGGAACAGTTTTGTTGATTTTGTCTAAACATTGAATTACTGCTTGAGAAGTGTTGGTGACAGTAGGAAAAGCCCAAACAAATCTTGTTAGGTGGTCAATTATTACTTGAATGTATTTGTGCTTGGTTTCATTTGCTGCAGAGCCTAGCACAATAGTATCCGTTGATATTAATTACAGTGGTTTCAGATCAGAGTTCGGTGCAACATATTCTCCAATAAATGGTTTATGACTGCATTCAGTTATTTGACATATTTTACATGAGCGAACATAGTCTTTGATGCATATGATAGCATTCGGCCACCAATAAAATGGTGTTATCAATCTTACTGTCTTGTTAATTGAGGGGTGAGAATGATTATCGTGGTATTCTTTGAGAATTCCTTCTTGGAATGATTCTGGAACAACTGTTTTTAGAACTCCATTATGTTTCACCATAATAAGATCTCGATGAATATGAGAGTTCTTTACAAAACTGAGATCAGATTTTTGTTGGTGTAGTCGAAGAGTGGGGATTGATATATGAAATGACACTGGTGATCTTGACAATGCATCAACATGCGTTTGCTTTGATCCTGATCTGTGAACTATTTTCATTGACTTGGTTGATAATTCAATTATCCATCGGAGATATTTTGCCTTTGGTTTCTTTACGTTGAAGAGCCATTCCAAAGCCGAATGATCTGTAATGACCTCAAATGTATTGTTCTCAAGATAAACTTCAAAGTATTCAACTGATTGAACTACAGCAAAGCATTCCAACTCAAATGCAGAATAGTTCTGTTGATGTGGTAGAAGTTTCCCTGAATAATAGGAAATTACATGTTTTTGATTATCATTTCCAATTTGAGCTAAAATAGCACCAATTCCCAGTTTAGATGCATCTGTATTTATTTATTGCGTATGATATTGTTTTTTACAGCACAATACAACAATGTTGGCAAGTATAAAGCTTACATGGTAATGAAGGATCATATGTAGAAAGAACTGGATCTGTGGATAAATGAGACTTTAGTTCCTGAAATGATTTGTTAACTTCAGTGGTCCATTTGAATAACTTATTTTTTCTTGTGAGGCTTGTTAAAGGATCTGCAATTTCACTAAATATAGGAATAAATTTCCTGTAGTAACCTGCTAAACCCAAAAACTGTCTTACTTGCTTCACTGTTTTAGGTTGAGGGAACTCATTTATTGCCTTTGTTTTTTCAGGGTCAGGTTTAATCTTGTTATGTCCTATGATATGACCTAAATATCTTATTTCTTGTTTTGCAAAGGAGCATTTCTTCAACTTGAGTTTGATATTGTTTTCTTTAAGCTTGTCAAATATTTTCTTCATGAGTTCAATATGATCTTTAAAAGTACTGCTGTAAATTAGAATATCATCTTGATAATTACAAACACCGTTCCAAAGAAGATTTCCAATAATATGCTGAATTATTCGCTGAAAAGTACTTGGAGCATTTTTCAAGCCAAATGGCATAACCAAAAATTCATAATGCCCGTCATTTGTAATGAAAGCAGTTTCTCAACAGAGTCTGGATGTATTTCAACATGCCAATAGCCCCATGCTATGTCAAGTGATGTGAAGTATTTCGCATTATGTAAGCGATCAAACATATCTTGGATGTATGGAAGAGGCTGCTTGTCATCAATTGTAATTGCATTCAGTTTTCGGTAATCTATGCACATCCTTTGTGAACCATCCTTTTTAGAGACCAACACTACGGGGAAGGCCCAAGGTGACTGAGATTCTCTTATTAGTCCCTTTTTACTGAATTCTTCAACTTGTCTTTTTATTTCATCATATTCGGCAAGTGGTCTTCTATATGGTCTACAACTGATGGGTGGATGTTCAATTGTATGGATCTTGTGTTGAACAGCAATCCTTCCGATGTCAGTTTCATGCTGGCTGAACAATGCTTGATTTTCTTTAAGTAATTGATTAAGCTCTTTTTGCTGAACAGATGGAAGATGCGTTTCAGGAGATATATAAAAACATTCATTTCCTTTAACATACACCGCTTTGTCTTTTGTGTCAATTATTAATCCAATTTTTCCTGCTACATCAAGTCCAATAAGCAATGGATAGCTAAAGTTTTTCACTACATGAAGCTTACACCCGACAAGTTTAGAATGGATTTTCAAAAATACTTCTACTGATCCTAAAGTATATGCAAAACTATCTACTTGTTTAATTTTGATTCTATCGTTTACATTCAATTTTAACTTATGTTGTTTTAAAAGCGAACAGCTCATTAATGAAATAGTTGACCCGGTATCAATAAAAGATGAGACTGGAATATCATTAAGTAAAACTTCAACATTAACAAATCTATAAGGAAAATTGGTATTTGCTATGCAAATTGAATCAGCTATGGTTTGTTTAACATCTGTGGTGATATTAGTTGCTTGGTGTTTAAGCTTGTCTTTATAATTAGGATCATAATCTTTGCAATCACTTATCCAATGTTTAAAATACAATCCTTTTTTCTTACAAATAGGACACCAATATGGGCAATTTTTTGAGATTGTAGGTGTAGTTATATTCGTCGAAGCCTTTTTTGATTTATATTTTAATCCTTTCGTAGCTGCGCCAAATATTTTATGTAACGTTTTATTTTTGCTTTAACTTTTAAAGAAATGTTTTATTTTAAATCTTTATCTAATTTGTTTGTTTGTTTTAAATAAAGAGGCAAATTTACCATGTTGTTGTTCTTTTGTTTATTAATTGTTCTTTTTTTTTATGATGATAAAAGTTATTGATTACATATTAGAAATCAATGAAAAATTAATTACAAAATTAATTACAAAATTCAGAAACGTGTCAATATATTATGTTTAATTGTACAGAGATATTGTTTACGGGTTGTGCGCGAATAAAAAGGAACAATATACTTGAATATCAGTTTATAATAATTATTGATATACGTGTAAAAAGAAAAAGTGAAAATGTCAAATATTCATTTTGAATTTGAAAATTTATTTTTTTTATCAGGAATGATGGTATGTTTTATTACTTCATATCCAAAAAATACTATTGATGAAGACAAATTTCCCATTACAATTATCTAGATGTCTTAATCATTCTCCATATTTTATTGATAACCAAAATCCTTTCGAATACACAGGCGAATTATATTCAGAACTTTTAAAATTCAACTAACATCAAAAATAAACTTTAATTATATTAATAAATGAATTAAATTCAAATACATCTCTGTTTTTCTCTGAGGGCCTTCCCATATGAGCAAAGAGCAGAGAAGATAGTAGTGGGGAATCTTCCACTTGCTATCAGGGACGAAGACGTCGTCGCTGCGCTGCGGCCCTACTGCAGGGTTGTCTTCCTGACCCCTGAGGTAGTGGCGAGTGGTGGCTACACCTGGACCACCGGCAACAGGGAGGTCTTCATCCTCCTAACTGAAGGATTGAAGCCTTACAGGAAGCTGGTGATCGTCTCGAAAGGCGAATCGACGCCTGCCTACATTACCTACGGCGTTAGGTGCAGCAAATGCCACCGCCAAGGACATCTGCGAGCCACCTGCCCCTTGCGAATCAATGGAGGAAGCCATCAGGACACCCGGCAGGGTCCTGTGTCGAGGCCTCCCTCATCCAAGCCCATGCCCTCCAACAACTCCGCCCTCTCAACCTCAGCTGCGGATTTGTCTGCATCCATCAAGCAGACCCTCTCAACACCCTCTAGCCCAGTTGCGCTTTCGCCCGGGGTGAGCATTCCTGTCCATATCCAGGAGACTAAAACTCCTGAACCTCCTGTTCCGGCGCCGAGCAGCAGCCAGTTGCTGCCACGACCAGAGCCCTTCCTGGCCATTATTGATCCAACAGGGGCTCCCAAGAAAACGACTCATAATAAGACTTCCCCTTCCATCCAGTCTTCTACCTCCATGACCCAACCCATGCAGCCTCTTTAGGAATCTCGGGAGATCCTCATAGGGCGCGTGGAGGGAATTTTTGAACAAATGAACGCTGATTAATTCCTATATCCCCTCTATGAAGAGGTCTGTAGGTTTGAAGTAGTGCACGCGGTCCTTCACCAGAATGTGAGGGATGTACTCTCCGAGCACTCTCGACAGAAAACAAGATCATTCTGAGAGATTTCCTCAACATGGCAATTGAACATGTTGGGGACAAAGTCCCATTTATAACCAAAGGCCTATCCGAATTCAGGATGTCTTGTAGCCCTTGATCTAAACAAATGAGGCCTGTATAGATTTCATTATGTATAACAAGGATGATTGTTATTATTTTATTTTCTTTTGTTTTCATCTGTCACCTTAATATTTTATGAACGATGTGATAAAAGTTGATTCAATCTGTAGTATTCTGTGTTTAAAATATAGAATATATCATCATCATAAACAATAATAATACTATGTATAATGTAAACAACGTTTTGATGTGAAAATATGAATATAAAGTGTAATAAAATAATTTCATCTGGTGAGTAATGTTTAATTAATGAATTAAATAATACCTATACAACATAAATTGGCGACGAGAATTTGAAAATATAACTGTAGCCCTAAAAAAACAAGTATGGCAGCCAACCTGACGCCACCTTTACCCATGAATATGAATGCTAGCAATTTATTTGCGGAATATAAGCAATGGATGGAATCCTATGCCATTTTTGAAATAGCATCTGGAATTTCAAAAAAATCGAATGAAATTAAGAGAGCAACTCTATTGCATTGTTTAGGGCCAAATGTACAGCGTATACTTTTCAACTTGCCAGATGAAAAGGAAAATTATGAACAAACTAAAATGGCTTTAGATAAATATTTCACACCTCATAAAAATGTGGTCACTGAGAGATTTAAATTTAGACAAAGAGTCCAGAAAGATGATGAATCGATCGACAACTACCTAATTTCTTTAAGAGAGCTTTCTAAATCTTGTGAATTTGGGAATTTAGAAGCTGATATGATAACAGACCAAATAATTGAAAAATGTAACAACAAAAAACTTAAAGAAAAATTGTTGCAACAAGAAAATTTGACACTGTCAAAAACCATTGATATTGCTAGAATGTTAGAAATTTCTAGAAAAGAAATTAGACTTCTTGAACCTCAAAATGATCAAACACTAAATAGAGTTCAAATTAAACCTAAAAAGCACTATGATGCTAATAATTTCAACAAAGGTAGATTCACTAATCAAGGTACCCCATCATTTTCAGGTGCCTCAAAGCCTAAATGTTATCGCTGTGGATTAGATACACATTCAGCACAAGAATGTGGTGCTAAAAAAATGACTTGTTCATATTGCAATAAATTAGGACATCTTTTTAGAGCTTGCAGGAGCCGCCCAAATCAAAATAATAATAGAAACCACAAAATTTTCAATCAAACTAAAGTTAAGACCATACAAGAAGAAAATAAGACTGAAGTAGGTGAAAGTTCAGATGAATATACCTACTATACAGGTGCTGAAAATAAAGAAAAAGTGCAAATAGATGGTAGTGAAATAAATATGATAATTGATACAGGGAGTGATAGAACTTTCATAAGCTATAATAAGATGCTTGAATTATATGGCCATAAAATTATGCCAAAATTACATGACACCACCCGAACCTTTTTTGCCTATGGTCAAGATAGACCTCTTCCATGTTATGGTTATTTCAATGCTGTGATTTCTTGGAAAGAAAATTCAATTTCAGAAGAAATTTATGTGATTGATAAAAAAAGTTGAATCTTTGTTGGGAGGCAAGGCTAGTTTTGAACTAGGTATAATTAAAAGGGTAAATCATGTAAATGAATCAATGTCTACTAATATAGAAACTCTTGTTCAAGAACATGAACATATTTTCCATGGACTTAGAACTATAAAAGGCTATAGTCATAAAGTGACATTGAAAGACAACTATAGGCCCATTGCTCAGATATGCCGTTGTATACCTTATGCAATGGTAGAAGCAGTAAATCAAGAGCTTGATAAGATGCTAGAGAATGGAATCAGTGAAGAAGTGCATCATGGTTCTGAATGGGTTTCTAACATAATAATTGTTCCAAAAAGGGATAGTGAGGAAATTATACTATGCATAGACCTTCGGGAAGTGAATAAAGCAATATTGAGAGAAAGACATCCAATTCCTACAATTGACAATATGTTACATGCCCTTAAAGGTGCTAAAGTATTTGCAAAGCTGGATGCAAAAAAAGGGTTTTGGCAGGTTGACTTAGACCCTCAATCAAGACCCCTTACAACTTTCATCACGCACCGTGGTTGTTACAGATTTTGTAAAGTTCCTTTTGGTCTATCAAGTGCTCCAGAGGCATATCAGAAAGGAATGGATTCAATTTTGCTTGATTTGAAAGGTGTAATTTGTTACTTGGACGATGTCGTAGTTTACGCCAAAGATAGACAAGAACTAGAGGAAAGGCTTAGAAAAGTCTTACAAAGATTTGATAAAGTAGGCATTAGGCTCAACAGGAATAAGTGCAAATTTGCCATGGGATATTTGGATATATTAGGTCACATTGTTAGTAGTGAAGGTATTAAACCTGATAATAGGAAAATAGAAGCAGTCTTAAATTTTCCAATACCAAAAAATATTGAGATGCTAAGGTCATTCTTAGGAACTTGTGGGTTTTTAAGAAAATTCATACCTAATTTTTCTAAATTGGCAGAACCTGTAAATAATTTGACTTGAAAAAATGTTAGGTGGAATTGGGATTTGAAAACAAATAAAGCATTTCAGGATCTTAAAGAGTTACTAACAAAAGAGCCATGCTTGGCATATTACAACTTGAACTCGCCAACTGAATTAATCACAGATGCAAGCCCTATTGGCCTTGGAGCAGTATTAATACTAACACAACAAAATGGCATTAAAAGACTCATTGCATATGCCAGCAGATCATTAACTGATACTGAAAAAATATATTCACAAATAGAAAAAGAGACATTGGGAGGTGTATGGGCAATTGAACATTTTAACACCTATATTTGGGGAAGGAAATTTGTGGTAAAAACAGATCACAAACCTCTAATCTATATGCTGAATCCTAAAAATGGAGCTGTTTTGCCTCCAAGAATTCAAAGATTGAGTTGGAGATTACAACCATATGACTTTGAAATTAATTTCATTCAGGAAAAGCAAAATATTGCGGATATATTTTCAAGACAAC
The DNA here is from genome assembly GCA_030710605.1 of Cordylochernes scorpioides. Taxonomy (NCBI): domain Eukaryota; kingdom Metazoa; phylum Arthropoda; class Arachnida; order Pseudoscorpiones; family Chernetidae; genus Cordylochernes; species Cordylochernes scorpioides. The sequence continues at coordinate 6,436,331 of CP092871.1, read as the reverse complement.
CTCTTTCTAACACAAGTGATGAAACATGGCTGGAGGACTATGTTCATAAAGTCTTATCCATCACTTCAGAAGAGCTTCAAGCACTGTCTTTGAAAGAGATAAAAGTTTGTACAGAGCAAGATCCTTTGTTTCAAAAACTGAAAGATATGGTTCAAAAGGGAGTTTGGCCATATCCTTTGAATGAAGAATTCAAATGTTTTTATAAGTTTGAAGATGAACTCTCAATTTTTGATAATTTTATCTTAAAAGGAAGTAGAATTTTGCTACCTTCAAAACTAATAAAGAGAGTCTTGAGAATTGCACATGAAACACATCAAGGAATGACAAGAACCAAACAACTCCTAAGAGAAAAATATTTTTGGATAAACAGGACTTTGACATTGAAAATTTGATAAGAAACTGTCCAATTTGTGTAAGGAATCAACCATTGATAAATGATCAACCATTGCAAATAGTTCCGTTACCATCAAAAACTTGGATGAAACTTGGAATTGACATAGTTGGTCCAATTGGCCATCATTATGTTTTAACAGTGATCGACTACTATTCTTCATATCCTGAAGCAATGATAATAGAAGACATTTCCAGCAAGACAATTATTGAAAAATTGATGGAGATTTTTGCTAGTCATGGTTATCCACATGAAGTTGTAACATATAATGGCTTACAGTTTGTAAGTACATCAATGGAAAGATTTTTAAAAGAATGTGGAATCAGGCACATCAAAGCCTCACCCTATTACTCAAAAAGTAATGGGAAGATAGAGATATTCCATAGTTTTCTGAAGAAACAATTTAATTCAAGTTCTGAAGAAGGGAAAGATTGGAAAGAAGATTTATCCAGAATTTTAATGTCTTACCGAACTACTCCAAACAGATCTACAGGAAAGACTCCAGCATTCATATTATTTTCAAGAGAAATCAAAACTAAATTAAGCTCACTTGTTAATGGTGCAGAAGAAAATGAATCCAACATCAAATAATTCAAAATGGTCTACAAAGAAAAAATGAAAACATATAATGATATAATTCGGAAAGTTTGTCCTCGTAATTTTGAAATTGGAAATTTAGTTTATGTGGCAAATCCAAATAATGGAAAACTTGATTCAAATTTCAGATCAGAACATCATGTCATTTTTGAAAACACTTCAATAAATTCTTTTAAATTAGTCAACACTAAAAATGGGAAAATAATTCATAGAAATGCTAAACATTTGAAACATGTTCCTACTCAAGAGACCAATCAAGGCATTTCTGACTTGATTCCAGAAGAGAGCCAGGAAAATCTTAGTTCAGATTCGACAATAATTGAACACCTCAACTCTTCTGATGTACAAATACCAGATGATAATTCCTCAAACCAAGACAAGAACACTTCTTTAAACCGACCAAGTTCAAGTAGAACAGGGTCTACATTTAACCCAGTTGTTTCAGATAGACTTGATGCCGAGGCTCTTCACCAGTTGCCACCAGAGGTTTCTCCACCCTTACCGACTACCAAGGAACCCGTGATCACCAGGAGTGGAAGAGTCGTCAAGCCATCATCAAGATATAAAGACATGATTCCTTTCATCTAAAGGAAGGAGGGAATGTAGTATTCTGTGTTTAAAATATAGAATATATCATCATCATAAACAATAATAATACGATGTATAATGTAAACAACGTGTTGATGTAAAAATATGAATATCAAGTGTAATAAACAATTAGTAATAAAATAATTTAATCTGGTGAGTATTGTTTAATTAATAAATTAAATAATAACTATACAACACAATCTAAATAAAATCTCTCTGATGAAAACTGGATATATGGTTTTTAGAGAAGTATCTTTATGATGAAGCTAAGTATTTAAAATTATTTTGTATAAAGGTAATTTATAATATTCCTTATAAAAAATGAAATGCCTACATTGTGGTAGCGAAAGAGTAGGAAAATAAGTATCGATGAGAGTAAAGGTAACAAGTGAAATCGTATTTTTTTAGAAGTCAGCAGATTAATTATTTTTATTTATCATGCAATTTCCCTAAATGTTACTTTCTCGAATATATAGAAAGGCTTGTTCCATCAATTTCACTCATATGAAAAGTGAATTAAACTTACTTGGAGGTGTAAACGGACTAGAAGTACTGCCTGAAAACAATATTTCAAATATTAAAAAATATTATAGAATGATATGAATTGGAAAATTTATTATATTTCTCAGGTTATATAGAGATTAGTGATAACAGTAAATATTTAGGTTCATAACTCTAAATATTTTGGAATTTGTTAAGAATAACTCGAAGATGAAAATGAACGTAAAACAACCTGAAGTGGAGGCCTACCAGAAATGCTCAAGTAAATTGATCAACTATATTTATAATCTGAA
>CP092871.1:6326627-6433861 GCA_030710605.1 Cordylochernes scorpioides | reverse complement strand
GATCTCTATGAACATAACAAAATGTTATCAACAAATAGAAATATATTATTAAGTTAGTTGATCAATCTATTCAGGCATATTTGGTGGGCTGTTGCTTAAGGATATTTTATGTTTATTTTCATATCTTGATTAAATTTTATCAAATTCCAAAATTAGGAGAATTAAAAATCGGAAAATTAACATTTATAATAATCTCAATATAACCAGAGAAAAAAATAATATTTCCCAGATTATCTCATTCTGTGATATTAATATAAATTTGAAATAATATTTTCACAGGCAGTACTTCCAGTTCATTTACACCTCCAAGTAAGTTTTATTTTATATTTATATGGGTGAAATTGATAGAAAATGCCTTGCTTTATATTCGAGAAATTGTTCTCTAGGAAAATAAAATAAATAATACCCTTTCTGCTAATGTTCAACCAAAGTATATTCCTCTTATGAACTTATTCTCAACGATACTTCTTATCAAGTCAATTTCTAACATGATATGTCATTCAATATTTTGAGATGGCTTATTATTAAATATCTTTTTTTAAAACTGAATTTTTAAATATTTCTTGTCATCAAATAGATATTTTTCGGACATACTTCAATATGGTATATTTTTCAATATTTTAAGGTAATTAAAAAAGAAAATAATTAAAGATTGTTTTGTATGCAAGGTGAATCTTCTAGTCCCTCCACATACACAGGTATTTCTTCACCTTATTTCACTACCCCAATTGCTTACTCTATACTATATATTGTAGCGTTATTTGTTGTATTGTTTACATAAATAGGTTTTTAACAGTGACCCGTGAGCATCCGCCTCGAGCCGCGCTCCTCGCTACTAACAAGATATCCGTGTTTTCTTTTTGATTTAAAAAATCTGCTCGTTGGAAGCAATAAACGTTCATCGTTCAATTTATCTTCGCCTGTTGTTTGTAATTCTTACTGCGACAAGTGGTGGAGACGCTGGGTACCGATACCATCACGGATACCTCTGTCAGAAGAAGCCGTCGCCTAGAAGGCCTAGAACCACGTTTAGATTTCGACGAAAAGAATAAGCCAATCAGAAAAATGTCAATATCGGCTGGAGTTGACACGGGTGTTAAAAAATACTTGCAAACATTTGACAAGAAACCCAACTGTGTTTAGCGGCAATGGAAAGGAGGATTGTGGCAAATGGATGAAGGATTACGAACGTATTGCGAGATCTAACTGCTGGGATGCCACGATGAAATTGGCGAACGCACCATTCTTTCTGGAAGGGACCGCTGGCCAATGGTATGATAACAACGAAGAAGGAATGGATTCGTGGGATATGTTTAAGGAGATGTTTAGCCGGACATTCGACAATAGCGGCGTCCTTCTCAGACGCGCTAAGGACAACCTTCAGAGTCGAGCTCAGAAGAGTACAGAATCCTGTGAATCCTATATCCAAGACGTTCTGAGCTTGTGTAGGCAGGTGAATCCCGATATGAGTCAAGGAGAGAAAGTGGCACATCTAATGAAAGGTGTGGTAGAAGATGTCTATCAGGTCATCTTGATAAAGGAAATTGATACTGTTGAAGCCTTTGTCGATTGGTGCCGAAAAGTGGAGGCTTGCAAGCAGCGACGCATCGGGAAACCAAGGTTTGAGCGACTCCCTAACGTCGCAAGTATAGAGCAACCAAACTCCTCGTCTCTGGAAGATCTGATTCGACGAATCGTGAGAGAAGAAATTAAAAGTGCCCTACATTTCAAGTCTATAGTGCCGGAGGTGAACTCCCTGAAGAAAATTATTCATGAAGAGGTTGAGAGAAATCAGACCCCAATTGCGGAGCAGGGTCCATACTACCGAGAACAACGCCGCCACTTTGAAGGACCGGCGAAACCAACCCCGTATTACCAGCAGCAAAGTCCTACAAGGCTGACAACTGCCCGAAGAAAGACTGACGAATGGAGGACGGTGGATAATATTCCCGTTTGTTTCCAATGCGGACGCCCGGGTCACGTCGCCAGGTACTGCAGAGAGCGGCGAGGGATGGTGGATCGACAGCCACCGGGGAGATACCACCCTGTCCAGAACGGCCCGCGAACGATCTATAATAGCGATGAAACCCCAGGCCGCGCAAGTTACCGAAGCCCGTCGCCCTATCCAGGTCGTGGCCGATCCCCAGCTGAACGTCGCCCCTCGATATCGCCAAGCCGACGATCTGGCCGATCACCTTATCGTGAGGAAAACTAGAGCAAGCGCCCTTCGCTGGAGGTAAGGTCGCTGAGGAGATTATAAATCCTCCGCCGCTCATAGCCGCTAAGCTATCACAGAATATAGTTGACGTTAATATTGACGATAAAACTTTTCCTGCCCTTGTCGACAGCGGCGCTTCGTTTTTGGTTATTTCGGACCACTTTAGACAACAACACAAAAAGACTATGTTCAGTGACGCTGGCATGACACTTAAAGTTGCCGACGGGAAATATATCGTTTCCAGGGGCCGAAGTACTTTACGTTTAGAAATAAACGGATTAGTACAGCCGTTTGAATTCATCGTTTTACCAAGTTGTAGCCACGACATCATTCTCGGTTGGGACTTTCTGGAGGCGTCAAGGGCTATAATCGATTGTGGTAGCGCCGAGATTCTGTTAGAAAAAGCAGAACTACCAGAGGATTCTTCGAGCATATTCCAAACTGTAGCCGCCGACGATAGCTTTATAATCCCCGCTGGATCGACCAAGCAGATAAACGTAATCAGCGAAACTATACTCGGTGTGAGTGATGTCGTAATGGAGCCTTCGAGGATCCTCTTTCTAGAACGTGATCTGATGGTTCCCGCCTCGATCTTCGCTGTCCAGCATGGAAAAGGGAGAATTTGGATAACCAACATCGGCACATGTGATCGAACTGTCCACAAAGGAATGTGTATTGGAGAGATACAGGTACTAGAAGAGGGTCAGCTGGCGGTCATCGGTGATGCTTCGGACACCAATCGGCAGGAGATTCTTGGACAAGAAAACCCTCCAAACATTGCCTCGATGATAAGCCCTGATCTATCCATGCTTGAAAGGACCAGGATATGTTCGATACTTGGGAGTTTCAGCGGCTTATTTGAATTTAATAAGTTTTCGTCTAATCTGAAGAGCACAGCCAAGCACAAGATAAATACAGAGGACCATCCCCCGATTAAACGCCGTCCATATCGAGTGTCGCAGGTCGAACGTCAAACCATTCAGAATGAGGTCGACAAAATGTTGAAAGGAGGTATAGTTCAGCTTTCCGAAAGTCCTTGGTCCTCTCCTGTGGTATTAGTGAAAAAGAAAAATGGTAGTTGGCGTTTCTGTGTCGATTACAGACACCTGAATAAAATCACAAAAAAGGATGTATATCCACTACCAAGGATTGACGATAAACTCGATTGCTTAAGAGGGGCGAGTTATTATTCTTCCATGGACCTCCGTTCTGGTTACTGGCAGATTGAGGTGGATGAGGCAGATCGCGAGAAGACCGCCTTCATTACACCCGACGGATTGTACGAATTAGAGGTTATGCCTTTCGGGTTGTGTAACGCCCCAGCGACATTTGAAAGAATGATGGATACCTTGCTGAGGGGGTTGAAGTGGTCAATGTGCCTTTGCTATCTGGACGATATTATTGTGTTTTCACCCACCTTTGACGAACATTTTCGACGCCTTGAATTAGTTCTCAGGTGTCTCTCAAAGGCTGGACTTAGTGGATGGAGAGGGCGTGCACCCCGACCCGGGTAAAGTTGATGCTATGTCCAAATTCCCTACTCCCAAATCCCTCACTGATGTAAGAAGTTTCATTGGAATGTGCTCATATTATCGTCGTTTCATTAAGAATTTTGCTCAAAAAGCTGAACCACTACACAGGTTGTTGAGAAAGGACACCAGATTCAAATGGGGACCAGATCAACGGCAGGCCTATGAATCCTTGAAGTTGGCACTCGCGTCGGAACCCGTCTTGGCCCACTTTGACTAAAAGTATGCGACCGAACTGCACACCGACGCCAGTGGGTTTGGAATTGGTGCGGTTTTGGTCCAGGTCCAGGGAGGAAGTGAAAAACCGATTGGATATGCATCAAGAACGCTGTCAACAGCTGAAAAAAAATATTCAACAACGGAGCGGGAGTGTCTTGCCGCGATTTGGGCGATCGGCAAGTTCCGTCCATACCTATTTGGGCTCTCGTTTACAATTGTGACGGATCATCACTCACTCTGTTGGCTTTCGGGCCTGAAGGACCCGTCGGGAAGACTGGCCAGGTGGGCCTTAAGACTTCAGGAATACAATGTGAACGTGGTATATAAAAACGGCAGAAAACATCAAGATGCCGATTGTCTCCCACGCAATCCAATCGAAGCGAATAACCCAGGGGAATCCGGAGATGACATACCAACATTAGCTGCTTTAACTGATATCGTCGCGGAACAGCGGAAAGATCCGGTAATTGTGAGAATATCGGAGGAATGTTTGAAGAACGATCAAAACCGCTTCAAAATAATCAATGGAGCTCTTTACAAGCGGAATTTCGACCCAGTGGGGCAACCGTGGCTATTGGTGATCCCCAGGCATTTGCGCCCTGACGTCCTCAGAAGTCTCCACGATAATCCAACTGCCGGTCATTTAGGGTTGGCTAAAACCCACGATAGAATTAGGAGGAAGTATTTTTGGCCAGGTCTTCTGAGGAGCATAAGAAAATATGTCGGTCACTGTAGGGAGTGCCAGCGTCGTAAACATGCTCCCTTGCGACCGCCCGGGTTGCTGCAACCGATACCACCCACCTCTGTTCTGTTCCAAAGAGTCGGAATTGATCTCCTCGGAAGATTCCCAATATCCCATTTAGGAAATAAATGGATAATAGTTTGCACAGACTATCTGACGCGAAACGCTATCACCCGAGCCTTACCATCGGCAGACGCTCAGCAAGTGGCCAAGTTCGTCCTGGAGGACGTAGTACTTAAACATGGAGCACCACGAGAAATAATTACTGACCGGGGTAGGGTTTTTCAGTCTAAACTAATATCCGAGCTGACGGGACTTTGCTCTTCGGCTCAGAGATTTACCACGGCGTACCATCCTCAGACGAATGGTCTCACTGAGAGACTTAATAAAACCCTGGCCGACATGATGTCAATGTATGTGGACGTCGAACAAAAGGAATGGGATGTTATTCTTCCGTTCATCACGTTTGCTTACAATACGGCGAAGCAGGACACCACCGGATTCACCCCATTCAGCCTCATCCATGGACGAGAAGCTGAAACTACGTTGGATACATTGTTTCCTCTTTTAAAAGATGAAGATCAAGAGGACTATAATCGAGAGATAGTGACCCGACAAGAGGAGACGCGACAATTGGCTCGGCTACATACACTGAGAGCGCAAGAGGGCAATAAACGACTCTTCGACGCCAAACATCGAGAAGTGAGCTATCAGCCAGGCGATAAAGTATGGATATTTATACCCGTTCGGAAAATAGGGATATCCGAAAAATTAATAAAACGATATTTCGGCCCTTATAGGGTGACGAGACGCATTTCGGATGTGACGTACGAAGTCGAAAGTCTAGACACTACTAACCGCCGTCGTAAGCCAAAGGAAATTGTGCACGTAGTGAGAATGAAGAACTACCGTGACCCGGACGAACAACTGGACCTACCCGAGGATGAGCCTGCCGTCTGACAGCGAGGACGCTGTCCTTTTGGAGAGGAGGGCATTGTAGCGTTATTTGTTGTATTGTTTACATAAATAGAGGTTTTTAACAGTGACCCGTGAGCATCCGCCTCGAGCCGCGCTCCTCGCTACTAACAAGATATCCGTTTTCTTTTTGATTTAAAAAATCTGCTCGTTGGAAGCAATAAACGTTCATCGTTCAATTTATCTTCGCCTGTTGTTTGTAATTCTTACCGCGACAATATATATATAAAATCAAATTTGGCAAAGGGTCAATGAATTATCATATAACTAAGGAAAAAGGTATATGCTAAAAAAGGTTATTGATTATATTCAATCCTAGAACATTTTCAACATTAATTCAAAGTTGCAGTTTCCATTACATATTAACCTGTGGAGATTATACAATTTGGTTTATCAATGTGTCCTCAAGACGGACCATTATCACCTTTATTGTGGAATATAGTCCTGAATGATTTGTTGATCAACTTCGCATCCCCAAATTCTGAAATAATCTGTTATGCGGATGATGTTTCGATTGTTTCCTGGCACAAGACCATAGAAGGGTTAAAAAATGAAACAGAAAGAACTTTAAATTATGTAATACAATGGTGTACAAGAAATAAGCTAAAGCTAAGCCCGGAGAAAACCGGCTTAATACATATGCACGGCAAACAAAATATTCCAATGGGAACTCCAAATTTCATAATAAAACCAGTGGAAGAGGTAAAAATTTTAGGTATAAAATTTTCTAATCACAGAATTAAGTCAAAAATTAACTTCACACCCCACATTAATGATATTCTTTGTAAAATCAACCGTATGAAAAATCTTTTGTTTTCGCTCTGTGGGAAGATGTGGGGATTGGATGCTAAAAAAAGATTAATTTTATATAAAACTCTTTTCAGGCCAATACTAACCTATGGATCTGAAATATGGTATAAATTTATTAATAAAAGAAGTAAGCAAAGATTAAACTCTCAGCAATATCAGATTCTTCTTTGGGTAGTGAGAGCCTATAAAACGACCTCATCAAATTGTATTCATAGTTTGGCAAAAATACCTATTCTCACAGATCAAATAGAATCGTTGATAATAAAATACGATTTGGCCAATTTATCAAAAGAAGAAATTAATGTATTCAGACCGCATGCCCCGACTATAATTCATAACTACATAGAATCAAGAATGGCTTAAACAATAGCTAACACTAATGAAACATTCAGAAAATTTTTCCCATTTGGAATTCCTTTTTATTTTCGTCCGAATTTTTATAACTCACAGTTCGTCACGGGTCATGGTAATTTTGGAGAATTTCTGTCGAAAATCGGGGCAACGGATGATCCTAGCTGTTTCTGTGGAAAAGAAAACCAAGACTCAATGCATTTATTGATGGAATGTCCGATATTCCACAGCTACAGAAGTAATCATTTTTATCCCATCGAAGAGGTTTGCGAATTTGTATATAACAAAGACACTTATGTAAAATTCAATAATTTTTGTAAGTTCATTTTGGATTTTCTCTTCTGTTTGAGAGAACCATAGTTTCAGTTTTAATTGTGTTTTTAACCGGTTATTGTGTTGTATATAGTGAATTGTATATAGGTTGCTAAAATAATTTATTTTGGATTTTCTCTTCTGTTTGAGAAAACCATCGTTTCAGTTTTAATTGTGTTTTTAGTCGGTTATTGAGTTGTATATAGGTTGATAAAATAATCCATTTTGGATTTTCTCTTCTGTTTTAGAGTGCCATCGTTTAAGTTTTAATTATGTTTTTAGTCCGGTTATTAAATTGTATAAAATGAATTGTATATAATCTACTAAAATGTATTTAGGCGCAAGTATCCCAAGCTGGGATATCGCGTCCGATATGTCAAATAAAATAAAATAAAAATGTGTAATGGAATCTGATAAATGCATCTAGATGATTGTAGAAGGAATACTTACCTTGATCAATTGTGTTTCTGAATTAAAGGTTCTTGAACATACTATCATTAAAATACTTCTGTTAAAATATATTTATATATACGAGATGGTACCATTTAAAATATAAAAAAATATTTAAATGGCAGTTATATTATTTTAGGTGAATCAACGACTTCATCAACATACACAAGTAAGATTTTTAAAAATATATATTTTCTTTAATTATAATATTAACTTCCAATTTAAATCTCCAATATATTTTATTTCAATGACTTCACTTCAATAAATCAAATAATAAAATATAGTTGAAATTTTAATTTTTATAAATCTATAAGTGAAATAGTAATAATTTATATATTTGAAATAAAAATAATCCATTAAAGTATATTATTTAAATTGTTTGAACATAGTCTTTTTGAAGGACTTATGATAGAATATACACTGCGTAACATTGAAAATGGAACACCAAGAAATAGTGGCCAGAAAGTGATGAAACTCGGCAGACAGAGAGAGACAGGGACGAACAATAAGTGAACTTTATTCCAAAATGATAGTCATAATACAGAGCGAGAACGGCGTCGGCTTAGTAGCAATTAGGACCACCGCGGGCGGCGATGCACGCAGCAACACGTCTAGGTAGAGAGTCAATCAGAGTACGGATGGCGTCCTGAGGGATGGCTCTCCATTCCCTCTCAACCATTTGCCACAGTTCGTCTTCTGAACGCGGCTGTGGCAAGGCATGCAAACGGCGTCCAATGATGTCCCAGACGTGCTCGATTGGTGAGAGATCAGGAGAGTACGGTGGCCAGGGAAGCATCTGTTAATCTTGCAGAGCTTGTTGGCTAATGCGAGCAGTGTGCGGTCGGGCGTTATCCTGCTGATAAAGGGCATTGGGTACCCCCTGAAGTTAGGGGAGTGTCACCGGTCGCAGCACATCATCAACGTATCGTTGGGCCGTCATAGTGCCCTGAATACGAAGTAAAGGTGACCTGGAATCATACGCGATTGCGCCCAAACCATGATTCCACGTTGTCGCACGGTGGGGCGTTCCACAATTGCTGCCGGATTGGACCTTTCTCCACGTCGACGCCACACGCGTACACGGTGACTATCACTGGACAAGCAGAAACGCGACTCATCTGAGAACACGACCCTGTGCCATTCCGTCATCCACGTCGATCTAGCCCGGCACCATTCCAAACGCTGGCGCCTATTCGGTGGGGTCAATGGCAGTCTTCTTAGCGGGCGGCATGAGTGCAAGCCATTAGCAACCAATCGACGGGAAATGGTTCTGGTCGAGATGGAATGATCTAGGGTGTCTTGCACATGTTGCAGGATGGCGGTACAAGTGGCTTGTGGGGCCGCCACTGCTTGTCGAAGGATACGCCGATCCACACGTGCTGACGTCACTCTGGTTGCACCGGCATTCCTATAAATTGCCACATTTCCTTGTTCCAACCATCTTCTCCACAGTCGGTGCACCGTGGACGCACCAAGGTGTGTATCAGCTGCGATTTGACGTATGGACCAACCTGCCCTTTTCAGTCCAATCACCATGCCCCTGGTAAAAGCGTCTGTCGGCTTGAACTGCCTCCGTTTACGATGACCTGGCATTCTCTGTTATTACACGTGTCTTTTGACACAAGAACAAAATTTCTACAATTATTTTCCTTGAAGAAATAACGACACGAATACTGTCCTTTCTGCAAGTTCCTTCCCTTATATCTTACTCCATGTGCGCACGAGTGCTGCGCATTTTACATAATTTGCATAACTCTGTTAGGCGCGTCTACCCTGAAATTTGCATAATTTTCTGGCCACTATTTCTTGGTGTTCCATTTTCAATGTCACGCAGTGTATATTGTCAAGAAGCTCCATCGAGATGGGACACCTGTCAATGATCCCTGCACCCCAGGGGGGGGGGTGACCACAGGTGTGAGGGGTTCGCGGAAGCTGATCTGCAAATGAGGAAAACAGGAGGCCTCACTACCTGGCGCCGCTCATTATTATTATTATCTTCACCTGGGAATAAGTTGTTTATATTATCTGACTCTCTCTCTCTAAATTCCTTTTGTAAATAATTTTATTGGAGAACTAGAAGGTAAATACCATTTATAATAAATTAATTAATCCCAAATTTGCCCTTTCTTTATTTATTTCCGCGACATATTCTGGTGGAGATTCTGGGTAAGTTAGGGAAGACAAACTGAAGATCGCCGAGAAGACCTTGAAGCCTTGGGTGTTGTGATCTACATTTTCGGAGAATGACTCCAGGATTCCACCGCCTTGCTAAAGCCAAGACTTCACTCGAAGATGATGATGTCCTTATAGACGATACGATGACAAAGGCGCTCTTCATGCCGCAAAAAAAAAGGATGCAAAGGTACTAGGGACAATGTTCCAAGACTAAATAGAATCCTTGGCAGAAACACGTCATATCCATCCCAGTATCTACAATAATTTATAGCTGTGGGTCACAGCTCCCATAGGGAAGAAGCTTTGTATCAAAGTATTTATAAAATATATCATTTTTATTAACAGAGTGGTCATTTTTTGTTTATATTTTGGTATTTTGTAAATTTCCCTCGTGGCTTATCTTTTGTTTATCCTTCATAGTTTGTTCTTGCCTCAAATACCCGAAGTAGGTCTTCCCTAATTTTTCTCGTGGCATTTCATATAATTACAATATGATACCATTTGATATATCATGGGAGGAAATTAAAATACATTATTGATTTTGAAATTATTATAGGTGAATCACCGACTTCACCAACATACACAAGTAAGAGTTTTTGAAAAATATATCTTTATTAATAATAATTGGAATTTAAATATTCAGGCTCTAGTATATTCTATTTAAGTTGAATAAAAATATTAGAATAAAGCGCAAATTTCAATTTTTAGAAATCTATAAGACAAATTTTAATAAATTATTCATTTGAATATATAATAATGCATTAAAAAATATGACAAAACAGATAACCAAAACTGAAATTAAGTGAAAAAAATATTATTTGTTAGTAGAGATTGATCAATATGAGAGTCCAGAAATCACTTCACAATCTATATTTTCATTATAGTCTTGACCTTGTATTTAGACTGCTTTCAGCACGGATTTTTTCTAATTTATATTTTTATGATTTCATTTTTGAAATTGAAAACACTCTAAAGTCACCTAACTAGAAACACCTTGGAATTGATCTTTTATATCGAATATGAATATTGATTGAACTAGATATTTATATGTTTTGTTCCAGAAACAACTGGAAAGATTACTACTCCTGGCCCTACTAAGACAACTAAACCAACTATATCGCAACCTGGTATAACTTATATATCTTCATTCCAAACTTCATATTTTCACATACATTTGAATATATTCCTGTTATTTTTATTTTGAATAACAACTATTTCTATATATTTTTATATAGTATATTAGGCGCTTGATTAAAGTACTTATAACGCCGCGTGTAGGAATAAAAAATAGATGCATTTTTTTATTCATCACAATTATATAATATTAGATGGATGCTCTCAAAATCTCCCGAAGTATTGTAAATTTCAATAATAGTGCTTTATTAAATAGCATTTAATATGATTGTTCTTTATTTGTGAAATTTCAAATAATTCTACTTTGATTTCGAGTTAGTTTATGAAATTCTGAGAGTATGAAATTGATATTTATCATCAGTAGCAGGATCCATTATATTGTTTTAGAAATAAATGTGAACAATTAAACAGATTATATATATGATTAGTATTTTTTTGCAGAAAAAATATGGTGTGAGAGACCTAAGGAAAGTCTATCTGATAATTAATACGAAAATGATTAGTTTTGATCGAATCTCTCTCTTTTATACCTTTTATCTCGAATGTAGTATTTTTAGAAAAACACAGAAGGTCTAATTCTGTGCGCTGCTTAGAGACATTTTCTTGGGAAAAAAAAAGTTCTGAAATAATTTTAAAAATTTAAATTGTACAAAACTCTGTACAAAATTATAAATATTTGTTATATTTGCATATTTTCATTTCTAAGCAGATATCAGTACTTATTATAAACTTATACATTATTCGATATCAATGTGCTTTTTTTGTCTGAAACCGATATATAATATCTGTTTTAATGTCCATCCATACAGAGTTCAAAACAACAACTACTCCCCGTGCAGTCAAGGTCACGCTCCGCCACGGCACGTGGGAAAACATACAATATTCCCAGAACATCCCCCTTTTTAAGATTTGAAATATATATACATTACAAAGATCCAAATTGTGCCTGCAACGTCCCACAATCAATGTCCCATATACTAGATGACTGCCCGCTGTACAAATTCAATGGAGGAATCTCCAATCTCCATTCTGTCACCCCGGAAGCCCTGAACTGGCTGAAGGCCTTGCCTCTCAGACTTTAACGACCGATATGTCCTCACTTCTTTTTTCTAGATTTAATTCATTTTGTCTTCTCTCTAATTGTAAATACGCTGCTGTATCACCTCATAAGAATAAATAAATAAATAATTACAAACTTTAAATGCATAATATAATTAATAATGAAGGCGATTCACGGGTTTAACAATTCGTCCACTCCGGGTTCTTATCTGGCCGTCTTCTGAGTCGTTAGAGGGATAATCCACAACTGGGGTCTTTTCATTTTCAACCAGTTCCTCCTCCGAAAAGGTCGGCGTCGATGGGTCGGCTGGATACTGCACTGTAACTCCTTGTCGTAGATGGAACCTGTTTCGACGTAAAGTCCCAACTGGAGTATCAACCATATATGACCTTGGTGTCGATGCTTTCTTCTTTACAATCCCCCAGATTCGCATATCTGTAATCCAAACCGTGTCACCTTCGGATAGCTCCTCCATGTCCGTAGCTCCGCAGCGTCGATCATATCTGGATTTCATATCCTTTCTCCTTCTCCCCTCCTTTCATTTCAGGGTCTGAGAGTCCACCAACCTTGGATTAAGATTCTCTGGTGCAATTGGCAAGGTCGTTCGGAGTTTACGTCCCATGAGAAGCTCAGCAGGGCTGTAACCGTTCTCCAAAGGGGTCGATCGATACTCCAGGAGTCCTAGCGATGGGTCTTGATTTTTCTTGAGGATCAACTTAGCAATTTTCACACCTGCTTCTGCCATCCCATTGCTCTGCGGGAATCGAGGACTTGAAGTGACATGTGTGAATACATACTGCCTTGCGAAATTTGCAAATTCACGAGCAGCTCCAAATTGCGTCCCATTATCGCTTACAACAGTTTATGGTATTCCATATCGGGCAAATATGGATTTGCAACTACGCACCACCACATTGGCTGTGAGCCGATCCAGCTGAATCATTTCAGGAAAGCGAGAATAATAGTCAATGACGACTAGATACCGCTTATTCTCGAACTTGAACAAATCCATTCCAATATTTTGCCACGGTCGTGTAGGAAAGTTGGTTGGTATCAAAGGTTCATGTTTTGAGACGGCTTCATGGATACAGACACTGCACTTTCTGACCGTTTCCGCGATCTCCTCCGAAATTCCAGGCCACCATACCGTCTCACGTGCGCGAAGTCTTGTTTTTGTAATCCCGAAGTGCCCAGCGTGCAACTTATCTAGGATCTCCAGTTTCATTCTTGCTGGAATAACAAGACGACAGCTACGCATCAGTAGTCTATTTTGAACGCCGAGTTCATCCTTGACATGCCAATAAGAGAGCAGAGCCTGTGACATCTTCTTCTTATCTGGCTAGCCTTGCGCAAGGTAGTTGACTACTGCTTTCAGGGTCGTATCTTCTTGTTGAGCTTCAAAAATCTTCGTCAACATCTCGTCTTTGTCGGTTATACTCGAGATAACTGCATTTATATGCGCTGAGGTTGGCCGTTCGTCATCACCTCCCTCGGTTGCAAGAAGTGGTTGTCTGGATAATGCATCGGCGTCGAGCAGCTTCTTTCCAGGGATATGAACTATTTCGAATCCAAACCTCATCATACGCATTCGGAAACGTTGCAGTCTTGGGGTCAGCGAACTCAATTCTTTCGTCGAAAATAGAGGAATGAGGGGCTTATGGTCGGTCTCAATTCGGAAACGCTTTCCAAGCAGGAAATCTTGAAAACGTTCGCAAGCCCATGTAATTGAGAGAGCCTCTTTCTCGTTCTGAGCATATCGTTTTTCGGTAGGTGTCATAGTTCTAGAAGAATAAGCAACAGGTCGCCAGATTCCATTCTTACCTTCTTGCTTCAGTACCGCTCCCAAGCCGTATGAAGATGCGTTGGATGACACCATAGTTGGTTTCCTGACGTCGTATGCTGCCAAGATGGGTTGAGTCGTGAGCAATTCTTTCAACTTTCGGAATGCTCGCTCCTGGCTGCAATCCCAAACGAAGTCTTGACCTTTCACCAACAACTGGTCCAGTGGTGCCACAATTTCAGATAAATTTTCCACAAAGCGTCCCAGATGGTTCACCATGCCAAGAAATCTTCTTACGCCATGAACATCGGTCGGAGCAGGCATCTTCGCCACTGCTTCGATTTTCGCTGGATCTGGTCGGATACCGTCTTCATCCAGTATGTGCCCAAGAAAATTAATTCCTGGCACGCCGAAGACACAGTTGGCCTTGTTTAGTGTAACTTTCGCCTCTTTCAGTTTTTGGAGCACTAAACGAAGAATTCGATCGTGAGTCTTGGAGTCGGAGGCAAATATCAGGATATCGTTCAGGTAACACATTACACCGTCCATGCCTTGCAAGATTATTGACATAACTTTCTGAAAATACTCTGGGGCGAGTGAGATTCCAAATGGCATTCTGCAGTATTTATATATCTCAAAAGGAGTGATGAAGGTCGTTAAATGCTGGCAGTCCGGGCTCAACGGAATCTGGTGAAAGCCACTGTTCGCGTCCAGTTTCGAAAAGAATCTTGCTTCCCCCAGTTGCCCCAACATGTGCTCCACCACTGGCATGGGATGCACTTCGCGCTGTACATGTCCGTTCAGCCTTGAGAGATCCACACAGAGTCGTATGTCGCCATTCGGTTTATCAGCAATCACAGTCGGTGCACACCATTCAGTCGCAACGTTAACTTGTGCTATGATTCCCGCCTTCTCGAGCTCTTCCAATCTTGTTTTGAGCTTTTCCATCAAAGGTATTGGTACCCGTCGAGGAGTATGCACAGCATATGGTTCTGCTCCAGGTTTCAATTTGATTTCGTAAGGGTTTCCGATCTGTCCCAGTCCTTCAAATACTTCAGGGAATTCCTTGATCGGGTTAATTCTCGTCGCAACCACTTCAATCCGCCTCGCCAGGTTCAAGAGCTCACATGCCCGGCGACTCAGAAGAGGTTCACTCAAACGACGAATGACATAAATCTTCTCCTTGATTTCATAATTGCCATTTCTCAGCGTTGATATAAACATACCCACAGTCTGAAGTTCGGAAAATTCAGCAGCTCTAATGTTGATATCACTTTCCACTAGTCGTTGTTGTCCCATTATCCTCTTGAAGAGACACAGAGGAACACATGTAACATCCGCCTGGGAGTCGAGCTTGAACTTCACCTGTTTCCCGTTCACTTGGATTTCTGCTGTCCATCGCCTCCTGCACTCACCTTCATCATCATCGAGATTAGATGAATCCTCCACAGTTGAGACCTCCAGGAGAAAACCAATTTCCTCATCAAGTTCAGAAACAACTTTGACTTCCGCAGTCTTCGCCTGCTTATCTGGGCAGCAATTTGCAAAATGGCCAGTTTTTGAACATAGGTTACATCTTTGTCCTTCAGCACGGCAAGCTTGTCCTTCCCTGTGGGTGAAACCTCCGCATTTTGGACATCGTGATCTTGTTTTGGCTGACTTCTCCTTTTTCCTTGAAGGCTGCTGTTGTTGTTTCGGTGATTGTTTCTTCGAGTTGAAACTCACCTGATTGACCTTTTGGCTTGTTGAGGGACGCTGCAGGTCGACTTGCTGCTGTCGAACGGCTTCCTGCTGTCGAACCATCTTCACCGCCTTTTCCAAAGTCAGTTCGCTGTCCAACTGCATTCTTTCAGATAAAGCTTTGTCCCTCACTCCAACCACTATTCGGTCACGGATCAACTGCTCACGAAGACCCTCAAATTCGCAACTATCAGACAATTTGTACAATGAAGTGATGAATTCGTCCACTGGCTTCCAATTCTCTTGGATTCTTGAATTAAATTTCGCACGTTCGTAGATAATATTCTTTTTGACACAGAAGTGGCTGTCGAACGCCTTGAGGACGGAGTCAATTTTCGTTGCCTCTTCCTCCTTTTCGAACTTGAAGGTCCTGAATATATCATCCGCGCGGTCACCCATCAAGTACATGAACAAATCGATCTTGTCCGCCTCCTCTTTCTTCTTCATTCCACTGACCACGAGGTATCGTTCGAATCTCTTCCTCCATTTGGGCCATTCGTTGGGAGTCGAGAAGTCGACTTTGCAATATACGGGTTCGTATTTTATCCAGTTATCGCTACCACCATGTTTAAATGTCCATCCATACAGAGTTCAAAACAACAACTACTCACCCGTGCAGGCAAGGTCACGCTCCGCCGCGGCACGTGGGAAAACATACAATATTCCCAGAACAATATCTATGTCCACTTGTACAAAATTATAGTGATCAACAATTCAACTTCATGATTGTTATTTCTAGTTCTGTGAACTTTTTATTTGACGAGAGATATTTGATATATTGCGATAGAGCGCCATAGAGATCTGAAAACAAAATTTTAAAATAAATTTGGTCCTAATTTTCACATAATAATTGACCATCATATTAAAACATATATATTTCTATTTTCTTACTCTATTACCACTTTTACATTTACAAGTAGACTAAATTTGTTCATCTTTCGGAACATAACAAGATGTTGTCAAATATTGGATATCAGATTATAAAGAGAGTTGATCAATTTACTTGAGTATATCTGGTAATTTGCTGCTTCAAGTTGTTTTATGCTCATTTTTATCTTCGAGTTATTCTTATGAAATTCCAAAATATTTATAATCATAAACTTAAATATTTACAGTTTTTACTGATCTCTTTATAATCTGAGAAATATAATACATTTTCCAATTTATATCATTATTTAATATTTATTTATATTTGAAATAATGTTTTTAGGCAGTACTTCCAGTCCATTTACACCTCCAAGTAAGTTTAATTCCCTTTTCGTATGAGTGATATTGATGGAACATGCCTTTCTATATTTCCGAGAAAATTTCCTCTAAGGAAATTGCATGATAAACAAAAATAATTAATCTGCTGATTTCTAAACAAATGCGATTTCTCTTGTGACCTCTACTCTCATCAAAACTTTTCTTCCAACTCCTTTCTACCAAAATATAGATATTTTATTTTTTATTTAGCATACTAGCGGACGTACCCGACTTCGCCCGAGGTTTTACCCGAGTAAAGGTTTGTCTAACGAACATTTGTTAAAACAATTCTCTATAAACTTATAAAAATATATATATATTTTGATAATTTGAAACTCGTAAATTTGAATCTCTCGATAAAGTGAACATTTTTTCCCGGTCCCTGTGTGCCGTGTCATCCTGAATTTTGTCTTTCCTAATTTTCTACATTACAAAATCATTGTTTTATCTAGTGAACATTTTTCCCGGTACTTTGAAAAATACACGATAAGTTGAATGAAATCAATATTAATTGGTTCCCTCGGTAATTGTTAGTTAAAGGAATAGTATATTCGCCTTGAATTGTAACATTATTCTTGTCTCAAATAAATTGCTGTGTCATCCTGAGATAATCTTACTTTTGATAAATAATCTTTAAGATAACAAACTTAGTGATAAGAGAACTTGTTATCATCGTCACAATGGGGGCGCTGCTTGCGAGTTAAATCTACAAATCTGCAAATAACTCTAAGGATATTCAAGATATTAATGAAATTATTTTTCAAAAACCTTCCCGGTGATATACCTAATAATATCCCAAAATTTCACGGCAATTGGTTGTATCGTTTTTGAATCTATAGAGTACAGACAGACAGACAGACATTTAATTTTATATATATAGATTATAAAATACCTTTATACAAAATAATTTTAAATTCTTATCTTCATCATAAAGATACTTCTCTGAACACCATCTGTTTAATTTAGTTAGAATATTTATGTTTATATAAAGGTTTAATATAATTTTCCTATGATTGTGTAAATATTCATTGAATTTATCCTTTTCACCTTTTTTGTTTTTACAAAAATGTTATATAAAAAATAAAGTAAGAAATTATGTGAAGTGTTTGCCCTCAAGTTAACTGATCCAATGTTTTAATAATCTAAGGTTTATGTTGTAATAAAAATTTAAAGATTTGTCAACTCGAGCCGGATTGAACGTAAGTAAAAGTCTAGTTATAATTTATTAAAAAAAAAGGCAACTTATAAGTATTTTGTAACCATATATTTCAACTAAAAGTATTTGGGAAGAGAATTTGATAGCATTTATGGATTTAGAAACTTTAATTAAAAAATTAAAAATGATTTTAAAAAATCCATAAAACAATAGAGTAAAATATCGAATCTATTGTCTCTATGGTAGATATTAATGCAACGAAATGCAAACTAGATTATGCAAATAATGATTTGATGAAAATAAGTGATGTTTTCTTGGAGCAACTTGAGGATGATGATTTGAATGACAAAGTGGAAATTTGTATAAATAAGTCTATAAGATTGAAGTGTGAATTAGATTTGAAGCATAATGGGCAAGAACCATCTGAAAAAAAAAAAAGAAGTTAATTTACATGTTAAAATGCCTAAACTTGAGTTGCCAACTTTCAACGGCAGATTAGAATAATGGCTTTCATTTAAAGATCTATTTTTTCTGCAATTGGTTCTAAATCACAAATACCTGATATTGAAAAGATACAATATTTGAAAGGCCAACTGAGGAGTGAATCCCTAAGACTGGTCAACGCATTTTAAATTACGGCCGATAATTATGTTGAGGTTTGGCAAAACTTATTAACAAGATATGATAACCCGAAGGATCTAATTTTAACCCAAATAGATAATGCATTAAGATTACCAAAATTAGCCGATGACAACCATAATTCAATGTTTAAACTTCTGGATAGCTGCAACGAAATAGTAAGAACAGTGAAGGTATTGGGTTACCAAATCGATAGTTTATCTGAGGTATCTTTCGTCAAGATCATACAAGATAAGTTTGATAAAACCACAAGAAAACATTTGGAATTGAAAAACAACCCAAGAGTCGTGCCTTCAATTTAGGAGTCAATTGAATTTTTGGAAAATTACGCAAAAAGCTTAAAGAATTTACCAAATAAGGATTCAAATGTGGAGAAACATTCAATGAAAAGGGAATTACAAAAAGTGAATGTTTATAATTAATTAATGATAAAATGTCTTAAATGTGAAGGTGCACATGCTCTTTCGAGCTGTAATTTATTTTCTAAATTACCTGACTCAGTGAGAGTGAATTTTGTTAGTTCGGCTAAATAGTGTTTCAGATGTTTAAAGCCAAACCATTTAGCAAATAATTGTTATTGCAAAAACGTTTGTCAAATTTGCAAGAAAAGACACCACACTTTGATTCACCAAGAAACCAAGGTTCAAGAAATTGATGAAGGGAAATTTGAGTGTGGAAAAGAAATCAAAATACAACTTGTCTTTTAAGTAATGAGAAATATTTTTCAAATGCCATGCTTACAACCGCTAGGATTAAAATCAAGGATAACAATGGTGTGCCTCAGACATGTAGAGTTTTGATAGACTCAGGGTCTCAGGCGAAATTTATATCAGGACAATGTAGAAAAAGACTAGGACTTGAATATGTTACCTTACACTCGCAAATATCGGGAATTTCGGGACATTTTGCGAGTCACGCTTATGGACTTGTGGAGTTTTAATTTGCGCCACATTTCAAATCCGATCAACTTTTCAAGGTGAACGCCTTGGTGTTAGATAAGTTGACAAATAATTTGCCAACTCTTACATGTCCAAAGTCAAACTTGGCGCATCTCAAAATCATGCCTCTGGCTGATCCAGATTATGATATTTCTGCTCCCATCAACATATTAATTGGTGCTGAGTTAGCTATGACCCTGATCACTGGCGAGTCGGTTATCGGCGATGAAGAACAACTAACTGCTACTTCTTCTAAATCAGGATGGCTCCTTTCTGGAAGAGTTTCCTCTAAGGGTAGTAGAAGTATTATGAATATCATTCAGTCACATCATCCATGCCTGGAAACCCAGAATATAATCGAAACAAATTGGAAATTGGAGTCCATTCCTGATGTGACTTCTATATCTAGGGATAAAATGAAAGTGAAATCCATTTTGTGGAAACACGTGGAAGGAATTCCACAGGCAGATATGTTGTACAACTGCCATTTCGGAATTACTGCCATTTAGGAGATTCAAGATCCAATGCGATCAAAAGATTTTGATCTTTGGAAAGATCTTTGATTCCACGACCTGAAGTTTATGACCAATATAAAAGCTTCATTAAGGAATATCTTGAATTGGGACATATGAGCTTAGTACCAAAGGGAGATATCATTAAGGAAAGGTACTATCTGCCTGATGATCCTGTAATAAAGGGAAAAAGTTGCACCACCAAATTGCGAGTAGTATTTGACGCATCAGCAAAGACTGATTCAGGTTTGTCATTGAATGATGGTTTAATTTCAGGGCCCAAAATTCAACAGGATTTGTTTCACATCATTCTGAGATTCAGAATTCATCCTGTTGCTATAAATTCTGATATCGCCAAGATGTATAGGCTAATTAGAATATCACAAGAAGACTCGGAATTCCAAAGAATGTATGGCGGAATGATACTCATGATAAAATAAAGGACTATCGGCTAGAAACTGTTACTTATGGGACTTGTTGTGCACCATTTTTGGCCGCTCGTATAGTCAAACAGTTGGCTTTGGATGAGCAGAGTAAGTTTCCAAAAGCTAGCAAAATAGCATTGACAGATTTTTATGTTGATTATCTAGTAATTGGAAATTGTTCAGTAGATGAAGGCAAGAATTTGGTGCAATAACTCTATGGTTTACTAAGTGCAGGAGGCTTCGAACTTCGTAAGTGGACCGCCAATGTTCCTGATGTTCTGTCACTTTTACCAAATCATTTAAAATCCACCAACACAAATATTAGGTTTAAGGAATCCAAGGAATTTGTCAACGTTTTAGGCCTTCAATGGCAACCATGAACTGATGGTTTCACATTTAAGGGAATAGCTCTGCCACTGAACTATATGACAAAACGAGGAATACTGTCACAGGTTGCTAAAATATTTGATCCACTGAGTTGGATCTCACAATTTACGACCACTATTAAACTGATTTTGCAAGAACTTTGGAAGACTGGTTTGGAATGGGATAAC
This sequence comes from Cordylochernes scorpioides, assembly GCA_030710605.1. Taxonomy (NCBI): domain Eukaryota; kingdom Metazoa; phylum Arthropoda; class Arachnida; order Pseudoscorpiones; family Chernetidae; genus Cordylochernes; species Cordylochernes scorpioides. The sequence continues at coordinate 6,412,897 of CP092871.1, read as the reverse complement.
CCAATTCCAGAGGAACTAAGAAGGAAGCTGACTTTGATAAACCAGGATATTCCATCGCTAGAGCACATTCAGATCCCAAGATGCGTGGTACCAGACAATTTTATGAAGGTAGAAATTCATGGGTTTTGTGATGCATCACAGAAGGCATATGTTGCATCTCTGTATCTAAAGGTGATCCTCTCAAACACAAGCGCTAAGACATTTCTCTTAGTGGCAAAAACAAGAGTCGCACCCATGAAAGTGGTTTCACTTTCAAGGTTAGAATTATGTTCTGCTCTACTTTTGGCAAGATTAGTGAAAACTGTATATGATAACTGAATATGTGTCACAACTTCAACAAAGATCCAAATGGTGTAAGCCCCAACCCAACATTAAGGAAGGATCTCTGGTGTTGATAAGGAATGAACAAAAACCTCCACTAACATGCAAGATTGGAAGAATTTCAAAATTTTTCAGGAGATGACGCTAGAATCAGAGTGGTAGAAGTCAAGACTGATAATGGGACTTACAGAAGACCTATTGTAAAATTATGTTTGTTACCAATATAATGTTTCTTGATGGTCCCCCATCAAGTTGGTGGCGGGAGAATTTTTAATTTAGTTAGAATATTTATGTTTTTATAAAGGTGTAATATAATTTTTCTATGTTTGTGTAAATATTCATTGAATTTATCATCATCACCTTTTTTGTTTTTACAAATATGTTATATAAAAAATAAAGTAAAAAATTATGTGAAGTGGTTGCCCTCGTGTTTACTGATCCAATGTTTTAATAATCTAAGGTTTATGTTGTAATAAAAGGTTGAACACCATCATTCCAGGTTTCATCAGAAAGAAAGAGAGATGTATTTGAATTTAATTCATTGATTAATATAATCAAAGTTTATTTTTGATGTTAGTTGAATTTCAAAAGTTCTAAATATAATTCGCCTGTGTAGTTGGAAGGATTTTGGTTATCAGTGTAATATGGAAACTGATCATCACATCTAGATGATTGTAATGGGAAAATTGTCTTCATCAATAGTATTTTTTGGATATGAAAGAATAAAACATACCCTCATTGAATAATTCCTGATTAAAAATAAATATATATACAAATTCAGAATGAATATTTGCCATTCAACTTTTCCTTTTTACACGAATATCAATAATGATTATAAACTGATATTCAAGTATATTATTCCTTTCTATTCGCGCACACACAAAACTCATAAACACTATCTCTGTCCAACTAAACAAAATATATTAATCAACAATTCACATTCATGATATCTTTCACAAGTTCTGTGAACCTATTTTTGGCGTTTGAATGTAGATTTTTATTGATGAAAGCGCCACATAGACCTAAAAGATAATTTTAGGGAAATTTGGTCTTATTTTTTAGAAATAATGGAACACTAATAATTATAAATATATTACTTCTTTCTTACTCAAACAACACATTCAATTTGATTCCCAAGTAGGTTAAATTAGTTGATCTATCTTAAAATAACAAATGTTTTCAACAAGTGAAAAAATATTTTAAAGTTAGTTCATCAATCTATTCGGGTATATTTGGTGGACTGTTGCTTGTGGGTACATTATGCTTATTTGTATGTCTTAATTTATTTTTGTCAAATTCCTCATTAGGAGAATTATAAATTGGAAAATTTGCATTTAGAATAATCTCCTTATAACCAGAGAAAAAAATAATTCCCTGATTATCTCATTTTGTGATATTAATATTAATTTGAAATAATATTTTCAGGCAGTACTTCCAGTTCATTTACACCTCCAAGTAAGTTTTATTTACTATTTATATGGATGTAATTGATAGAAAATGCCTTGCTTTATATTCAATAAATTGTTCTCCAGGAAAATTAAATAAAATATACTCTTCATCTGCTAATTTTCGACCAAAGAACGTGTCATTTTTGAACTTTACTCTCATTGATACTTATTTTCCATTCATTTTGCTAATATGTTATGCCATTCAATTTTTTGAGATGGCTTATATTATTAATGAACCTTTTTTAAAATGAACTTTTGAATACTTCTTGCCATTAAATTCATATTTTCTGACACAATCTTTAATATAGTTTTTTTTTTAATATTTGAAGATAATTAATTAGATAAAATAGCTGAAGATTGTTTTTGATACAAGGTGAATCTTCTAGTACCTCCACATTCACAGGTATTATTTATCCACTAATTGTTTATTCTATACTATAATAAAAGGTTTTAATGATAATATTTAATCTTAGACCTAATTTAACAGTAATTTAAGTTTCAGTTTCAATTATATATTCGTCTATGTAGATGAAAGAATTTGGTTTCTCAATGTAATATGGAATCTGAAATATGTATCTAGATGATTGTAGCGGGTATAATTACCATGATCAATTGAGTTTCTGGATATAACGTGGTTGAACATACTATCAATAAAAAACTTGTGATAGATTATATATACATATAAAATTAACAAAAATACATCATTTATAATATCATGGGATAAAAAAATACTCTAATGTTATTGATATTATTTTAGGTGAATCATCGACTTCACCAACATACACAAGTAAGAGTTTTGACAAATATATATGTATTATTAATAATTAGTATTTCCAATTTTAGGCTCCAATATATTTTATTTTATTGACTTCACTTCAATGAATGAAATATTTAAATATAGCTCGAATTTTTATTTTTTATAAATCTACTAGACGAATGACCCGGCTTCGCCGGGGAATTCTTCCGAGTGCAATTTACTTCCTACTGAAAGAACATTACTAATAAATAGTATTAGAGCCATAGAATAGCAACACCGAAGTAATACATATTTCAAATAGTTGGCAGATTTTCCACCCAACCTCCGAGTTACCCGCCCCAGCGTGTTAACTCTTATATATATTGGTGCATCCTCTGTAGGTCTATTACACTCTTTGTGTAAAAAGGGATAGGGATTGAAATTGCTTGAGAAGAGTGACCTTGATTGACCAATTCTAGCCAGCAGCCTGTAATATAATGTTTTCAGACCCCAGTCAAACATTTGTAGATGTTTTTCTGAAAAATAAATTAAAAAAAACTAATTTTAATATAAATCATAATAATCTGCAACTGTCCTTGAATATTCTAATTCTAGAGAGATTTTACCTTTCAAATATATACAAATATATACGTATTGAAAATAGAGCAATCCATACTTAATTGTGTATACAAAAATGTAATGCCTCGATAAAGGTTGGCGTTCAGCCAGCCGAAATATTGGCAAAATAAATATATTTTTAAATCCAATATATGCCTTTTATTATCTAATAATATATACGTATATAGAAAAAATTATGAAAATATTATACCACTCAAACAACAAAAAAAAAGACTAAAATAGCATAAAAAAATTATTCATGACAACACAGAATACATACACAAAATTTGAAGTCTTGTTTTCTGGAGCCAAAACATAAAGATTTCTTCCTGAGCCAACTCTAGAGCAGGCAACATACAATTGCCCATGCGAGAAACAGGGTTACTCCAAGTCAATGCCAGCAATTTTGAGGGACTGGCCTTGAGCCTTGTTAATCGACATGGCAAAAGAAACTCGAATGGGGAACTGCAATCTTTTAAAATGCAAAGGAGAATGTTTATCATCATGAATCAGAGGAATCCGGGGAATAAAAACCTCTTCATTTTGAAAACAACCAGTCAAAATGGTTGCCTCTACCACATGAGGCCACAATCTTTTAACACAGAAATGGGTACCATTGCAAAAGCGGGGTACATCAAAATTTCTCAATAAAAAAATGGGAAGACCAACTCTAAGTTCTATGTGATGTGGTGGCATCACAAAAGGTTCTAAAGAATTTTAAAACTCTGTTGTTTATTCCACGCAATCCTCAGCATCAATGGTGGAATCCACAGAAGTATAAAAAGGCTTTGCCCTGGTATTTCTTTCAAAAGTTGAGCATTTATGGCATCAACTACACAATTCCTTGGAGCCAAAATTGCCCGCTCACAAAGCCAAGGATAGTAATTCGCCCTTCCCCAGTTAAACATCTCCCCAATGTTAGGAAAAACACTATTATTTAGGCCAGAGAGGGAGTCACACAACAGTGTTAACCAATTAATTTGAAAAATTATCATTACCATCCGTATCATTAAGTTAGTCACTTCCAAGTTGAAGCAAAAATTGTGAAAATAACAGTAAGTTAGGATCTCCTGAGTTGACAGCCCGCATATTTGTTGAAAGAGTAAGTATTTCAACAAATAACCAAAGTGGGGATGCCTTTAAGCAAGCATGCAACTCATCTGCTATTGTACCTCTAGGGATAATGGGCAATATCTGCCTGAAGTCACCGGCCAACAACAACACTACACCTCCCATTGGTCTCTGATCCTGCCTACAATCTTTAAGTGTTATGTCAACTGCCTCTAAATCATGCCTGTGTGCCATAGTACATTCATCCCAGACAATAAATTTGCATTGTCTAAGAACTTCGCCCATTGCGGAATCAGCATTCAAATTACAAACTGGTACCTCATCCCTGGTTAAATCTAAGGGTAATTTGAAAGTCGAATGAGCAGTTCTGCCACCATGCAACAGAGAGGCCGCAATACAAGAAGAAGCTGTAGAAAGAGCAATGTCCCCAGTACTTCGTACCTTTGTAAGAAGAAGATTGATCAGAAAAGTTTTTCCTGTGCCCCCCGGAGCATCAAGAAAGTGCAATCTGCCAGCATTGGAATCAATTTTAGAAATGATCCTTTCGTAAGCCTCCTTTTGTTCAGGGACATTGGCAAGTTTTGGTTTATTCGAAGCCACAAATTGTAGTAACCTGCTGAGATCATACGATGTTTCTCTTAAAAGTTCATGACTGGTTCGGTAAGTAACATTGCGCTGTGGGGACCTCATGCCAAACTTTGTCGAATGGAAACCAGTCATTTGCAGAACTTTTTGTTCTAAAAGTATTAAAGCCTGATTTGACATTTCGTATGTCAGCTGTAAAAGACCGTCATTGGCTTGCTGTCTGGCAAGATTCAGAATATCTGCAGACATTGGTTCTTTAAATTGTTCTCAGATATCTTGAGGGTTGGTAGGGTGGCAGCAGGTAAGAATAATAGCAAAAAGTTCCCGGATTTTTAAAGGAGACTCACTTAGCACTGCTTCCTGAATACAATGATGCCATTGCTGGTCATTCTCAAGCAATCCCAAATGCAGACATGCCTCTTTATATGTTTGACAGAGCACACCATTGATTGTTCTGAGGGCTGCAAAAAAAGTCGGACCACGAACACTATGAAGCAGCATGCGAAGATAAAAACATTCCTCAAAATTTGGATGAACGGTGTAGACTCTGCCAATAGCATCAGAAGCAAAAGCAACTTGGTCAGCAATGCGAGTACCTTGTTTTCGAGGCTGCTATGATTCAGAAGCAGACCAAATGTAGTAAACAGGAACTTCAACATAGAGAAGTGTTTTTGCAAAGTTATCGCGCTGGCAAAGGGCAAAAAATTCTGTCAACGTGGTCTTAGGTGGACGGTGAGCCAGTAAGGCAGCATTAGCAGAGGTAAAATATACACGCTGCCCATTTTCCAAGTGTACAGAGAGATGTTGAACCATTGGATGGCGTCTGTGAATAGGGAATTCCAGAATGCGCCAAACAGCTTCATTGCTACTAATATATCGACCATGATGGTACTCTAGCACTTCATTAGACTCTGTTTGAGCACCAGTAACTGCAAAAATTGATTAGTCTGAACCCTTGTATATGTATTTGCAGATATATTTTATAGCAGAGATTGAAGAACAGGACTCCACATTGATGTGAGCATCAAATAGTCTGCAAAGAAGAGGCGAATATGGCACAACATACCTATTATCAATGGTAACATTAGTCATGCGCACAACCTGAACACCATTCTCAATGGTGAAAACTCTCACTCTTTTAACAAAAGAAAAGCCACCTTCCTCAGGCCTGCGACCTCTGTACAATGGGTAGCCATCCCTGTCTGTCTTCGTTTCAGCCAAGAGTAGCCGTGGATATTTCTTTTGGAATCTACCCCGTTCCATGCAGCCAAGATTAGGATACCCATGTCCACATGGCCCATGAATCATATTTTTGGTTACAGTCCGAAACAGTGAAGCATCAACCTCCTCATTGGGGATTTCAGCACAAATGATTGAATCAATCTGGTCTGGGCGAATCTTTACTTTAAGCCACAATAAAATATGCGTATGTGGTAGCCCTCGCTTTTGCCATTCAATGGTATAACACCAACATTGGGGCTTGCCAAAAACATCACCCTTGGTGATCAAATCTATAAGCTTGGTAACTTTCCATTGAAATATGCGAGCAACCAAGTCATGCCGAACAAATGCACCTTGGGTGGGGAATTGCATTATTTTTATCTCAGGCCACTCAGGATTGCATGTAAATGTAATAAAATGGTCTGGAAGACCATATTTACGGACGTAAGCCATGCAATCCTGGGCATACTCATGCATGTGCTTTGGACTGCCCACAAAAGAAGAAGGAAGAATAACTTGTCTTCCAATAAGGGCATGACTCCTGTCAGTGCGAATAGCATCTAACAGATTGATGTATTCGGTTGCACGAAGTTGAGCTTGATGCGCTGAGATGTAATGCAACCTTTCGGATTCCACCTTGGCATAAATGTCGACCAGAATTTGATTGGTCAAATCTCCAAAAGCCAGTAACCAATTTGTTATGCCAGGATTACGGCTACGAATCATTAGCAGTGAAGCATAAAAACCCATGCAAGAAACCGTCTTGTGCGTGAAGGAACCCCATCAATCAGCTGTGGGATATGGAAATGATAACCATCTTAACCATTCCAAAAAACCAATGGGTATTGCAGGGCGTCATAAGACCTGTGAAACTCGTTAATGCTCTGCACACCACTGCCTCTTTTGGAAAGAACAATGTCACGTCTGTCACAGTTTTCCTGCACAATAACAATGGCAATCTCATTAATGGTTGGAGCATTGAATGTGCGAGGATGGTGTCCAGGCGGTGCTTTGTCAGCCTTAATGACCAACTTGTAATCAGGAGAAAGCATTTTTTCAATGGAAGCTTTGAACAAATGAACATAAGGATTGTGTCGAAGCAACATGTCTTGCAAAATGCTAACAATGTGGGGCTTAGTGATGGGAAAGTTTCTATGGCGGGTGGCAACCTCTGCACTACTATCTCCGATGAAGAAAACCTGAAGGAATGCTGGCTGTAGTTGGCGGCTATCAGAGGTGAGTGGTGGCAAACAGAGCCAATTCTATGATAGACCTGGCCTTGGACCTTAAACGTTGGCATGTAACCTGGTAGCACAACACGACTACCACACCCAAAAGATGTCATTTGGAAGGTATTGTTATAGTGACGGACACGTTGCATGAACTCAGCCGAGTGAGGAGAAGACCCATCGAGCAGAGTTCTGAGACCTTCTAGGGGTTCAGGTAAATCAGGAATTCTGACCATCCCTGCAGAACAGCACATTCCAGGCCGCTCACCATTGTACCTAAAGGCAGTACAATGCAGACATTGTTTATCCATATGGCCAATCTGAAGAAAAGTAAATTCTTCATAATTCAGGGCCGGATTGTAATGGAAAGCAGCATTGAGCATATCAGCCCAAGTGCTAGCTCGTTGCCTGAAGTGCCGCAACCGGTCAGCCTCCTGTCGTGTTTGGGACTGCTGTGGAGTCTCTGATGCGCGTTGAACTCTGTGGCGCAGCCGGTCACTTTAGAGACAGGCTTGAGACTGTTGGAGATTCTCTGATGCGCGTTGAACTCTGTGGCGCAGCCGGTCACTTTGGAGGCGGGCTTGAGACTGTTGGGGATTCTCCAATGTGCGGCTACTTTGGTCTCTAGCAGCTCGGGCAGCCATGCGGCGAACTGCAGGAGTTCTTACTCCAATTGCAAATCTTTTGCGAGGCATATCAAATGGGATGATTAAATTTGAAAATATGTCCTAAAAAAACAGAAATAGCAAAATCATTACCAAAAATATTTTGTATATATATTAAAAAAAAAGCTTTTAAGTAAAACAGTGCAGACCCAAAACAAATCCAAAGTATCAGAATAAGTTACAGAACAAAACTTATTATCTAGTAGAAAAGATAGAAGTATGTTGGAAATATATATAGATAGGGAGATGGGGCGCACTCAACTATAGGGAAAAAAAAGCATACTACCCATCTTATCAATAAGGTCTGCCTTTTTAATAATAGTATTATCTCATAATCGAAAAGAAGTAACAAAACAAAGCCCATCACAACAATAACTAAACATAAGAACCCATTGTCCACACGTAGCATCATTAAGGTTGTAAATATCAAAACTACATTGTTCACTAACCATAACTTGGTAACTAAAACAAATTTCTCTCTCAACATTTCAGCAGAAAAAAAAATAAGGCTAAAAAAACTAATGGCAAAACATGTCAAACAGGTCAATCTTTAGAATGCTCAACTATTTTTTTCCCTAGCCTAATATCTGCGTGAACAAAAGAAAGCAGCATAATAGAACTACCACAAACAAAATATACAGAAATGGCAAGCGAATAAAATATATGACAACAACAGACTAAATTTTAAACTATCAATGAAACATGTGAATTTTTTTTTAAGAATAACAAAACAAAGGCCATTACAACAATAACAAAACATAAGCCCATTGTTTATATACATTAATAAAAGTTTGTAAATATTGTCAAATCTGCATTGTTTACTAACCGTAACTTTGTAAAATGTAGTGCCCTATCAACATGTCAGAAAAAAAATAATACAAAAAAAAAACTAATGCCAAAATAGCCATGTTAATATTTTAGGCTGATAAAAACCAAAGGGTATATGGATTATAGACAAACACATGTTTTGGCTGTTAAATGAGACAACAATTTATATTAAATTTTCACTACTTTATTTTTTGCATATTGACTATTGTTTGTTTAATTTTAAGAATTATCATATTGACTGTAAAAAAAAAAAAAAAACAAAGGCCAAAACAAAAATTCATAAAAAAATAAGAAAGCCATTGTTTACATACAGTAACGCTAATTTTGTAAAGTTCTTTTTTTTAATTGCATTGTGTGAATTTACCTTAACTTAGTAATATAAATTTTAGACAAACACATGTTTTAGCTGTTAAATGAGACAGTAATTCATATTAAATTTTCACTACTGTATTTTTTGCATATTGACTATTGTTTTTTTATTTTAAGAATTATCATATTGACTGTAAAAAAAACAAAGGCCAGAACAAAAATTCATAAAAAATAAGAAAGCCATTGTTTACATACAGTAACGCTAATTAAAGTTTTTTTTTAATTGCATTGTGTGAACTTACCCTAACTTAGTAATATAAATTTCTCTCTCAATACCTTTGTAAAAAAAAAGTGACACTCGTATAAAAATATATTTTTAAAAAGTACGCAAGCAACTTGAAAAGAAATGCAGAACGCTCATTGGTCGCTTATTTGGCCTCGTGTTGTTACTTTGCCTCGTATTTACTCCGCGTAAGCCTCGTATTCACTCCGCGTACGTAAGCCTCGTATTTACTCAGCGTAAAAAAAAGTTTTTCAAATGAAAAAAGAAATAGCCAAAAATACCAAGCAAAATGTAGCCGAATATTTTTCTCAGGTTTATAAAAAGCGACATGCAAAATTAGGTACCAATTGGTTCAGTAGTTTTTGAGTTATTGCGAAACAGACAGACATTGACTTTTATATATAGAGAGATAAGAGAAATAGTGATAATATATATATAGTGATAATAGGGACATTATTTTAGGTGAATCACCGACTTCTCCAACCTACACAAGTAAGAGATTTTAAAAATATACCTTTATTAATAAAATTTCGAATTTCCAAATTCAGTCTCCAATATATTATATTCGAGTTGAATAAATCAAATATTGATATATTTCCTGGATTCAATTATTTTTGAAATCTAAAAGACGAATAGTAATAATATCCCCGTTTTAAATATAATAATCCATTAAAAATAAGCCAAAACTGATTAGCAGAAATGAATTTGATTCACAAAATATATTTTTATTAGTAGAGGTTGATCAATATGAGAGAGCAGAAATCACTTCACACTCTATATTATTGTTTTGAATTGATCTGGTATTTAGGCTGCTTATAGCACTAATTTTACTTTCATTTATATATTTATGATTTCATTTTTGAATAGTGAAAACACCCTAATGCCATCCAACTAGAAACATTGTGAAACTATCGTTTATATTTAATATAAATATTGATTGAACTAGTTATTTATATATATATAATAAAAGGATTTAAAAGCGCGAATGTTTCTTTTATACATAAAACGAACTTCTACTGTCCTTACTGCGATGAAAAAATATATTGGGAGGGCTTGGCTCATCAGTGGTGAACCCTCCCAGCGGTTTCGCCAATTTAATCCACTAGACCGCTTCTCAGAGCTCTAATATTGTAATGGATCATTCTGCTTTTATATGCTACACTGAAGGATGGAATCTTAGAAATGGTTTTCAAGTAAACTATGGACATAAGCTTATAGGACAGTAGAATTATATTCAAATAATTGCTTCGAGAAATGCTCTTCAGCAAATATGCTCGAAGCAAATATTTGAATATAATTCTACTGTCCTATAAGCTTATGTCCATAGTTTACTTGAAAACCATTTCTTAGATTCCATCCTTCAGTGTAGCATATAAAAGCAGAATGATCCAATACAATATTAGAGCTCTGAGAAGCGGTCTGGTGGATTAAATTGGCGAAACCGCTGGGAGGGTTCACCACTGATGAGCCAAGCCCTCCCAATATATTTTTTCATCGCAGTAAGGACAGTAGAAGTTCGTTTTATGTATAAAAGAAACATTCGCGCTTTTAAATCCTTTTATTTTATATGTATAGAGGGCGCGTTATTGATTTGTGTAGTTATTTATATGTTTGGTTCCAGAAACAACTGAAAAGATTACTACTCCTGGCCCTACTAAGACAACTAAACCAACTATTTCGCAACCAGGTATAACTAATTTATCTTCATTCCAAACTTCATAATTTCACAAATATTTATTTATATTTTTGTTATTTATATTTTGAATAACAAATATATATTTTTTGTATATAGTATATTAGGCGTTTTATCGAAATACATATAACGCAGTGTGTAGGAATAACAATAGATTATTTTTTTATTCAACACAATTATAAAATATGAGATGGATGAGCTCAAAATATCCATAGAGTATTGTAAATTACAATAGTAGTGCTTTTTTAAATAGCATTTAATATGATTGTTCTTTATTTGAAAAATTTCAAATAAATCTACTGTGATATCTAGTTAGTTTATGAAAAGCTGAGAATATGAAATTGATATTTATCATCAGTAGCAGCATTCCTTATATTGTTATATAAATAAATGTGAACAAATACATAGATTATATATATGATTAGTATTATATTGCAGGAAAAATATGGAGTGAGAGACCTAAGGAAAGTCAATCTGATAATTAATACTAAAATTATAAGTTCTGATCGAACCTCTCCCTTTTTTACTTTTTACCTTAAATGTAGTATTTTCAGAATAAACACAGAAAGTCTAACTCTGTGTCTGCGTAAAGATATTTCCTTGGAAAAAAACGATCTGATTTAATAATAAAATGTATAATTGTACAAATTCTGTTCAAAATTATAAATATTTGCTATATTTGCACACTTTCTTTTCTAGGCAGATATCAGTACTTATTTTAAATTCAGACATTATTCAAGATCATTGTGCTTCTTATTGTTTTAAACCTATATATATTATCTATGTCTACTTGTGCAAAATTATAGTGATCAACAATTCACTTCCATGATTGTTATTTCTAGTTCTGTGAACCTTTTATTTGACGAGAGAAATTTGACATATTAGGATAGAGCGCCATAGAGATCTGAAAACAAAATTTTAAAATAACTTTGGTCCTAATTTTCACATAATAATCGACCATCATATTATAACATATATTTCTATTTTTCTTATTTATTAACGCTTTTACATTTACAAGTAGACTGAATTTCCTCATCTTTCTGAACATAACTAAATGTTGTCAACTAATGGATTTCAGATTATAAAGATAGTTGATCAATTTACTTGAGCATATCTGGTAGGCTTCCGCTTCAGGTTGTTTTATGCTAATTTTCATCTTCGAGTTACTCTAATGAAATTCCAAAATATTTAGAATTATAAACCTAAATATTTACACTTATTACTAATCTCTATATAATCTGAGAAATACAATATATTTTCCAATTTATATCATTTTATAATATTTTTTTATATTTGAAATAATGCTTTAGGCAGTACTTCCAGTCCGTTTACACCTCCAAGTAAGTTTTATTCACTTTTCATATGAGTGATATTGATGAAACATGCCTTTCTATATAATTGAGATATTTTCCTCTAGGAAAATTGCATGATAAATAAAACAATTAATCTGCTGATTTCTAAACAAATGGGATTTCACTTGTGACTTTTACTCCAATCAATACTTTTCTTCCTAATCTTTTGCTACCGCAATGTAGGCTTTTCATTTATATATGGCATATTATAAATTACCTTTATACAAAATAATTTTAAATACTTATATTCATCATAAGGTACTTCTCTGAAAACCATCAATTCAGTTTTAATCAGAGAGAAAAAGAGATGAATTTGAATTTAATTCATTGATTAGAATAATTAGAGTTTATTTTTGATGTTAGTTGAATTTTAAAAAGTTCTAAATATATTTTCGCCCGTGTATTTGAAAAGATTTTGGTTATCAATATAATATGGAAACTGATTCTTATATCTAGATGATTGTAATGGGAAAATTGTCTTCATTAATAGTATTATTTTGGATATGAAAGAAAAAAGCATACCATCATTAAAGAATTCCTGACTAAAAAATATATTCATAAATTCAAAATGAATATTTGACATCCCCACTTTTACTTTTAACACGCATATCAATATTGATTATAAACTGATATTCAAGTATATTGTTCCTTTTTATTCCCATATAAAACTCATAAACAATATCTCTGTACAAAAAAACATTATATATTAATCAACATTTCACCTTCATGATATCTTTTTCGAGTACTGTGAACTTAATTTTGGCGTTGGAATATAGATTTTTAAAATGAAAGCGACACATAGACCTAAAAGATAATATTTAGGAAAATTTGATCATATTTTTAAAGAAATAATGGACCATCAAATAATCATAAATATATTACTATTCTCTTACTCCAACAACACATTCAATTTGTTTCCCAAGTAGGTTAAATTATTTCATCTATCTAAACATAAAATGTTTTCAACAAATGGAAAAATATTATAAAGTTAATTCATCAATCTTTTCAGGCATATTTGGTGGGCTGTTGCTTGAGGGTATATTATGCTTATTTTATGTCTTGATTTATTTTTGTCAAATTCCTCATTAGTAGAATTATAAATTGGAAAATATACATTTATAATAATCTAGATATAACCAGAAAAAAAATATTTCCTAAATTATCTCATTTTGTGATATTAATATTAATTTGAAATAATATTTTCAGGCAGTACTTCAAGTACATTCACACCTCCAAGTAAGTTTTATTTAATATTTATATGGGTGAAATTGATATAAAATGCCTTGTATTATATTCGAGAAATTGTTCTCTAGGAAATTTAAATAAAACATACTTTATCTGCTAATTTTCAACCAAAGGACGTGTCACTTTTAAACTTTACTCTCATTGAAACTTCTTATCCAGTCATTTTGCTAACATGATATGCCATTCAATTTTTTGAGATGGCTTATTATAAATGAAATTTTTTTTAAATGAACTTTTAAATACTTCTTGTCATTAAATTCATTTTTCTGACAATCTTTAATATAGATTATTTTTTAATATTCGAAGATAATTAATTAGGGAAAATAGTTGAAGATTGTTTTTGATGCAAGGTGAATCTTCTAGCACCTCCACATACACAGGTATTATTTCTCCACTAATTGTTTATTCTATACTCTATATATATATTTAAATTTGATAGGGGGTAATAAATTATCATCTAACTAAGGAAATACGTACATGCTAAAAGTTTTAATGATAATATTTAATATTTGACGTAATTTAACAGTAATTTAAGTTTCAGTGTCAATTATATATTTGTCTATGTAGATGAAAGAATTCGGTTTATCAATATAATATGGAATCTGAAATATGCATCTAGATGATTGTTTGGAGTATAATAACAATGATCAATTGAGATTCTGGATATAACGTGGTTGAACATACTATCAATAAAGGAAACTTGTGATAGATTATATATAAATATAAAATTAACAAAAATGTATCATTTATAATATCATGGGATAAAAAAATACTCTAATGTTATTGATATTCTTTTAGGTGAATCATCGACTCCACCAACATACACAAGTAAGAGTTTTTGATAAATATATATTTATTATTAACTAGACGTATGACCCGGCTTCGCCCGAGAATTCCCCCGATTGCAATTTCCTTCATACTGAAGTACATCAATGATAGATTTTAGAAGTGCCATAGATAGCAATACAGAAGTAACACATGAACTACAGGAAAAAAGTGTGTGTGATGGCAAAAATTGTATTATATTAGTGTTTAGGTATTTGATTTAATTAATATAGTTGATATAATAATATATATTTATATTATATATAGTTTTAAAAATAAAAAAAAATGAATCGGCCGGGAATCGAACCTGGGCACCGCGTGGCAGGCGAGCATTCTACCACTGAACCACCGATGATTATAAAAAAATGGCCATATGTGGGTATTCATTCCATTCCGGATTACTCCGCCTAAAAAAAGTTCTTCAAATGAAAAAAAAGAAATAGTAAAAAATACTAATCAAAATGTAGCCGAATATTTTCCTCGGGTTTATAAAAAGCGACATGCAAAATTTGGTACCAATTGGTTCAGTAGTTTTTGAGTTTATCGCGAAACAGACAGACAGACATTGACTTTTATATATATAGAGATAATTGGTATTTCCAATTTTAGGCTCCATTATATTTTATTTTTGTGACTTTACTTCAATGAATAAAATAGTTAAATATTGTTGGAAATGTATAATTTGTAATTATGTATTTGATGAAGTCGTCTCTATATGGCGTGCACCACGGGATGCGCCACAGAGTCCGTCCGCGTGACCTTTTCGACTATAAAAGACGGCGCGCGAGCGAGAGTAGAGAGGACAGGGCATAGTCGCGGCGAGGAGAGGGTAACGTGGGGATTAGCAGAGTTGGTCAGATTGGCAGGGGATTGATAGCACTCTGGTTGTGAAAGATATTGAAGCCTAGGAGATCGAATACTCGTGCTCAGAGGATATTAGAGCCTAGGAGATCCTCGTGCTCAAGGAAGTTAAAAACTCAGAGATGTAAAAGAACTCAAGGAGGTTAAAGAACTCAAGAGTAGTGAATATAAGTGGATTCCCAATTCACTTTAATTGCCATACGTCATAGTTGACCATTCCTTATGGCTCGGTTCGAAGACCGTAATAATTCACTTTAATTGCCCTACGTCATATTTGACCTTTGACCTGGCTCAATTCGATGGACGTAATAAACTTTAAATACCACTTTTTAATTGCAGCGCGTCGTGTCGTGGAATCATGTTACAAGTATATGACGTAATGTCAGGGTCATATATATATAGGCCGATATTTTCTCAAATTGCAGTCAGATCATGGAGGCAATGTTTGCAATGCGGACTACACCTCATGGAACAACTGGACTAACACCAGCTGAGCTACTAATGGGTCGCAGACTGACCACAAGAATGAACCGGTTGCACCCTAAGGAAAGTGAAGATAGCGAAAATGGAAAAGAGCACTTCTAAAATAGGTTCAAGTCCCAAGAGAATGTGTATGCACGTAAATATAATGGAAAGGGAAAGTGGGAACCGGGGAAGATAAAGACAGTACTTGGACCCAGGAACTATGAGGTAATTATGGAAAACGGAGTGACAGCAAAAAGACACCAGGACCAATTGATGAGAAGAGTCAAGGAAGAAGTTTCGGAGGATGTGGAGAAGAAGGAGGAGTGTAACATCGAAAGAAGGGGAGAACAAATGAATGACCCAAACGAATCACCGGAAAGGCTGGAGGAAACACCTGGGCCAAGTAGACCAATAAGAAACTGGAGACTCCTTGAATACTTAAAAGATTGTGTAACAAATTGGGGGTGAGAAGATGTGGTGTTTTGCATAACAATAGTTATGTTTAGATAAATTGTCGAGATATGCAAATAAGGTTTTGCATAGTGTTTGTTTGTGTTACTATGTTAATTATTTTTATGTATATATATATACTAGCCGAGTGGCCCGGGCAACGCCCGGGTTTTACCCGACTGGACCCGGCTTCGCCTGTGTAGTGTTCGAGCGAGGTTTACTCATGAATGAATAGAGGCCCCAACTGTTTGTAAACTCAATGTAATGAATTTTCTTTCAGCAAAATGGAGATAAATTGCAAACAGCAATATCGAAAATGCGTGTAAAAAAATCTGAAATATAGGATCAATTTCACAAACACATCTAATGAATAGAGTGCTGTTTGGAGGAGTGGTCTAAACTGTTAATTTTTAAAAACCATGACCCGGGATCATTGAATGCAGATTTAGACACTTTGTTCTGAAAAAAAAAATTGCCCCAATGGCCCCTGAATCTTGAAAAAGTCCAACCCCTCCAGTGAGTGCAAGTAACCAAACTGGGCTTTTATTTTTAAAAATAAAAAAAAGAGCTAATGATTAGTTTGAATAAAGGAAAATGGTCGGCACAACCTGAAAATTTCACTTTGTCCACTTCACTCTCGGCTGTCCAAGAAGAAACAGCCAGAGCAAACATTTTAAAGGGCACCTTATCCGGCATTTACATATCTAAATAGTTAAGCAACTTTTATAAATGTAATATATTTCTGCAATATCGAATTACCTTAACTCGGAAGAATTTTGTATTATTTATTGTTGCAGTTTTAGAAAAGTGTGGGAAATTGGATATTTTAAAAAAAGAATACAATTTTTAAAATGGTATATAAAATAAAAAGGAAATTTGCATAATTTTCTAATAGTCAAGGGCAATTTTAAAAATACCAAAAAAGCAAGACCAAATAAAAAAATATATATATATGTGTGATGTTTCAGTAACAGCATTGTTGCCATATAAAGACAAAATTACTGAATGTATTCAGTACCTTTGTCTGAAGATAGCCAAAATGTAACTGAAACCACACATAATGTAATTATTTGTATTCGGTCTTGCTTCCTTTTTTTTTTAATTATCCCTAGTACGCGTGGTACAGGCCATGATAACCATGGTGGGTAGGTAGCGACTGCTTTTACTGTAAGCGCACCACATGTCTACAAATGTGATACATTGCTACCAGCTAAATGCATTTTCACTATGGTGTGATTTCCACATGATGGATCTGTAGACACATTATAATCTCTCCAGAGCTTAAGGTAGCAAACAGTACTTTCACATTATATAAATATCAATGCCAAAAGCCAGAGTTATAATAGCTGTTGCAGTGTAATGTAGACCTGCAGGATGGGAAAAAGCAATATTATTTCCGGCTTTAATTTTAAAAGTATTATGAAACGTTAAAAATATAATCTTAACTTTTGAAGCATGAAAAAATGCTAACTTGATGTGTTTTAATTTAGTCTAAAAACAAACAGCATGTAAAAGTAAGCACCAATCGAAAGCATTTATTAGCTCTAACAGTGCTGCCCCCAGCGGTAAAAGACTGGAGCTAACGCTTCACGGGTTGGTAAAGTTTATGTTAATATTACATTAACTTAACAATATTCCATGTCTTGCTAACACAAATTTTAAAAATAATATGCATAAAAATAATGCAATTCTAAAAATCATAAATGAAGCATCATTAAATTAAATGGGAGAGAAATGGTGCTCCAAATTTTTTTTTTGTTGTAAAACTTTGACTTTATATTTTTACAAATTCTTAATGTATATAACCCAAACCAAATTGTCTATAAAATTCTGCAAACAAATATAATATTATAGAGGCATGAAAATACTAATGGTGTAAAAATCAAAACAGCAAAGTTATCCTGATAAATGCAATGAGCTATGATAAGGTGTGTTGCAGGCTAACAAAAACCTTAATTGAACCAGAAATGTTGATACCATAAAAAAAATAAAAAACAATTTTCAAGAATAGAGTTATGTAAATGAATTAAATGTGAAAAAATTAAAATAAAATAAAGTAAAAAAAGCTTTATTGATGAAACTACAGTAGAGCAATAATGATAACAAATTATTCACAAATTATGTAGTTACAAAAGTCAAGCTTCCCAAAATCATTATTCGAAGAAATCTCTTTCAAAATTGTCAAAATCTATATCAAAGCCCCCTGATAAACAATATTGCGTGTCTTGCTAAAAGTAGAACTAAAGACAAATAAATTTTTAGGGCTGGAAACACGGGAGCATGCTACATAGAGTTGCCCATGCGAGAAACAGG
The DNA here is from genome assembly GCA_030710605.1 of Cordylochernes scorpioides. Lineage (NCBI taxonomy): Eukaryota > Metazoa > Arthropoda > Arachnida > Pseudoscorpiones > Chernetidae > Cordylochernes > Cordylochernes scorpioides. Next base: position 6,394,379 of record CP092871.1, on the reverse strand, counting down.
GAGACTCAAGATGCACACCAACTACTTGCAATGTTTGACCCTGAAGCATGCTGAACCCTAGAGCTATTGGAACGCTGAGAAAGATTGCTTCTCCTATGGCTTGGCATACCTACAAACACAAAGCATTAGTAAAAATAAAAATAAGGATAACCGAAAAATGTAAAACATCAAGGACTGAGATTGAAGAAAAAAATTCAAAAATAGTGTATTAAAATAAGCGCGACTCATGACTAAGGCCAAAATAAAAAAAAGCATAGAAATAATCTGAAAGGAGGGGAAAATGCATAAAACTCAGTGAAAACGTAAAACAACTGATTAAAAAAAAGCAAATGGAAGAAGACGTAAAAAAAAAGTATAAATCGCAGAAAAAATATGCACAATAAATATGAGTAGAACATACATAGATATATATGAGCAGCTACATATTATGAAGCAGATAAATCTAAATACTACCTAAACAAATGACAGCAAAACAACAAAAAAAAAGACAATGGAAGAAGGCCTAAAAAAAAAAGTCTAATTTGGTTGAAAAAACTGCTCAATAAATTGAGCCTATATAGATATATGGACCCGGCTTTGCCCGGGTATTGTTCGAGTGGGGGTTGACTCTTGAATGAATAGAGCCCCCAACTGTTTTAAAACTCAAAGTAAAGAATTTTCTTTCAGCACAATGGAGATAAACTGCAAACATCAAAATTAAAAATTCTGGTAAAAATAATCTGAAATATAAGATCAATTTCACAAATACATCTAATGATTAGAGTGCATTTTTGGAGGAGTGGTCTAAACTGTTAATTTTTAAAAACCATGACCCGGGATCAATGAATGCAGATTTAGACACTTTGTTCTGAAAAAAAAAATTGCCCCAATGGCCCCTGAATCTTGAAAAAGTCCAACCCCTCCAGTGAGTGCAAGTAACCAAACTGGGCTTTGGTATCTAAAAAATGAAAAAAAAAATCTAATGATTAGTGTGAATAAAGGGAAATGGTCCTCGCAACCGGAAAATTTCACTTTCTCCACTTCACTCTCGGCAGTTCAAGAAGAAACAGCCAGATTAAACATTTTTAAGGGCACCTAATCCGGCATGTACATCGATAGTTAAGCAACTTTTAAAAATGTAATATATCTGCAATACTGAAATACCCAGACTTGGATTATTTTTTTATTAGGTTATTGTTGGCAGTTTTAGAAAAATGTGGGAAATTAGATATTTTTACAAAAGAATGTACTTTTTAAAATGGCATAAATAATTAGGAAATTTGCATCATTTTCTAATAGTCAAGGGCAATGTTAAAAATACCAAAAAAGCAAGACCAAATAAAAAATAAACGAATTATGTGTGATGTTTCAATAACAGCATTGTTACCTTATAAAGACAAAATTACTGAATGTATTCAGTACTTTTGTCCGAAGATGGTAACAATCCTGTTACTGAAACCACACATTATTTATTTATTTGGATTTGATCAAAATCTCTATATAATGGACCACGCTCTCCTCGTCCCCATCATCAAGAGCAATGGAAGAATGCTACGTCGTTCAGAAGACCATATCAGAACACCTCCAAGCCCCAGGCCCCCGCTCCGAGGTACTACCAGAACACCTCCAAGCCCCAGGCCCCCACTCCGAGGTACTACCAGGACAAACCTCTGCCCCAGGTATCTGCCCCTAGACGATCTTACACTCCTAATCCTGAGCCAAAACCGGTCTACCCAAGTAAAACATACAATAAGAATCCAAATTCAATTAGGAATAGGACAGAAGACGGGAGACCAATCTGCTTTAAATGTAACAAGCCAGGGCACGTGGCCCGTTATTGTAGGGTCAAGTTTATAAGAATCTTAGAAGAGGATCCAGCAGATACCCAAGAGAAGGTCGAAGAGAAATGCCAAATGAATGAAATATCAGAGAAATCAGGACCTCGGCTTTATGCCGATGTATGTCATAACACACAGACAAATATTCCTACCCGGAATAGATATTCCGTGTTGGAAGATTTAAACTAAGCGTCGCGCCTGAATCTGTCAATCAAAGCAAGTCGACCATAAACGGAATCAAGAAGTTGGACCCTAAATACAAATTAAAAATTAACGTGGACAAGATAGGGACTTTTGAAGCTTTGGTTGATACAGGTGCTGACCTCTCAGTGGTCGACCTCAGAACGGCCCTCGATACAGGCCATGGTATAAGTAAACTCGCAAAAATTTGTGCAGGACCCGATGGAAAAAAATTGGACATGGTAGGAAGTATATTTTTAAATATAAAAATTGATGACGAAACATTATCACACAACTTTGTGATATTGAAAACGCATTTACGGACATTAATTCTTGGGAGAGATTTCCTTAAGAAAATGAACGCAAAAATAGATTGTAAGCAAGAAACTATCAAATACGATTTGACGAATAATCATGACGAAATCAATTTTGAAATGTTGAAAATAAAGAGTGCCAAGGATTCCATTGTACCGGAATGTTCCATGAAATTGATCAAGGCATTGGTAGAAACAGAGGATGGAGAATATATTATCGAGGAGAGCAGCAAAATGTTTCAAACAAATGGACTTCGTCTAGCAAGAAGCTTGATCAATGTTATAAATAGGGAAACACACATATGGATAACTAATCCGTATCCTCGACCGTTAGAAATAATGAAAAACCAAACATTGGCTTTTGGAAGTAGTCCAGCGAAAATAAATGTGAGTCGAGAAAGAGAGGTAGAAGAGAACAAAGAACCTAGATTCCAAATAAACGAAAATCTTTCACCAAAGGAACAGAAGGAGTTAAAACAAGTTTTAGAAAGGTATGGAGTTCTTTTTTCGTCGAGATTAGGGAGAACCAATTTGGCAAAACATCGGATAGACACAGAAGACGCGAAGCCAATTAAACACAAGCCTTACCGGGTAAGTGCTAAAGAACGAGATATTATAAAAGAGCAAATTGACGAGATGCTTACAGAAGGCATAATTAGGCCATCTTCTAGCCCCTGGTCTTTTCCAGTAATATTGGTCAAGAAGCGAGATGGTAAATACAGATTTTGTGTGGACTACAGAAAACTGAATAATGTGACAGTAAAAGATGTCTATCCGATCCCTAGAATAGACGAAGTTATGGATACTCTCCAAGGATCTACACACTTCTCAGCAATAGACCTCAGATCTGGATATTGGCAAGTTGAAGTCGAAGAAAGAGACAAAGAGAAAACAGCTTTCACTACAGCACATGGATTATATGAATTCAACGTGATGCCTTTTGGACTTTGTAACGCGCCTGCTACCTTTGAGAGAAATATGGAGAATATGCTTGGAAATCTGAGATGGCAAATTTGTTTGTGTTATCTGGATGATGTTATCATATATAGCCCGGATTTTCCAACGCACCTCAAAAGACTTGAAGCTGTTTTTATATGTTTTCGTGAATCTAATTTAAGGTTAAACGACAAAAAATGCCGATTTGCTTTTGAAGAATTGGAGATTCTCGGCTATATAACGAGCAAACATGGTATAAAACCCGCGGAACATAACATCAAAGCTGTCAGAAATTTCCCTCGGCCCAAAAAGGTCAAAGAAGTACAATCCTTTTTGGGAATGTGTTCATATTATAGAAAATTTATCAAAGACTTCTCAAAAATTGCTGACCCTTTGACCAACCTTATAAAAAAAAGTGTATCATTTATCTGGACAGAAAGACAAGAGGAAGCGTTTCAAACCCTAAAAAAAGCACTATTAAGTCCACCAATTTTAGGTCACTTCAATCCAAATGCACCTACTTATGTTCATACTGATGCGTCCAACATCGGCATAGGTGCAACACTTGTCCAAGACATCGGTGGTGAAGAGAAGGTGATCTCATATTTGAGTCGTACCCTAAGTAAAGCGGAGCAAAATTATTCAACCACTGAAAAAGAATGTCTGGCCGTTGTCTGGTCAATGTCAAAATTACGACCCTACCTTTATGGAAGACACTTTAAAATAGTAACAGACCACCACGCCTTATGCTGGCTCAAAAACTTGAAGGATCCAACAGGTCGATTGGCAAGATGGGCATTGAAAATTCAAGAATATGACTTCGATATAATACATAAATCAGGAAAGAAACATCTGGACGCCGATGGCCTATCTAGGGGACCCTTACCAGAAACTGATTGGGATGAGGATTTTGAAAGGCTATTTTTAAATCAAATAACAGACGAAGAGGATAAGTTTATCGAAAGTGTTAAGAAAAACCTTAATGGAAGCAGGCGATCAATTGCGCAAAACTTTAAAGTAGAAGATGGATGCCTCTTTAAGAAAAACCCGAACCCTGAAGGCAGGGCGTGGTTGCTTGTGGTTCCAGAGAATAAAAAGAGAGAAATTATGAAAGAATATCACAATCATATGTCGAATGGCCATCTGGGTGTCGCCAGAACCATGTACCGAATAAAGAGTAAATACTTTTGGCCATCCATGCTAAAGGATGTCTCAGAGTTCGTTAAGACGTGTCATCTTTGCCAAAGTAGAAAAGGCTCAAACCAATTACCTTCTGGACTACTACAGCCCATTCCCCCAGCCAACTTTCCTTTCGAAAGAATTGGAATTGACTTTGTTGGTCCATTGCCATCTACGAAAAACAGGCAAAAATGGATAATCGTGCTGACGGACTACCACACTAGATATGCAGAAACAAAAGCAGTCTCGGAAGCAACAGTGAAAGAAGTTTCAAAATTTCTAGTAGAGGATATTTTTCTCCGGCACGGAGCCCCACAATATCTTATTAGTGACAGAGGCTCTCAATTTACCAGTAATTTAATGAAAGAGGTGATGAAAACGTGCAAGATTAAACATTGCTTCACAACGAGCTATCATCCCCAGACTAATGGATTGACAGAGCGGTTAAATAGAACATTGATCAATATGCTCATTATGTATGTGAACACTGATCAGAAGAATTGGGACGAAATACTCCCATTCATCACTCACGCTTACAATACTACAATTCAGGAAACCACAGGATATTCTCCCTTTTTCCTGATGTTTGGAAGAGAACCCACGTCTCTTTTGGACGACAGGAATATCTCGGTGGACATTGACAAGGATGATTATGATGAATACATAAAACATCACTTAGACAAAATAAACAGAACAAGAAAATTAGTTATTAACAACACAATAAAGACTCAAGAAAGAATGAAAAGAACTATGACAAGAAACACATGGAAAGAAGCTACGAACCAGGAGAATTAGTAGCAGTTTGGACTCCAATTAGGAAAATAGGAAAGTGTGAGAAACTACTGAGAAAATATTTTGGCCCATATAAAATATTAAAGAAGCTGTCCAACGTAAATTACTTAATTGAACCAAAAGATAATCCTGGCCAAGACCCATTGATTGTCCACGTCTCAAGAATCAAACCCTATTTTGAAAGAATTGATGAGGTCAATCACGAGGACGTGACGACCTCTGGAGAGGGGGAAGTGTTACATCATGATTAATGGCGTATTTCTTATATTATTTTTAATATATTTGAAATTTAAATTATATATTTATTTATTTTTATATAAAATATTCTATGATATTTATTTAAAACAGATTAGATTATCATCATTTGTATTTAGGTACACTGTGACTTCACTGCTCTCTTTGATGTGAGAAAATAAATAGATCATTCTGGAGGTTACTTAAAGTAGACTTATCTCATTATTCCCTTATATAAATTTGTAGGATGGTTGAAACACGCTCTGGTAAGATGCAAGACCCAGCACAGGAGAGAATCAAGGCTGAAGAGTCTGCCAAGCCGCAAACTGGTGCAACAATATATATCTAAATACATTCATATAAAAATATGGTTGTACCATATAAATATATATGAGCAGTCATATATTGTGAAGAAGATAAATATAAACCCTACCTAAACCAATGACAGAAAAAAAAATGTTTAGCCAACCCTTAGATAAAGCAGTTACTGAAAATTCATAGCTGCTGCTTACAATATAAATGCTATTAGAGCATAAACATATTACATGGAACAAACATATAGTAAAATATATGTAGCAAGTTATATTGTAAAACATACTTTTTTCAATAAATATACTTTTTACAACTTTAATAAAAAATAATAATATACCATAAGAGATAAAAAAGTACACTTATCTTTAAAAATGTAGATCGTTATATGTACACTAATTAAAATTAAACGAAGCAAAATATATGAATAAGCTGCGAAATAAATAATAATTCCAATTAATTTAAATTGAAAAAATATTACTAAATGATTAAATAAAATCTACCTTCGAAAAAGGAAAAGAAAGTTTTTCGAAATGCAATTTTTGTGCTTTTAGCCTAAATGTTAAACCAAAACCTCAACTCCCTACGTGCGAAATTTCACAATACAGTTTTAATTAACCCAGGTTCCGGGGGCGTATTTATTTGATAATGATCGATTAAAATTATTTTCAAAGAGTTTAAATATATAAAAATAATCTTACCTTTTAAAGACACATTAATAGGGTAAAATTACAAATTAAAAACAAACAACGTATAAAATTATTAACCAATCAAATTCATTTATCGTCGCGACCAATGCGCCGCCAAGCGGTAAAAGGCTTGAACTAAGGAATTTTGGTTTAACATTTTTTAAAAATAGCACATTAAACCTTTTCGTTTTTTGAATAGCCTATATGTTAAACGAAATCTTCAGCTGCCTGCATGCGAAATTCCATAATGATTGAGTCAGTAGATTTTGCGTGAAGCGATAACAAACATCGATTTCGCATTTCATTTTTATAGATATATAAAAAAATATATATAAAAATAATAAATAATATAATATATATATATATATATATTTAAGGATATAAGGATAAGGATGAGGAAGGACAAGGATAAGGATTGAAATGCCAAGTATTTTTTACGTCATTGGAATATTATATTACTAAATTCTCAAATTAAATTTATTATTATACTTGGAAAACATTTTAAGCATTGTTACCATATATAAATATAATTTCACCAGACACCGCTAGAAGCGCTGCTTGCGAGTGAAAGTAGAAAATTTGCAAAGAATATTTATTTCAAATCAAATTCAAACCAGAAATCTTCCCAGTAGTATAGTAAATATCTTCCTAAAGTTTCACGGCGATTGAATGATCTTACCTTTTAAAAAAACATTCATAGTGTGAACAAAGTATCATTCGTCGTGTAAACAAACCACGTGTTAATTATTAACCAATCAAATTCATTTATCGTCGCGACCAGTGCTGTGCCCAAGCGGTAAAAGGCTGGAATTAACGCTTTTTGGTTTTTTATTTTAAAAAAAATCCTATTACCTTTTTTAGTTTTTTGAATAGCCTATATGTTAAACGAAATCTTCAGCTACCTACTTGCGAAATTCCATAATGATTGAGTCAGTAGATTTTGCGTGAAGCGATAACAAACATCGATTTCGCCTTTCATTTTTATAGATATAAGGAAGGATATAGAAAATATAATTTTCGAGCAAACATATCCACTCTCTCTACTGAATAGAATTTTAATAAGATATATATAAATGAAAATATCTAGAGATATACTACATGATCTTAGCCTAAAGGCCGAGAAACGATATTTTATATGTAGAGATGACCTGGCTTCGTGTGCCTTCTGCTCGAGTGAATGTTTCGCGGTAGAATTTTGTTCCTGCCTACTAAAAATTATTATCTGGCTCCGCCCGTGGACTGCTTTAGTGAATATTCCCCTAAAGAATTTTGTTTATGTCAATAAAGCATGATACAGCAATATTGTCATTATCATTTCTGACTAAAAAAATATTGTTGCTCAGTACTATAATTTTTCTTGGTTAAAGTGCGACAAAAAAGCTCTACCAGATTTAACTCTGTCCTTTTCAAATTTCAGCGAGATTAGTTACATATTGAGGGCGTGCCTAGCCGACAATCATATATATATGTTCCCGGCTTCGCCTGATTTTTACCCGGGTAAAAGTTTGCCTAACAACATTTTTTAAAACGATTCTATCAAACATCCAATCCCTACTGAATATATACTTGTCATACTCTCGATAATTTGAAAATTTTCCCGGTCCCTTGAAAAAATACTCGATAAGTTGAAAAAAAAAATCAGTATTAATTGGTCCACTCGGTAATTTGAAGTAACAGGAATAGCATCTTGCCACAAACGAAGATTTGTAAATAACTGTATTTAGCGAATGTACTCGGCTTCGCCCGGTTTTTATCCGAGTAAAAGTTTGCCTAACGAACATTTGTTGAAACGATTCTAGAAAACATCCAATCCACCTATATATTGATTTATAAACTTATATAAATATAATAATTGTTATACGCGTTTAAATATAATTTTGAAACACATAATTTTTTGAAAACATTTATTATATTTTAAATAAGATATTGTCACTTTTGTGAATTTGATAATTAATTATTTCTTTTTTTCTCAATGAATTATATATATTAATTTAAAAATTCATTTTTGTTATTATCATCACATACAATGTAAGTTTTTTTATATAAACAAACGATAATAAACAACAGCAACAATGTAATTTGCATCTTCACTATTATAAAACAACAAATAAATTACAATGTGAAAAATATATTTTAACATTACATTTTAACATTCAACACAAAAAACGTAACAATATTTTATTTAAATATATATTAATATTGAAATTCAAAGTTTTTTTACGTCATTGGAATATTATATTACTAATTCTCAAATTAAATTTATTATACTTGGAACACATTTTAAGCATTGTTACAATTTATAAATATAATTTCACCAGATCCCGCTAGAGGGTCTGCTTGCGAGTGAAAGTAGAAAATTTGCAAATAAAATTGCAAAGAATATTTATTTCAAACCAAATTCAAACCAGAAACCTTCCCAGTAGTATAGTAAATAACTTCCTAAAGTTTCACGGCGATTGGATAATCATACCTTTTAAAAACATTCATCATGTGAACAAACTAACATTCATCGTGTAAACAAACCACGTGTTAATTATTAACCAATCAAAGTCATTTATCGTCGCGACCAGTGCTGCGCCCAAGCGGTGAAAGGCTGGAACTAACGCTTTTTTGTTTTTTATTATTTAAAAAAAAGCACATTAACCATTTTAGTTTTTTGAATAGCCTATATGTTAAACGAAATCTTCAGCTACCTACATGCGAAATTTCATAATGATTTATTCTTTAGATTTTGCGCAACGCGATAACAAACATCGATTTTGGATTTCATTTTTATAGATATTTTTATAGATATAAAGAAAAGGAAAGGATTTGAATAGTCCTTATGAGAATCAAAAAGTGTACCTTATCTAAAAAATATAGTATCAATTAAATTAGAAAAATATTTCTAAACAATAATCTAAATTGTAAATGATTATATGAATATATAATATAATATGAATATTCCTTATGAGTTCCAATTTTAGTATACCTTATCTAAAAAAACGTAGTATCAATTAAATTAGAAAAATATTTCTAAACAATAATATTTCCAAAGAGTTTAAATAAATATATATAATCTTACCTTTTGAAAAATGTAGCGTGTAAACTAACAAAATAAGTGTAAAATTATTAACCAATCAAATTCGTCGCGACCAGTGCGGCGCCAAGCGGCAAAAGGCGGGAACTAATCCATTTCAGTTAAACATTTTTTTTTTAAAGTACATTAACCTTTGTAGTTTTTTGAATAGCCTATATGTTAAACGAAATCTTCAGCTACCTACATGCGAAATTCCATAATGATTGAGTCAGTAGAATTTGCGTGAAGCGATAACAAACATCGATTTCGCATTTCATTTTTATAGAGATAAGGATATATATGTCATATTAAAATATATATGTCATATTAAAATTATATTTCATAGATTCAAATACTCTGTTAAATCGACCACCAGAAGTCACGCTTACCCTATAAGCACTCATTGTTGTTGTTCCCCGATGGCCGGCTCAAATCTTTTGTACAATATGTAAATAAGTTTTTTATTATTTTTTTTCTTAAGCCAGGCATTACTTTTTTCAAATTTTGTTCTTTTATATATTCCTTTAGTTCAATTAAATTACTGATCAAAATTATTTTTATTTATATTTCAGAAATCTTTAAGACAAATTGTAATAAATTTCTCATTTGAAATATAATAATCCATTAAACTATATGACAAAACAGATTACCAGAACTGAAATTGAGGAAAAAAACTATTAATTATTAGTAGAGATTGATCACTTTAAGAGAAGAGAATTCACTCCACAATCTATATTTGCATTATAGTCTTGACCTTGTATTTAGGTTGCTTTTAGCACTGATTTTTCTAATATATATTTTTATGATTTCATTTTTAATATTGAAAACATTCTAAAGTCACTTAACTAGAAATACCTCAGAATGAATCTTTTATATCGAATATAAATATATATTGAACTAGATATTAATATGTTTTGTTCCAGAAACAACTGGAAAGATTACTACTCCTGTCCCTACTAAGACAACTAAACCAACTATATCGCTACCAGGTATAAATAATTTATCTTCATTCCAAACTTGATATTTTCTTTAAAATTTCACATATATTTGTGTTATTTATATTTCAAATAACAAATATATATATATATATTTGTATATTGTATATCTGGCGATTGATCGAAGTACATGATAAAATGGTGTGTAGAAATATTTGAAAAAATATATTTTTATATTCATCACAATTATATTATATGAGATGAATGCACTAAAAATCTCCCGAAGTATTGTAAATTCTAATAGTAGTGCTTTATTAAAAAGCGTCAAATATGATTGTTCTTTATTTGAAAATTTTCAAAAAATTATACTGTGATTTCGAGTTATTTAATGAAAGGCTGAGAATATGAAATTGATATTTATCATTAGTAGCAGCGTTCCTCATATTGTTATAAAATAAATGTGAACAAATAAACATATTATATATATAATCAATATTTTATTGCAGAAAAAATATGGAGTGGGAGACCTAAGGAAAGTCTATTTGATAATTAATACGAAAATGATTAGTTCTGAGCGAATTTCTCTCTTTTATACTTTTCATCTCAAATGTTGTATTTTTAGAGTAAACACAGAAAGTCTAAGTCTTGGAAAAAAAATATCTGAATTAATTTTAAAATATAAAATTGTACAAAATTCTTTAAAATTATGGATATTTGTTATATTAGCACATTTTCTTTTCTAAGCTGATATCAGAACCTATTATAAACTTAGACATTATTCGAGATCAATGTGCTTTTTTTTGTCTGAAATCTATATATATTATCTATGTCCACTCGTGTGTGTGTGCAAAATTATAGTGATCAACAATTCACTTCCATGATTGTTATTTCTAGTTCAGTGAACTTTTTATTTGCCGAGAGAAATATGATATATTAGAATAGAGCGCCATAGAGATCTGAAAACAAAATTTTTAAAAGAAATTTGGTCCTAATTTTCACCTAATAATCGATCATATCATATTATAACATATATATTTCTATTTTTTTTTTACTTTATTAACACTTTTACATTTACAAATAGACTGAATTTGTTTATCTTTCTGAACATAACAAAATGTTGTCAACTAATGGATTTCAGATTATAAAGATAGTTGATCAATTTACTTGAGCATTTCTGGTAGGCCTCCACTTCAGGTTGTTTTACGTTCATTTTCATCTTCGAGTTATTCTTAACAAATTCCAAAATATTTAGAGTTATAAACCTAAATATTTAGAGTTATCACTAATCTCTATATAACCTGAGAAATATAATAAATTTTCCAATTCATATCATTCTATAATATTTTTTAATATTTGAAATATTGTTTTCAGGCAGTACTTCTAGTCCGTTTACACCTCCAAGTAAGTTTAATTCACTTTTCATATGAGTGAAATTGATGGAACAAGCCTTTCTATATATTCGAGAAATTAACATTTAGGGAAATTGCATGATAAATAAAAATAATTAATCTGCTGACTTCTAAAAAAATACGATTTCACTTGTTACCTTTACTCTCATCGATACTTATTTTCCTACTCTTTTGCTACCACAATGTAGGCATTTCATTTTTTCATAAGGAATATTATAAATTACCTTTATACAAAATAATTTTGAATACTTAACTTCATCATAAAGATACTTCTCTAAAAATAATATATCCAGTTTTCATCAGAGATATTTTATTTAGATTGTGTTGTATAGTTATTATTTAATTTATTAATTAAACAATACTCACCAGATTAAATTATTTTATTACAAATTGTTTATTACACTTTATATTCATATTTTTACATCAACACGTTGTTTACATTATACATCGTATTTTTATTGTTTATGATGATGATATATTCTATATTTTAAACACAGAATACTACATTCCCTCCTTCATTTAGATGAAAGGAATCATGTCTTTATATAATGATGATGGCTTGACGACTCTTCCACTCCTGGTGATCACGGGTTCCTTGGTAGTCGGCAAGGGTGGAGAAACCTCTGGTGGCAACTGGTGAAGAGCCTCGGATCCAAGTCTATCTGAAACAACTGGGTTAAATGTAGACCCTGTTCTACTTAAACTTGGTCGGTTTAAAGAAGTGTTCTTGTCTTGGTTTGAAGAATTATTATCTGGTATTTGTACATCAGAAGAGTTGAGGTGTTCAATTCTTGTTGAATCTGAACTAAGATTTTCCTGGCTCTCTTCTGGAATCAAGTCAGAAATGCCTTGATTGGTCTCTTGAGTAGGAACATGTTTCAAATGTTTAGCATTTCTATGAATTATTTTCCCATTTTTAGTGTTGACTAATTTAAAAGAATTTATTGAAGTGTTTTCAAAAATTACATGATGTTCTGATCTTAAATTTGAATCAAGTTTTCCATTATTTGGATTTGCCACATAAACTAAATTTCCAATTTCAAAATTATGAGGACAAGCTTTCCGAATTATATCATTATATGTTTTCATTTTTTCTTTGTAGACCATATTGAATTATTTGATGTTGGATTCATTTTCTTCTGCACCATTAACAAGTGAGCTTAATTTAGTTTTGATTTCTCTTGAAAATAATATGAATGCTGGAGTCTTTCCTGTAGATCTGTTTGGAGTAGTTCGGTAAGACATTAAAATTCTGGATAAATCTTCTTTCCAATCTTTCCCTTCTTCAGAACTTGAATTGAATTGTTTCTTTAGAAATCTATGGAATATTTCTATCTTCCCATTACTTTTTGGGTAATAGGGTGAGGCTTTGATGTGCCTGATTCCACATTCTTTTAAAAATCTTTCCATTGATGTACTTACAAACTGTAAGCCATTATATGTTACAACTTCATGTGGATAACCATGTCTTGCAAAAATCTCCATCAATTTTTCAATAATTGTCTTGCTGGAAATGTCTTCTATTATCATTGCTTCAGGATATGAAGAATAGTAGTCGATCACTGTTAAAACATAATGATGGCCAATTGGACCAACTATGTCAATTCCAAGTTTCATCCAAGGTTTTGATGGTAACGGAACTATTTGCAATGGTTGATCATTTATCAATGGTTGATTCCTTACACAAATTGGACAGTTTCTTATCAAATTTTCAATGTCAAAGTCCATGTTTATCCAAAAATATTTTTCTCTTAGGAGTTGTTTGGTTCTTGTCATTCCTTGATGTGTTTCATGTGCAATTCTCAAGACTCTCTTTATTAATTTTGAAGGTAGCAAAATTCTACTTCCTTTTAAGATAAGATTATCAAAAATTGAGAGTTCATCTTTAAACTTATAAAAACATTTGAATTATTCATTCAAAGGATATGGCCAAACTCCCTTTTGAACCATATCTTTCAGTTTTTGAAACAAAGGATCTTGCTCTGTACAAACTTTTATCTCTTTCAAAGACAGTGCTTGAAGCTCTTCAGAAGTGATGGATAAGACTTTATGAACATAGTCCTCCAGCCATGTTTCATCACTTGTGTTAGAAAGAGGTTGTCTTGAAAATATATCCGCAATATTTTGCTTTTCTTGAATGAATTCAATTTCAAAGTCATATGGTTGTAATCTCCAACTCAATCTTTGAATTCTTGGAGGCAAAACAGCTCCACATATAGATTAGAGGTTTGTGATCTGTTTTTAACACAAATTTCCTTCCCCAAATATAGGCGTTAAAATGTTCAATTGCCCATACACATCCCAATGTCTCTTTTTCTATTTGTGAATATATTTTTTCAGTATCAGTTAAGGATCTGCTGGCATATGCAATGGGTCTTTTAATGCCATTTTGTTGTGTTAGTATTAATACTGCTCCAAGGCCAATAGGGCTTGCATCTGTGATTAATTCAGTTGGTGAGTTCAAGTTGTAATATGCCAAGCATGGCTCTTTTGTTAGTAACTCTTTAAGATCCTTAAATGCTTTATTTGTTTTCAAATCCCAATTCCACCTAACATTTTTCTAGTCAAATTATTTAGAGGTTCTGCCAATTTAGAAAAATTAGGTATGAATTTTCTTAAAAACCCACAAGTTCCTAAGAATGACCTTAACATCTCAATATTTTTTGGTATTGGAAAATTTAAGACTGCTTCTATTTTCCTATTATCAGGTTTAATACCTTCACTACTAACAATGTGACCTAAAATATCCAAATATTCCATGGCAAATTTGCACTTATTCCTGTTGAGCCTAATGCCTACTTTATCAAATCTTTGTAAGACTTTTCTAAGCCTTTCCTCTAGTTCTTGTCTATCTTTGGCGTAAACTACGACATCGTCCAAGTAACAAATTACACCTTTCAAATCAAGCAAAATTGAATCCATTCCTTTCTGATATGCCTCTGGAGCACTTGATAGACCAAAAGGAACTTTACAAAATCTGTAACAACCACGGTGCGTGATGAAAGTTGTAAGGGGTCTTGATTGAGGGTCTAAGTCAACCTGCCAAAACCCTTTTTTTGCATCCAGCTTTGCAAATACTTTAGCACCTTTAAGGGCATGTAACATATTGTCAATTGTAGGAATTGGATGTCTTTCTCTCAATATTGCTTTATTCACTTCCCGAAGGTCTATGCATAGTCTAATTTCCTCACTATCCCTTTTTGGAACAATTATTATGTTAGAAACCCATTCAGAACCTTGATGCACTTCTTCACTGATTCCATTCTCTAGCATCTTATCAAGCTCTTGATTTACTGCTTCTACCATTGCATAAGGTATACGACGGCATCTCTGAGCAATGGGCCTATAGTTGTCTTTCAATGTCACTTTATGACTATAGCCTTTTATAGTTCTAAGTCCATGGAAAATATGTTCATGTTCTTGAACAAGAGTTTCTATATTAGTAGACATTGATTCATTTACATGATTTACCCTTTTAATTATACCTAGTTCAAAACTAGCCTTGCCTCCCAACAAAGATTCAACTTTTTTATCAATCACATAAATTTCTTCTGAAATTGAATTTTCTTTCCAAGAAATCACAGCATTGAAATAACCATAACATGGAAGAGGTCTATCTTGACCATAGGCAAAAAAGGTTCGGGTGGTGTCATGTAATTTTGGCATAATTTTATGGCCATATAATTCAAGCATCTTATTATAGCTTATGAAAGTTCTATCACTCCCTGTATCAATTATCATATTTATTTCACTACCATCTATTTGCACTTTTTCTTTATTTTCAGCACCTGTATAGTAGGTAATTTCATCTGAACTTTCACCTACTTCAGTCTTATTTTCTTCTTGGTCTTAACTTTAGTTTGATTGAAACTTTTGTGGTTTCTATTATTATTTTGATTTGGGCGGCTCCTGCAAGCTCTAAAAAGATGTCCTAATTTATTGCAATATGAACAAGTCATTTTTTAGCACCACATTCTTGTGCTGAATGTGTATCTAATCCACAGCGATAACATTTAGGCTTTGAGGCACCTGAAAATGATGGGGTACCTTGATTAGTGAATCTACCTTTTTTCGAAATTATTAGCATTATAGTGCTTTTTATGTTTAATTTGAACTCTATTTAGTGTTTGATCATTTTGAGGTTCAAGAAGTCTAATTTCTTTTCTAGAAATTTCTGACATTCTAGCAATATCAATGGTTTTTGACAGTGTCAAATTTTCTTGTTGCAACAATTTTTCTTTAAGTTTTTTGTTGTTACATTTTTCAATTATTTGGTCTCTTATCATATCAGCTTCTAAATTCCCAAATTCACAAGATTTAGAAAGTTCTCTTAAAGAAATTAGGTAGTTGTCGATCGATTCATCATCTTTCTGGACTCTTTGTCTAAATTTAAATCTCTCAGTGACCACATTTTTATGAGGTGTGAAATATTTATCTAAAGCCATTTTAGTTTGTTCATAATTTTCCTTTTCATCTGGCAAGTTGAAAATTATACGCTGTACATTTGGCCCTAAACAATGCAATAGAGTTGCTCTCTTAATTTCATCCGATTTTTTTGAAATTCCAGATGCTATTTCAAAAATGGCATACGATTCCATCTATTGCTTATATTCCGCAAATAAATTGCTAGCATTCATATTCATGGGTAAAGGTGGCGTCAGGTTGGCTGCCATACTTGTTTTTTTAGGGCTACAGTTATATTTTCAAATTCTCGTCGCCAATTTATGTTGTATAGGTATTATTTAATTCATTAATTAAACATTCCTCACCAGATGAAATTATTTTATTACAAATTATTTATTACACTTTATATTCATATTTTCATATCAACACGTTGTTTACATTATACATTGTATTATTATTGTTTATGATGATGATATATTCTATATTTTAAACACAGAATACTACAGATTGAATCAACTTTTATTACATCGTTCATAAAATATTAAGGTGACAGATGAAAACAAAAGAAAATAAAAATAATAACAATCATCCTTGTTATACATAATGAAATCTATACAGGCCTCATTTGTTTAGATCAAAGGCTACAAGACATCCTGAATTCGGATAGGCCTTTGGTTATAAAAGGGACTTTGTCCCCAACATGTTCAATTGCCATGTTGAGGAAATCTCTCAGAATGATCTTGTTTTCTGTCGAGAGTGCTCGGAGAGTACATCCCTCACATTCTGGTGAAGGACCGCGTGCACTACTTCAAACCTACAGACCTCTTCATAGAGGGGATATAGGAATTAATCAGCGTTCATTTGTTCCAAAATTCCCTCCACGCGCCCTATGAGGATCTCCCGAGATTCCTAAAGAGGCTGCATGGGTTGGGTCATGGAGGTAGAAGACTGGATGGAAGGGGAAGTCTTATTATGAGTCGTTTTCTTGGGAGCCCCCTGTTGGATCAATAATGGCCAGGAAGGGCTCTGGTCGTGGCAGCAACTGGCTGCTGCTCGGCGCCGGAACAGGAGGTTCAGGAGTTTTAGTCTCCTGGATATGGACAGGAATGCTCACCCCGGGCGAAAGCGCAACTGGGCTAGAGGGTGTTGAGAGGGTCTGCTTGATGGATGCAGACAAATCCGCAGCTGAGGTTGATAGGGCGGAGTTGTTGGAGGGCATGGGCTTGGATGAGGGAGGCCTCGACACAGGACCCTGCCGGGTGTCCTGATGGCTTCCTCCATTGATTCGCAAGGGGCAGGTGGCTCGCAGATGTCCTTGGCGGTGGCATTTGCTACACCTAACGCCGTAGGTAATGTAGGCAGGCGTCGATTCGCCTTTCGAGACGATCACCAGCTTCCTGTAAGGCTTCAATCCTTCAGTTAGGAGGATGAAGACCTCCCTGTTGCCGGTGGTCCAGGTGTAGCCACCACTCGCCACTACCTCAGGGGTCAGGAAGACAACCCTGCAGTAGGGCCGCAGCGCAGCGACGACGTCTTCGTCCCTGATAGCAAGTGGAAGATTCCCCACTACTATCTTCTCTGCTCTTTGCTCATATGGGAAGGCCCTCAGAGAAAAACAGAGATGTATTTGAATTTAATTCATTTATTAATATAATTAAAGTTTATTTTTGATGTTAGTTGAATTTTAAAAGTTCTGAATATAATTCGCCTGTGTATTCGAAAGGATTTTGGTTATCAATAAAATATGGAGAATGATTAAGACATCTAGATAATTGTAATGGGAAATTTGTCTTCATCAATAGTATTTTTTGGATATGAAATAATAAAACATACCATCATTCCTGATAAAAAAATATATTTTCAAATTCAAAATGAATATTTGACATTTTCACTTTTTCTTTTTACACGTATATCAATAATTATTATAAACTGATATTCAAGTATATTGTTCCTTTTTATTCGCGCACAACCCGTAAACAATATCTCTGTCCAATTAAACATAATATATTAATCAACAATTCACCTTCATGATATCTTTTTCAAGTTCCGTGAACTTAATTTTGGCGTTAGAATATAGATTTTATTCATGAAAGCGCCACAAAGACCTAAAATATAATTTTTAGGGAAATTTGGTCTTATTTTTTCATAAATAATGGACCATTAAAATAATTATAAATGTATTACAATTTCTTTTCTCCCATAACACATTAAATTTGTCTCCCAAGTAGGTTGAATTTGTTGATCTCTTTGAACATAACAAAATGTTTTCAACAAATGGAAAACTATTATAAAGTCAGTTCATCAATCTATTGGGGCATATTTGGTGGGTTGTTGCTTGAGGTTATATTATGCTTATTTTAATGTCTTGATTTATTTTTGTCAAATTCCTCATTAGGAGAATTATAAATTGTGAAATTTACATTTAGAATAATCTCGATATAACCAGAGAAAAAATAATATTTCCCAGATTATCTCAATCTGTGATATTAATATAAATTTGAAATAATATTTTCACACAGGCAGTATTTCCAGTTCATTTACACCCCCAAATAAGTTTTATTTAATATAAATATGGGTGAAATTGATATGAAATGTCTTTATTTATATTCGATAAATTGTTCTCTAGGAAAATTAAATAATAAATACTTCATCTGCTAATTTTCAAGACACTAAAGGACGTGTCACTTTTGAACTTTACTCTCATTGATACTTCTTATCCAGTCATTTTGCTAAAATGATATGTCATTTAATTTTTTGAGATGGCTTATTATTAATGACTTTTTTCAAAATAAACTTCTAAATACTTCTTGTCATTAAATTGATATTTTCTGACAATCTTTAATATAGTTTATTCTCTAATATTTGAAGATAATTAATTAGAGAAAATAGCTGAAGATTGTCTTTGATGCAAGGTGAATCTTCTAGTACCTCCACATACAAAGCTATTATTTCTCCACCAATTGTTTATTCTATGCTATAATACATATATATGTCGTATTAAGGTAGTCTTTGAATAATTATAAATTTAAAACTCTAAATTTGTATATAAGAAATAATAGACGCGACAAAAGAAACGCAGCCATTTTCCTTTTGTTTATTTTCCAACTCCTTTGTTCTCCCTCTTACCCCTCGGGTCGTTGGTCAAAAAATTATATACAAGCATTGGCTATTTACTCTTTGATTATAGATATTAAAATATATGGATATTAAAATAAAAATGTGTTGACTATTTACAAGTAGTGTGGGAATTATATTGCAGTGAACCTGTGAAGGTGTGCGCAAGATGAAATTCGTAGCGGCACAGTCTAGATAAAAAATTTAATTTTCTCTGAATTGAAAATATCCTAACGAGGTTATGATATACTATTTATATTTTAAACTGTTATTTATTACATCTTTATCCTCTAAAAGGTCGATAGGATTCGAACAGTGCGGGGTTAAAAAGCTAAGACTACGATGGTAGATCTCTTGGCCACGACTGCTCACTTTGAAAATGTTCATATATTTCTTCATCCTACGATCCCTATTCTTCCTATCGTTGGCCACAAGTTGGCTAGACCTATGTTCCAACCTGGAAGTCTGGATAACGTTGTCTGTGTACTTTTCCTATGATATACTCGTACATTGAGTTTACGACTCACTCAATGGAAGTACATAGGTCAAAGCACTACAGCCAAAATGTTATTCTTTTTTTTTAAAGGATGATCTCTAATTCGAACTAACATTTTGAAGTGCTCATCTTAGGATAGGTTTTACCGAACATCGATTTTCGAAACTAACCGATGGGGTTATACCATATCTTAGAGGATGATGCGTTTTAAAATCCAAAATTTTCTTTTTTCTTTTAACCCTCGATAGTTTATCTTATAAAAACGCTTATACTAATCCTATAGTTGTTCTATCGTATTGCTATACGTAAATTAACTTATTACTATTGTCCTAAATATCTGTAGGCCTTTAGATCTTGTCTGTCCTACACCAGACAAAACGAACGGAGGTATGCGGGGTTGTTATACCCGACTAATGATAAGCGCTAGCCTCTGCATATTGTAAGGTGGCTAAAGACATTTATAGGCTATTTAAACCCACACACGCATTAAGTGTTTTTATGTTCACATTTAAAAGTAATATATTCAAGTCTTCAAGGTCATATATCATTTGAGTTTATAGCTTGATTAAAATGATCGTATCGCCTCATATAGTCCAACATTACATTTATATACAAATTTATATATTCCACTATTCTAACGGTCCATTTTATCAAGAACATTTTATAAGAGATATGTAGGTTTGTTTGCATGGGTAGAGGTAAGATATAAAACAATAAAGGAAGAAGGTATATACAAGATACTAAATGAGTATAAAGAATCCAAAATATTATTGTGGTAATTAAAAACAATGGAAATTTTTTAATTCTAAATATAACAGTTTCATACAAAAATCTACACAGAGTGATAACATTATTTATTAACGAGTCTTTATTCTAATAATGTGAAAATTCTTTGGTCGCCAAGGTTGTTGGTATAAAGACATCGGCATTTGGATTAAGTTTAATGTGTAATTTTTCTTTGGTAGCACCCAAATTACTTTCCACCATATTATCGAATGGATTGATTTTAGGGTCTAAGACCAATGTACTGGATTTAGTGGGCTTTACTATTGATGAAACAATTAAAGGTAAAGACTCTTCTAGTAAGGTATATTAATTAAGAAGGATCAGAAGATGAGTTTCTTTTATTGTAAGAATGCTACGAGCTTTCGGGCAAAAGCCCTTCGACAGGCAAAAATATAACTATACTAAGAAAGATAACGATGGCTGTAGGGAATATATACACGTATTAATTTTACATAAAAATAAAAATATTAAGAATATAAAAAGGCATGCAAATGAACAATTTATCTCTTTGTAAAAGTGAAAAAGTACGGAAATAAAAAAAATTGTAGAGAGCAAATCAAGAAATGCAGAAAACATTAGCTGAGAGAAAAAGAATATCAATGAAACAAATATATGACTGTAATGGATCTTCAACTGTATAACTAATTGTATCCAAGTAACTATTACGGGTGGATTTGTACGGTTAAAGGTTGTGTTCTGGGCTGCCATCTATGAAATTGGTATTTAATGACCAGTGAGAGACAAAAACCAATTTGAAACCAGTATGACTGAAGATGGTGGGAAGGGGGGGGGTTATTAATATACTAAAGGTAGAATCTGAAAAAGTTTAATTGGAAATGTAGTTTGTGTAGACTGCGGGGATGTCTATTTTTCTATTTATGCTGTGTAGCTTGGATGAAACTATGGATTCCAGAACCAATCTCTGGTGTAGGTTGGAGATATTTTTGTAGTGAATGGTTGGGTTAGCAGTGTCAAAGGAATGGCCAGAAGATGCTATGTGTTGAAAAATAAGGGAACGGGTATCTCGGTTGGTGATGTTGCGTGTGTGTTCGGACATTCTGATGGCGATGGTTCTACCGGGCTCCCCCACATAGGTGGCAGGACACTGTTGGCACGAGACCGAGTAGACTGCTCCAGAAGATGTTAGAGGATCAGTGGAGGAGTCGGTTTTTGTGATGGGATGCCTAAGGAGTGAGTGGAGGTTAGGTGTGTTAGTAAAAAAGGTACGGATGCCAAAGGGTTTGAGGAAACGGGAGAGGTTAACTAAGAGGGGAGAGAATTGGATCACACATGTGGATTTGTAAGTTGCAGGAGGGTTGAGAGGAACAGGCGAATAGGTGTGTTTTTCTATGAAGGATAGAGGGAAACCTGAAATTGTAAGATGGGCGATGATGCGGTTCTTTTCAATAGTTTTGAAGATGGGGAGTGAGCAGTGGGTTAATAGGCGGCGGGTGAGGGCTTTAACTATATTGATTTTGTGGGAGGTTGGACAGTGTGACCTATAATGGGTGTATCTGGGGGGTGGTTTTTCTTGTAGTAGACTGTGGTATGGTAGGTGTTTGGGGTGCGTATGACTAGGACGTCCAGGAAAGGAATAACAAGCTCATGTTCTCTCTCAAGAGTGAATGTGATGTTGGGATTGTAAGTGTGGAGGTCGGTGAAAATAATATTCTCGCTGTCGGTTTTGCATACGCAAAAAAATATCGTCAACGTATCGACGTCAGAAGATGTTTGAGGGTTGCCGGTTACAGATCCACTGGTCTATGGTAGACATCGTTATTTCAGACAAAATGGATGAGAGGGGGCTACCCATTGGGGTTCCCCTGATCTGTTTAAAGTGGGTATGATAATAGGTGAAGGTGTTCATGCACAGGCAGATTTTGGTGAGTGAGATGATGTTGTTGGCTATGGTGACATCTGTGTGGATGGATGAAAGGAATTGGTGGAGGTTATCTAAAATGAGGCTGTGTGGAAGGCTGAGGAATAGGGAAGATACATCGAACGAGCACATGGATGAGTTTGGAGGGGGGAGCAGGTTTGTTATATCCTGTATGAAACTGGTGGAATTGGGTGTCGTGAAGGCTCTCCTGTTATTATTCCAAAGAGGGGTTAGAAGGTTCGTAAGGTGTTTGGCCAGGGGGTAGGCAGGGGATAGGTGGTATGCGATGACTGGACGGAGGGGGACGGATGGTTTGTGGATCTTGGGGAGGCCGTAAATATAGGCATTAGTTCCCAAGTTGGAGGTGAAGTTTTTGTGATCTTCTATTGTGATGGAGGCCGAGCGTTTCATGCGGTTAAGGGAAACTCTAAAATTCTTGGTTTTTCTTTGCTTTCTTCTGCGGAGATTTGGGTGAAAGTGGTTGTATCATTCAGTATGTCTATCATTTTTGTATTGTATTCAGTGTGGTTGATGATAACCGTATCAGATCCCTTGTCTGATCAGGTAATGACAATGGATCGTTGGGATTTCAGTTTGCGTATGATCTTGTGTTCTAATCTTGACATGGAGAGTGGAGGTAGCGGTCGTTGGAGGGTGCGGGTTACTTGATTCCTGATGGTCCATTGGTCTTGGTGGGAGAGGGTTCTGATAGAGGCCTCTATTCCACTAATGAGTCGGGGTGTGTCTACTTTGGCTGGGATTCTGTATTTTAGCCCTTTGGATAATAGTCTGTTTTTAGCTGGTGATAGGGTTATGTCAGACAGGTTGATAACATTGGGGACCTCATGGTCGGTGTTCCTACGTTGGAGAGGGAAAGCATATTTTCGGGACCAAAACTCCAGTTTTTGGTTATGGTTGAGGTTTGTATTCTGTTCCAGGGCCTTAACGTCTGTTGTGTTTTTTTCTATGAAAGAGATGAGAACTGCGATGTCCATGTTCTGTGTGATCAGAAAGATGAGTCCTTTGATGGATTTGCTGAGGAATCTGATATTGGAATAGCAGCCTTTGGTTCTGGTGCGTAGTAATTGTCTTTGGGTACGTTTGATGAAACAGTTGGTTCGAATGTTATTGGAAAATCAGGCTTATAAAATTTTTCATCCGTGAAAATACTGTTGTCCAAATGGTTAAACAGTTGAAACCATTTCCTTGGTCTGGAGGAACCCGGGTCACCCAAGATATCTGTAGTGAAGTGCCTATAAGGAAATAGAAAATAGTTTTGTCTAGGAGGAGAGTCGGAAAGGTCCGTAGGAGGTGTGATATGGGGAATATTTTCTACATATCTACGAAGTTTTTCTATATTTATAATTTCTGTCTGTATCTGCAAAGGTCTATTTGGTCTATTAATGCGCACTACCTGAGGTGATAGTATTTCCAAGATCTCATATGGGCCTGTATAGTTAGGTTCCAACTTTGGAGTATTCGGATGTCTATAAACTTTCACCAATACTAGATCCCCTGGTACAAAATCAATCTTTTTTATGTTTTTGATCTTACATTAGTTTTTCGGCCTTATGCCTTGCTTGAGTATTTTGTAATGCTATTCTTCTTGCTTCTGAGAGTTCGGGAAATGTCTGAACATGGTTGTTTAAATTGTTAGGGACTATCCCTTTTAATAAATAGATGGGAGGAAATCCCGTCACTGTATGTGGAGTTAGATTGTAGATTCTGGTGACCTTTTCTATCTGTTTGGTCCATGTCTGTTTGGGGTGTTCTAAATGGAGTATCTTTAGTTTCCCTGTTATGGTTGCATTCAATCTCTCGCTCAGACCATTTGACTGTGGGTGATTTGCTGTGGTATACAAGGGTTTTATACCTTGTGAGATTGAAAACTTCTAAATTGAGCGGATGTAAATGCAGGAGCTCGGTCTGTCAGTAGGTTTTTAGGAATACCTTCCTGAAATACCCTTTTTAGGATTTGAATATAGGTCAGGGTAGAGGTAGATTTACTAGGAAAAGTCCAACAGTATCGACTCATGTGATCACATATTACATGTAAATAAGCTCGGTAACCACCATACTTATTAAATCCGGCTACTGTGTCCATTGACATAAGTTCATAAGGTTCTTTCGCGAGTGGTAAGGTACCCATTTCTCCATATGTGGGTCCTTTCGGAGGTTTTACTATTTGGCAAATTTTGCATTTACGGACATAGTTATTTATATATTTGGTCATACCATCCCAATAATACTGACTAGTGATTAACCTAGTGAGTTGTGTGATTCCTGGATGGTTATACCATTCGTGTGCTTTCTGGAGTAACTTATTTCTTAGTGTGTCAGGTACAACTACTCTGGGTACGCCCTTTTTAGTAATAATCGCAAGTCCATCAGTATTGATGAGGGATTGATATTTCTCAGGTACACGATGCTGGTGTTCCTCCAATTGTTGAGCCTCTAGAAATCCGCAAAATGGTTGTCTTGATAGTAAGTCTGCTTCGAGTTTATTTTTACCTTTCAGATAGTGTATGTCAAAATTGTATTGGCTGAGTCTCAAGGACCACCGAAATAACCTACCTGACGGATTTTTAAGATTTTTCAAATAGACCAGAGCTTGGTGATCAGAATAAATGGTGAAATGTCTACCAAGCAGGTACACCCTGAATACTCATACTTGCGTAGAGAGCGAGAAAAATATTGTACAGGATGTTCTTCTCCATTTTCATCCTTTTGCTTTAGAATTCCGGATATCCCTAATGTACTCGCGTCACAATATAAGAAACAGGGGGTAAATCTTCTTTAAAGACATGTAAAACTGGTGATGCAGTTAGGCTGCTTTTCAAATCTTCAAATGCCTTCTGACATTCAAGAATCCACTTAAAAGGAATATTATTTTTTAGAAGTATATTTAAAGGCGATCTAAGCTGTGCATAATGGGGAATGAATTTATGATATACATTTACGACACCTAAAAATGACTGTAAAGTTTTAACATTAGTCGGAGGTTGAATGGTTCCTATTACCTGAGTGTTACTTAGGTGAGGTTTATACGTGCCCTGTGTGATTTCGTATCCTAGGAAGCTAATGGAGGTCTTACATAATTGACATTTGTTAAGGTTGAGGCGGATATTTTCTGCCCTGCATAGTTGGAAGAATAACCGAAGATGTTCTAAGTGTTCTTCAAAACTATCAGAAAAAATAATAAAATCATCATAGTAGTGTTCTAGAAATTAGAAGTTATATTTCTAAGTATTTGTCCAATAGCTCTCTCGAAGATCTGTGGTGAGCTTCGTAGCCCGAAAGGTAATCTTTTAAACATGTACACTCCTGCATGGGTGGTGAAGGCTAAATAAGGTCGAGAATCCGGATTGATAGGAACTGTCCAATAAGCGTTGCTCAAATCAAGGCTGGAAAAATACTTAGCTTTCGACAGTTTTTCTATCACTGATTCTATTAATGGTATAGGTTGGGGATCAACTGGAATGTGTTCATTTAATTTTCGAAAATCCACACACATTCTAAATGTTCCATTTTTCTTTTTTACTAGAGTAATGGGTGAAGCATATTCACCTATGGCTGGTTCTATTATATTATTTTTTAACATCTCATTGATTTGTATATCTATTTTTTTCCTATATGTAAATGGAATTCTATACGGTCGCAACCTGATTACTTTATCTGTATTTGGTTTAATCTGTACTGGTTGGATATGTAGGGTAGGAACTTTAAATGGGTCTGTAGGAAATATTTCAGCAAATTCTTTCAATAACCTAATTAACTTAAAGTCTAATACGTTGTTTATCTTATGATACTTTTATCAATTAAATCACTGGTTAACTTATTTTCCCCTGGAATGCTTGATTGAGTGGAAAGTGTCTGTTGCAAATGATTAACATAGAGTGGATTACTTCCTGAAGGTGCACAGTGATTATCTAAGATTTGTGTATTAACAATATGAAGGTTTTGGTTTATATTATATTTCCTATCTGGATTTATCACATTGTATGCATTATTTACATAAGACAGATCTGTTTCAAAATAAAAAATAGTAGCAGGAATATTTGTGCCTTGTTGACTCACTACATTTCTATTGAAGTCAATTCTAGTTTTTAATTTTTTTAGAGTATATAATCCTATTAGTGCAATTTCATATGGTAGATGAAATATATAAAATTTTAAGCTAACTTTTCTTTTCAAAAAACTGACTGGTAAAATAACATAAAATATAGATTGGATTGGTTCACTCAATGTATTAATTCTAGAATGCTTATTAACTTAATATTTAGTTATATTTCGAAATATATCTGATGGCAAAATTTTATGCAAATAATCAAAAGATATTAGGTTAATGGTAGAGCCAGTATCCACAAGATATTTAACATTGAAGGTGAAAATAGATAAATTAAAGAATAGTCTTACATTATGCTGGTCCTTTCCTTGATGAGGGATCACATCCTTGTGATCTGGGTTGATGTCCGCTCGATGTGGCTGTTTCCCTAGGTTCCTTGGGCAGCGTGTTATCCGCGTAGTTGCGAAAGGCAAAACGTCCACTTCCAGGTCTGCGAAACGCTAATTGTCCATATTGTGGCCGGTAATGTCCTTGGCCAGGCGAGGGAGTGGATTCGGGTCGCCAGCGGTCAAGGCCACGCTGTGGTTTCGGTTGTCCTCGAGCACTCGTTACTGGCCGGATGGTGTTTGCATAGTCCAACCATTCTTCAAGCGTCTGTGGGTTCCTGGTGTATATAATTTTCTTCAAATCATACGTTACACCTGCCGTAAGTGCTTCAAAAATCTGTTTGTTTTGAAGTGAGTTCTCTAATGCACCCAAAACCTTAAAATGGTAATAATCGTTATTTTTTTCTGGCTTTTCCAATTGGTGAGTGAACAATTCTTCCAACGTTGTCTTCTTCTTTGATATATAGATTGTGGACAGTTTCTGTTTGATATTTAAATAAGTCTCTTGTTCTAAGTCCAATCGATAAAATATAGTTTTAGCTTCTTCTTCTAAATTTAGAATAACTAAATTTTTTCTGTCTCGTTCATCGTTCGTTGTATCCTCAATGTTACGAAAAAAAAAAATTATATCTTGATTGAGGCCAGAGAATTCACTTATATAATTTTTAATTGAGATCGTCTGTTGTGTTGTGTTGTATAATTTGTGTTAGTAAATTAATTTGTTCTTTCATTAATTTAAATTCCATATTATCGTTTCTGTCAGAAAAATGAGTGTCGGTATCTGGCTTCCTTTTTGGCATTTTTGTGGCGAATGGGTAGGCTAAAGGCTAAATCCAATAAAGTTTTAAAAAAAGAAAAAACGTACCCCGGTTATTATATCCTGTCGGCTAAATACTGTCGTATTAAGGTAGTCTTTGAATAATTATAAATTTAAAACTCTAAATTTGTATATAAGAAATAATAGACGCGACAAAAGAAACGCAGCCATTTTCCTTTTGTTTATTTTCCAACTCCTTTGTTCTCCCTCTTACCCCTCGGGTCGTTGGTCAAAAAATAATATACAAGCATTGGCTATTTACTCTTTGATTATATATATTAAAATATATGGATATTAAAATAAAAATGTGTTGACTATTTACAAGTAGTGTGGGAATTATATTGCATATATATATATATATATATATTATATCAATAAAAAAAAAGAGATTTGATTTTTCTTCTTGAATTTAGATCATGTTGAGGATTATTGTAATGGTGGTGCAGTCGTGGCTGAATAATCTTGAAATAATAATAATAAAAATGGTTTTGATCAGTAATTGCTTTTATTGTGCTAAAGGAATACATAAAAACATAATTTGGTAAAAAGTAATGCCTGTCTTAAGGCGAGTAGAATAAGGAAACAAAATAATATTTACATAATGTACAAAAGTTTTGGGTCGGCCAACGGGGAAGAACAACAACGAGTTTTTATATGCAAAGCGCGACCTCTGGCGGTCGATTTAACAGAATATTTTTATCTATGAAATATATTTTTAAATAAATCAATATCTTAACATTTTAAATAATATCTTAATATAACATTTTAAATAATACTTTTATATAACATTTTAAATAAAATATTTCAATATAACATTTTATATAATATCTTAATATAACATTTTTAAATAAAATCTTTCAATATATCATATATATATATATATATATTGTTGCACCAAATTGCAGCTTTGCAGGGTCGTCGACCTTGGTTTCTTCCTTCTTGGTGTTATACATGTTTCCCGAGCGGGTTTCCATATTAAAAGCAAATAAATAAAAGTAAACGTAAATGAATAAAAGTAAAAACGATAAATTACCTTCCAATGTTATTGTGTTTATTTATTCGTGGTCTTCCTCGTAGGTCGTGATCCGCCGTCTTCGTCTATGTCCTCGCTCGCTCCAATAACCAATCAAGATATATGTACAATAAATATTACAAAAGGAATGAAACTATAAAAAGAAATGATGATAATCTAAATATTCTGTTTTAAATAAATATTAAATATCATAGAATATTTTGAATAAATGTAAGACGCATCAAAATTGATGTAACACTTCCCTCTCTCCAGAGTTTGTCACGTCCTCGTGAATGACCTCATCTATTCTTTCATAAAAAGGCTTGATTCTTGAAACATGAACTATCAGAGGGCCTTGGCCCAGATTATCTTTCGGTTCTATTAGATAATTGACGCTAGACATCTTCTTTAATATTATATATGGACGAAAATATTTTCTCAGAAGTTTCTCACACATTCCTATTTTCCTAATTGGTGTCCAAACTGCTACTAATTCTCCTGGTTCTTAGCTTCTTTCCATGTGTTTCTTGTCATATTTATTTTTCATTCTTTCTTGAGTCTTTATTGTGTTGTTAATAACTAATTTTCTTGTTCTGTCTATTTGTCTAAGTGATGCTCTATGTATTCATCATAATCATTCTTGTCAATGTCCACCGAGATATTCCTGTCGTCCAAAAGAGACGTGGGTTCTCTTCCATACATCAGGAAAAAGGGAGAATATCCTGTGGTTTCCTGAATTGTAGTATTGTAAGCATGAGTGAAAAATGGGAGTATTTCGTCCCAATTATTCTGATCAGTGTTCACATACATACTGAGCATATTGATCAATGTTCTATTTAACCGCTTTGTCAATCCATTAGTCTGGGGATGATAGCTCGTTGTGAAGCAATGTTTAATCTTGCACGTTTTCATCACCTCTTTGATTAAATTACTGGTAAATTGAAAGCCCCTGTCACTGATAAGATATTGTGGGGCTCCGTGCCGGAGAAAAATATCCTCTACTAGAAATATAGAAACTTCTTTCACTGTTGCTTCTGAAACTGCTCTTGTTTCTGCATATCTAGTGTAGTAGTCGGTCTGCACGGATATCCATTTTTTCCTGTTTTTCGTAGATGACAATGGACCAACAAAGTCAATTCCAATTCTTTCGAAAGGAAAGTTGGCTGGGGAAATGGGCTGAAGTACTCCAGATGGTAATTGGTTTGAGCCTTTCCTACTTTGGCAAAGGTGACACGTCTTTACAAATTCGGAAACATCTTTCAGCATGGAAGGCCAATAGTATTTATTCTTCAATCGGTAAGTGGTTCTGGCGACGCCCAGATGGCCATTCAGCATATGGTTGTGGTATTCACTCATGATTTCCTTCCTTCTCTTCTTTGGCACTACCAGCAACTATGCCCTACCTTCAGAATTTGGATTTTCTTGTGGAGACACCCATTTTCTTCTTTAAAGTTCTGTGTAATTGAACGCTTGTTTCCACTAAGGTTCTCCTTAATATTCTCAATAAAATCATCCTTTTCGTATATTATTTGATTCAGAAATAGTCTTTCATAATCTTCGTCCCATTCGTTTTCCGGTAAGGGTCCTCTAGATAGACCATCAGCGTCCAGATGTTTTTTACCCAATTTGTGTATAATTTCGAAATTATATTCCTGAATCTTCAGTGCCCATTGTGCTAATCGGCTTGTTGGATCTTTCAGATTCTTAAGCCAGCATAGTGCATGATGATCAGTTACGATTTTGAAGTGCCTTCCAAATAGGCAGGGTCGTAACTTGGCCATTGACCACACAAAAGCTAGACATTCTTTTTCGGTAATCGAATAATTTTGTTCAGGTTTGCTCAGTGTTCGACATTAAATATGAAATCACCTTTTCTTCACTTTTGGACTAATGTTGCACTCAAGCCGATGTTAGAAGCGTCAGTATGAATGTAAGTAGTTGCATTCGGATCAAAGTGCCCTAATATTGGGGGATTTATCAATGCTATTTTAAGGGTTTGAAATGCTTTTTCTTGATTTTCTGTCCAGGTAAAAGGTACATTCTTTTTTATAAAACTGGTTAATGGATCGGCAATTTTCGAAAAACCTTTGATAAATTTTCTATAATATGAACACATTCCTGAAAATGATTGAACTTCTTTTATCTTTTTGGGTAGAGGAAAATCTCTAATAGCCTTGATAGTATGCTCCGCTGGTTTTATACTCGTACCATGTTGATTAGTTATATGGCCAATAATATCCAGTTCTTCGAAAGCAAATTGGCATTTTTGTTGTTCAATTTTAAAATAGCCTCGCGAAAACATCTTAAAACAGCTTCTATTCTTTTGAGATGTGTTGAAAAATCCGAGCTATAAAGGATTACATCATCTAGATAACATAAGCAAATTTGCCATCTAAGATTACTAAGCATATTTTTCATGTTCCTCTCAAATGTAGCAGGGGCATTGCATAGTCCAAAGGGCATTACGTTGAACTCATATAGGCCATGTGCTGTAGTGAAGGCTGTCTTTTCTTTATCTTTCTCCTCAACCTCTACTTGCCAATATCCTGATTTAAGGTCAATTGCTGAAAAGTATTTGGATCCTTGAAGTGTGTCCAATACTTCATCAATTCTGGGAATTGGGTAAACATCCTTCACTGTTACATCATTCAATTTTCTGTAGTCAACGCAGAATCTGTACTTACCATCGAGCCTCTTGACCAATATTACTGGGAAGGACCATGGACTCGAGGATGGTCTGATTATGCAGTCTCTGAGCATTTCATCAATTTGCTCTTTTATGATTTGTCGCTCTTTCGCGCTCACCCTATAAGGCTTGTGTTTGATCGGTTTCGCGCCTTCTGTATCAATCCGATGTTTCGCTAAGTTGGATCTTCCTAATCCCGACGAAAACAAATCTGCGTACTTTTCCAAAACTTGTTACAATTGCTCTTTTTCCTTATATGACAATTTTTTTTAAATCTGAAATTGAGATTCTTAATGATCCTTTTGTTCACTTTCTTCCATGAGATTCACTTCGGCTGGCAGGCTTCCAAAGCACAATGTTTGGTTTTTAAAAATATTTTTAATGGTCGAGGGTGTAAGGGTTTGTTATCCAGATATATGTTTCCTTATTCGCAACATTTATTAAGCTTCTCGCTAGTCGAAGTCCATTTGTTTGAAACATTTTATGGTTTTTCTCGATGATGTATTCGCCTTCCTCTGTTTCTACAAATGCCTTAATCAATTTAATAGAAAGTTCTGGTACAATGGCATA
Organism: Cordylochernes scorpioides; assembly: GCA_030710605.1. Lineage (NCBI taxonomy): Eukaryota > Metazoa > Arthropoda > Arachnida > Pseudoscorpiones > Chernetidae > Cordylochernes > Cordylochernes scorpioides. Next base: position 6,362,311 of record CP092871.1, on the reverse strand, counting down.
TTTTGCACTTTTTATTTTCTCCTGTTGGTATTTGATTACGTCAGGATTTCCTGTCAAGTCATATTTGATTAATTCACGCTGACAATCAATTTTTGCGTTAATTTTCTTAAGAGAATTTAGTCCAAGTATAAATATTCGTAAATTTGTTCTCATTATCACAAATTGATGTGTAATCGTTTTGTCATCAAATTTTATATTTAAAACAATATTTCCTACAATATCTAATTCTTTGCCATCGGGTCCGGAGCACATTTTATCAGGATTTATTATTTCAAGACCTGTATTAAGAGCTGTACTAAGGTCGACCACTGAAAGATCGGCGCCTGTATCTTTTCCTTGTAGGGATACTTGAGTACGTGTTATTACTTACGTCAGCGTAGAGCAGATGTCTCGACTTCTCAGTTCCATTATCCATTCGGATTTCTTCTTCGACCTTGTCTTGGGTAGCTGTTGGCTTGTTACATTTGAAGCAGATTGGTCTTCCATCTTCCATCCTATTTTTGCTCACTTCTTGGCTTTTATTGTAGGCGTTTCTCTGAAGGTTTGGTTTCGGAACCAAGTTTAATTATAAGGACGTCTAGGGGTAGAGGGCTGGGTAAGTCGTTTCGATACTGCCTGGGAGTAGGAGGAGAGTCATTCTTGTAATAATTGGAAACAGGGGCTTGGGGCCTGTAAGTGGTCTGGTAGTTTCGTGTGGCAGTCGGCGGCACGTACCTTGATTCTTGTTGGGGTCTAGAATTGCGCGGACCGTTATATAGGTTTCTGGATTTCTCCACACGTTCCCGATACTTCTTTTCAAAATAATCCATTTTCTTGCACACGAAAAGAAGTTCATCAGTCGTTTTAGGAGAGTTCAGGTAGAGCGCGAATGAGTACTCTTTTTTCATTCCTCCAATAACATGTTCAATTTTTGTTTCTTCTTCCATTGCTGGGTTAACTTTGTTGCAAAACACTAGGATGTCTTCCACGAACCTGATTGCTGGTTCATTCCAGTGTTGCATTCTGTTGAGCTTGATTCTAAGTTATTTTTATTCGCGTCCAGAGAGAAATCCTGAATGAGGCGGATTTTAATATTTTCATAACTCGTGAAACTAGCTTTGTGCAAATTTAACCAGGTTTTAGCGCTTCCTGTCATGTTCATGGCGGCATAACGGGCGATTATGTAGTCTGCCCAATGGCAGAGGAAGCGAATCTTTTCGAGGGATTCTATCCATAGGCGAGGGCCTTCTGTCCCGTCATATTTCTGAATTTCTATATTGGGGTTCAAAGCAACTGGTTCGAAACCAGCATCTCTACCAATTGTTGCACCAAGTTGCAGCTTTGCAGGGTCGTCGACCTTGGTTTCTTCCTTCTTGGTGTTATACACGTTTCCCGAGCGGGTTTCAATATTCAAAGCATATAAATAAAAGTAAAAGTAAATAAATAAAAAGTAAATCAAAATAAATTACCTTCCAACGTTATTGTGTTTATTTATTCGTGGTCTTCCTCGTAGGTCGTGATCCGCAGTCTTCGTCTAGGTTCTCTCTCGCTTCAATAACCAATCAAGATATACTGTATGTACAAAATATATTACAAAAGGAATGATGATAAACTAAATATTCTGTTTTGAATGAATATTAAATATCATAGAATATTTTTAATAAATATAAGAGGCATAAAAATTGGTGTAACAATATATATATATATATATATTTAATTTGACAAGGGTAATAAATTATCATCTAAGGAAAGAAGTATTTGCTAAAATATTTTAATGATAATATTTATTCTTAGAAGTAATTTAACAGTAATTTAAGTTTCAGTGTCAATTATATATTCGTCTATGTATATAAAATAATTTGGTTTATCAATGAATCTGGAATCTGATAAATGCATCTAGATGATTGTAGGGGTATATTTACCATGATCAATTTAATTTCTGGATATAAAGTGCTTGAACATACTATCATTAAAGGACTTGTGATAGATTATATATACAAATAAAATTAACAAGAAGGTTTAATTTAAAATATCATGGGTTGAAAGAAATACATTAATGTTATTGATATTATTTTAGGTGAATCATCGACTTCACCAACATACACAAGTAAGAGTTTTTGACAAATATATATTTATTGATAATAATTGGTATTTCCAATTTTAGGTTCTAATATATTTTATTTTAGGGACTTCCCTTCAATGAATGAAATAGTTAAATATGGCTCGAATTTTATTTTTATAAATATTTAAAAGGAATAGTAATAATTTCTCAATTTGAAATAAAATAGTCTATTAAAATATATGAATATAAAGTTCTTGAACAACCTATAATTGAAGGACTTCTGAAATAATATATATTTATTTAAAAGATGGTATCATTTAAAATATCAAGGAGGGAAATAAAATACTCTAATAATAGTGACATTATTTTAGGTGAATCACCGACTTCACCAACATACACAAGTAAGAGATTTTGAGATATAAACCTTTATTAATAAAAATTGGAATACCCGATTTCAGGCTCCAATATATTCTATTCGAGTTGAATAAATCAAATTTTGATATATTTTCTAAACTTGATTATTTTAGAAATCTATAGGACAAATAGTATAATAATTGCTCCATTTTAAATATAATAATCCATTAAAAATGAGCCAAAACTGATTAGCAAGGCTGCATTTCAGTCACAAAAACATTTTTTTTATTAGTAGAGGTTGATCAATATGAGAGACCAGAAATCACTTTACATTCTATATTATGTTTTAGAATTGATCTTGTATTTAGGCTGATTATCGCACTAGTTTTCATCTCATTTATATATTTATGATTTCATTTTTGAATATTGAAAACACTCTAATGTCATCTAACTAGGAACATTGTAAAATTAACGTTTATTTTAAATGTAAATATTGATTTAAATAGTTATTTATATATTTGGCTTCAGAAACAACTGGAAAGATTACTACTCCTGGCCCTACTAAGACAACTAAACCAACTATATCGCAACCAGGTATAACTAATTTATCTTCATTCCAAACTTCATATTTTCACAAACATTTAAATATATTTGTGTTGTTTATATTTTGAATAATAAAATATCTATATATTTTTATGTAGTATATTAGGCGCTTGATCAAAGTACATATAACGCAGTGTATAGGAATAAAAAATAAATGATTTTTCTAATTCATCACAATTATATAATATGAGATGGATGCGATCAAAATATCCCGAAGTATTGTAAATTCCAATAGTAGTGCTTTATTAAATAGCATCTAATAATATTGTTTTTTATTTTAAAATTTTCAAATAAATCTACTGTGATTTCGAGTTAGTTTATGAAAGGCTGAGAATATGAAATTGATATTTATTATCAGTAGCAGCGCTCCTTATATTGTTTTATGAATAAATGTGAACAAATAAACAGATTATTTATATTATTAGTATTTTATTGCAGAAAAAAATAATGGAGTGAGAGACCTAAGGAAAGTCTATCTGATAATTAATACGAAAATCATTATTTCTGATCGAATCTCTCTCTTTTATACTTTTTACCTCAAATGTTGTATTTTTAGAATAAACATAGAAAGTCTAACTCTGTGCGCTGCGTAGAGACATTTTCTTGGGAAAAAAAGATCTGAATTTATTTTAAAATCTATAATTTGTACAAAACTCTGTTCAAAATTATGAATATTTGTTATATTTACACATTCTCTTTTCAAGGCAGATATCAGTACTTATTATAAACTTAGACATTATTCGATATCATTGTGCTTTTTATTGTCTGAAACTTATATATATTATCTATGTCCATTTGTGTGTGTGCAAAATTATAGTGATCAACAATTCACTTCCATTATTGTTATTTCTTGTTCTGTGAACCTTTATTATTTTTTTTGACGAAAGAAATATGATATATTGGGATAGAGCGCCATAGAGATCTGAACCAAAATATTTAAAAGAAATTTGGTCCTAATTTTCACATAATAATCGACCATCATATTATAACATATATATTTCTATTTTCTTACTTCATTAACACTTTTACATTTAGAAGTAGACTTAATTTGTTAATCTTTCGGAACATAACAAAATGTTGTCAACTAATGGATTTCAGATTATAAAGATAGTTGATCAATTTACTTGAGCATAACTGGTAGGCTTCTGCTTCAGGTTGTATTATGCTTATTTTCATCTTAGAGTTATTCTTATGAAATTACAAAATATTTAGAATTATAAACTTAAATATTTACAGTTATCACTAATCTCTATATAATCTGAGAAATATAATAAATTTTCCAATTTATAGCATTCTATAATATTTATTTATATTTGAAATAATGTTTTTAGGCAGTACTTCCAGTCCGTTTACACCTCCAAGTAAGTTTTATTCACTTTTCATATGAGTGTTATTGATGGAACTTGCCTTTCTTTATATTCGAGAAATTTCCTATAGGGAAATTGATGATAAATAAAAATAATTAATCTTCTGATATTTATAAACAAATGCAATTTCACTTCTGACCTTTACTCTCATCAATACTTTTCTTCCAACTCTTTTGCTACCACATTGTAGGCATTTCATTTTTTATATGGCATAATATAAATTACCTCTATACAAAATAATTTTAAATACCTTTTTTCATCATAAATATACCTATCTGAAAACCATCAAATCAGTTTTCATCAGAGAAAAAGAGAAATGTATTTGAATTTAATTCATTGATTACTATAAATAAAGTTTATTTTTGATGTTAGTTGAATTTCAAAAAGTTCTAAATATAATTCGCCTGTGTAGTTGAAAGCATTTTGGTTTTCAATGTAATATGGAAACTGATTATCACATCTAGATTATTGTATATAATGGGAACATTTTCTTCACCAAAATTTTTTTTTTGGATATGAAAGAATAAAAAATACCATCTGTTGTAATGGTTAAGTGATTAAGAGATGGTTAAGAGATTATGTTAAATTCTCGAATTCACATTCTTGTGCCATTTGCTTTAATTCTGTGACAAATTCCATGATTTTTTGCCTTTCCTTTTGTACACAGGTAAAAAATGCATTTCTCCTTTGAATCGTATTTTTGAAGTGCTTAAAATGGTTCGTTAACATATCAAGTATTTCCTTTAAACTTGGGTAAGTATAATTTTCACTTATGTGAATGTCTTGTATATCATCACTGTTTTTTCACCAGCAATATGCTTCAAAATTGCTCTCTGACGCACCAGCGGCATGCTTTCTAAATTTAACGCTATTGAAAAAATTTCAAACGACTCTCTCCAAGTCTCCCATTTTTTCTCGTTGCTGAATGGGACAAATTCTGCCGGCGACTTGATTCCTTCCATTCTACTCACTGTTGAATTAATCTATTTCAATTCGATACTTTTCTTGTCATAATCCGGAATTATTTGTCGGCTGAGCTATGTTGTAATGGTTAAGTGTTATCTGAACAAGACTCGTTCCGGCTTACAAGTTGAACTGAATGTTTATTTAATCTAGTAATCTCCTTTTATACAATATAGAGATAAAAATGAAATAGTTTACATAAGTTTGAAACAATTGACAAATGGCATGATTTTGCATAGTCAATAATAGATAATAAATATAATACGTAACATAGGTTATTTAACATATCACAACATGTTTCCCCTCTGCTACAACAATACAACAATTAAAGAATGTCAAAAATTTGGACAACCATCAATAATCAGATCAGGCAAATCAAAAGGCCGTTGACATGTCTCCCCTCTGCTTAAAAACAAAATATTTGTGGTTTTCTTAATTCTCTTCCGAACCTTGAAAACCGGGGCCTTCCGGATGGTTCTGGTGAAATCCAAGCAGATGCAGTCGCGTTTTCCTTCTGGTTAATATTAGTCTCTTCACTTGACCGCTGGATCGGGATTGTGAATGACTCTCCCATCGTTGGACTGTCGTAATGCAGATGTTGAGCTTCTGGGGAGCCGGGAAGTGTTTCTAAAGATAACTGCCTTTTTTCGTAACTCCATCTTTCGGTCTAATAAATTGTTGATTTCTTATTAACTTATTTTCTGATGCTGTTACGACTTCAAAGCTCTGAGGAGAATTAGCCTGCGCTGAAATCTTCACCGGTGTCCATGTCTCTTTTGGATGCATTTGACACCATTCATGCTCTCCTACATTGACCTTGGGATAGCTTTTACTGTTTCTGTCATAATGTTCTTTCATTGAGCTCTGTCTTTTTCTTTTGGCATTCTCTATACTTCTCCAATTAGTTTGATAAGGTCTATATAGCGGTGTGATTCTGGGGATTTGACATCGAAGGCTCCTCGATAAACATAGCTGTGCGGGTGAAGGTAGATCATTTTTTGGTGTATTCCTATATGTTAGAATAGCCAGATATGGGTCGGACCCTTCATCTCTACATTTAATTAATTGATTTTTTTTGTTTGAATGTTTCTTTCGGCCAGACCATTAGATCTATGAAGGTGTGGAGACTTGAAAATAGCTGTTTTATACCCCATTTTATACAGAAGTCATTCATAATTTATGAGCGAAACGGTGGTCCATTGTCGGACATCATGGTTTCCGGAATCCCGAATCGTGCAAATGTTTCTCTCAATTTATTTTTTACATTAATCGCCGTAGGTGGGTTTAATGCAAATACCTCCGGGTAGCCACTATATCTGTCGACCACTAACAAATAGGGCTTTTTCTGAATATAAAATATGTCCAATAATACTGTCTGCCATGGATAATCTGGAACTGGGAAAGGTTTTAACGGCTGCCGTGTTTTCGATTTCTGATATTTTTGACAAATTTCACAATTTTTTATTTTTTCAGCAATGTCGATGGACACATTCCCGGCCAAAACAAAGTTTTTCGCGCCAAACCCTGAATTGCAGATATCCCTTGGTGCGATTGGTGCAACAAATTGAGCATATAATTCCTTTGTGTCATCGGAATCACTATGGCCGATCCGATAAATAATAGATCATTCCATAAATATAAACGGTGTCTGAAATCGAAAACTGCTCTGGCATCTTCACCAGAGTCTTTTTTGCATATTGGCCACCCTCAATCACATAATCGATTACTTTAACTAAAGCAGGATCTTCTCGGGTATCTTTCTGCAGCATTACCAGTTTTTCGTCCGATATATTAACACATACCATCTTGACCATTCTTTTGTCCTCAAGAAAAGGCGTTGGTAGTTCGTCCATGGGGTGAGTATCCCTGGATAGGGTATCAGCCACAATCAAGTATTTTCCTGGTTTGTACTGCATTTTGAAGTCAAATGCTATAAGCTTCATTACTAATCTTTGTAGACGCGGAGATATATCACTCAGCGGTTTTTTGACTAGAGGCAATAAAGGCTGGTGATCCGTCTGGACAACGAAAGTGGGTCCTGATAATAGATATTCAAACTTTTTGCATCCATAATAAACACTCAGTAACTCCTTTTCAATCTGAGAGTACTGTTTCTGCGAGTCGCTAAATGACGCGGATGCGAATGCTAGAGGTCGATCTTCCTGTAGCAGAGCAGCTCCCATTGCATCTTTGTTGGCGTCACATTGCAAGATCAACATCTTGCTTTTGTCGAAATGTGCCAATGAAGGAGCATTCCTAACGCATTCCTTAATATGATAGAATTCCCCATCCTGTTTAGGCCCCCAATGCCAGACAACATTCTTTCTTAATATTCCTCTTATATTGGATGTAGACGCAGCTAAATTCGGAATGAATTTTCCTAAGTAATTAAAGGACTTGAGATAGAATATATATATAAAATATCCAAGAAGGTATCATTTAAAATATCATTGGATAAAAATACTCTAATGTTAGTGACATTATTTCAGGTGAATCAACGACTTCCTCAACATACACAAGTAAGAGTTTTTGAAAAATATATTTTATTAATAATATTTGGTATTTCCAATTTTTTAGGCTCCATTATATTCTACTTTAGTGACTTTACTTCAATGATGGGAAAAAATTAAATATATCTCAAATTATAATTTTCATAAATCTATAAGAAAAATAGTAATAATTTTTGATTTGAAATAAAATAATCTATTAAATTATATGGATATAAAGTTCTTGAACAACCTATAATTGAAGGACTTCTGAAATAATATATATATATATATATATATTAAAAAGATGGTACCATTTAAAATATTGAGGGAAAATATGAAATACTCTAATGATAGTGATATTATTTTAGGTGAATCACCGACTTCACCAACATACACAAGTAAGAGTTTTTGAAAGATACACCTTTATTAATAATATTTGGAATTTCCAAATTCAGGCTCCAATATGTTCTATTCGAGTTGAATAAATCGAATATTAAATATATATCCTGAATTCAATTATTTTATAAATATTTTTAAGACAAATAAAAATAATTTTCACTTTTGAAATTTAATACTCCATTTAAAATATGCCAAAACTGATTAGCAGAACTGAATTTAATTCACAAAAACTTTTATTTTATTAGTAGAGGTTGATCAATATGAGAGACCAGAATTCACCTCACACACCATATTATTGTTTTAGTAATCATCCAGAATTTAGACTGGTTCTAGCACTAATTTACTTCTCATTTATATATTTATGATTTTATTTTTGAATATTGAAAACACTCTAATGTCATCTAACTAGGAACGCTTGTAAAATAAATGTTTATATTCAATATATATATTGATTGAAATAGTTATTTATATGTTTAGTTCCAGAAACAACTAGAAAGATTACTACTCCTGGCCTTACTAAGACAACTGAACCAACTATATCGGAACCAGGTATAACTAATTTATCTTCATTCCAAACTTTATATTTTCACAAACCTATAAATATATTTGTGTTATATATATTTAAAATGAAAATATATCTATATATTTTTATATGCTATATTAGGCACTCTATCGAAATACCTATAAAGCGGTGTGAAGGAATAAAAAATAGATGATTTTTTTATTCATTTATTCACAATTATATAATATGAGATGGATGCGCTCAAAATATCCCGAAGTATTGTAAATTTCAATAGTAGTGCTTTATTAAATAGCATTTAATATGATTGCTCTTTATTTGAAAAAATTGAAATAATCATACCGTGATTTCTAGTTAGTTTATGAAAGGCTGAGTTGTTTTATAAATAAATGTGAATAAATAAACAGATTATATATAGATGATCAGTATTTTATTTCAGAAAAAAATATGGAATGAGAGATCTAAGGAAAGAGTATCTGAAAATAAAACGAAAATAAATATTTCTGATCGAATTTCTCTCTTTTATACTTTCTATCTCAAATGTAGTATTTTTAGAATAAACACTGAAAGTCTAACTCTGTGCTCTGCGTAGAGACATTTTCTTAAAAAAAAAAAAACTGAATAAATTTTAAATTTTCAAATTGTATACAACTCTGTTCAAAAAGACGAATATTTGTTATCTTCTCACTTTTTCAAGGCAGATATCAGTACTGAATATAAACCTATATATTATTTGATATCATTGTGCTTTTTTATTTTCCAAAATCCATATAAAATACCTATGTCCCCTTGTTCAAAATTATAGTTATTAACAATTCACCTCCATGAGAGTTATTTCAAGTTCTGTAAGCGTATTATTTGACTAGGAAGCGTTGATATATATCGATGAAAGCGCTATAGAGATCTATAAATAATATTTTTAAGGGAAACTTAGTCCTAATTTTTCCTTATAATCCACCATTATAAGATAACATATATATTTCAATTTTATTATTATTTTTAACACTTTTCACCTTCACAGGTAGAATAAATTTTTTCATCTCACTGAACAAAATATTGTCAAAAAATAGAATTCAGATTATAAAGTTAGTTCATCAATCTACTTGGGGATATTTATTAGGTATCCGCTTTAGGTTATATTAAGCTCATTTTTATCTATTGAGTTATACTTATAAAATTCTATAATATGTAGAATTATAAACCTAAATATATTCACAGTTATCACTAATCTCTATATAACCTGAGAAATATCATACATTTTTCCAATTTATCTCATCCTATCATTTTTATTTAAATTTGGTATAATGGTTTTAGGCAGTACTTCCAGTCCTTTTACACCTCCAAGTAAGTTTTATTCACCTTTTATATGAGTGATATGATAGAAAATTTCTTGCTATATATTTGAGAAATTTACCTCCAGGAAATTGCATGATAAATAAAATTATTTAATCTGCTGATTTCTAAATAAATGCAATGTTTCATTTGACCTTTATTCTCATTAATACCTTTCTTATATACTTAACAACCGAATATAGCAATTGCTTTAAAAAAAGGTATTAATTTCTGAGTAAAATGAGAACGTTATTTTAACCATTGATAAGGAAATTCCAAATTAAATATTATAAAAGGAAATTGTTATAACCATTATATCCCTTATAATAAAACATTAATACTTAATCACAGAATGCAGTGAATAATTATGTCTTAAGGAATTATAATTCAAATATTCCATATATAATAAACATATTCTCAAGGGAAATTTGAAAGTTTTAAATAACGAGTAAATACATTTATTATTATGGATGTATTGCGCTGTTCCTTGCGCTAATAAGATCTATTATCAGTGTCTTTTCACTCTCTAGATCTCATACTCTTCCATGTCCTTGATATGTTTCTATCAGCTATATGTTGCCATACCACAAGGAACAGAAGTCAGAATCCCGATATTTCTGGTATATTTCCACGCTAATATTTTTGAAAATGAGTATTAACACTTGAGAAAGCCAAGAGGAGTTAGGCTAGACAAGGCCAGAGAAACGAGATGTTTGTGGAAAAAATACTTGTCTTCAACTATTTAAACAACAATAGCGCACCTTTTTTAGATGAACGAAGGAACAACACAACCTGATGAGCGAGTGATTATCCATTGCTAATTTCAATCTCTATGCTTATTTATTAGAAAATGGGCTTCCTTCGATTTTATTGATTGTTGACCCCAATATACGTTTATAGGTGGATCCTCCAGTTCATTAACACCTACAAGTAAGTTTTATTGTGTTTAATCATATGATTGAAAATATGTGTGTCTACTAATAACCTAGAATAATCGTCTATAGATTAATATATTCCACATGCTTAATTAGAAAACACGAGTTATTTTATTGAATTTAAATCTGAAAAAAATTAATTCCATACAATTTTCTACCTTGATGAAGTCATTATGTTATTTGATCCTGCATTTCTTTCTTATTTATGAATATAAATTCCTGATATTAATAACATTCTGTAAATACTTTTCTGAATACTGTTGATTTTAAAAATATTTGATATTTGAAATCAAAGCTTTTAAAAAAAATTCAAATTTTATTGTGATATCAGGTGAAACTACTTGTTCTTCCACACACACAGGTAATAATTTACAGCATATTGATCACACTATGTTTCACATATATATATATTCCACTAAGGATCTATTAATAAATAGATAACTCCACAAATATTGTGTATCTTTATATGATTTTTATTCCTATGAATCTCTGATCTTCATCCTATTCCTACAAGTATTCAAATGGCAGATATTGAATCTATATTCCTTTCAAATAAATTCAAGTTCTTGCATATATTAACAAATTTATTTGAAATTTATTATCAATAAGATAAAAATAAATCTTTCATATTGGTGTTTTTTAATAAATCATTGAATAATCATATTATAATAAAGACTTTCCCTTTCAATATTTTGAACTTCTTTCTGTAAATTCCAACTCATAGGTAGATAATATACCATTAAATTTTAATAATTATCTTTTAATTTATAAATACATTAGAAAACAAAATATCGAATTATAAATTTATTTCATCATGGTCAATATACCAATACAAAGTATTCACTCTTAAAGATTGAATTTCAATCATCATTTATATTAATTACCATATAAAAATCGAAATATTAGTTTTCCAAGATATTTGTAAATAATATTTTAGGCCTTAATATTACCTAATAAATGATGGGGTTTATAGCGCAATATTGAGGAAGATGGTGATATACTTTCCTCTGTAGTGTTCATCGATTTTGTTGAAAACCTTTCAAGCAATAATAAATAACCAATATATATGTCATAATTTGTATAATTAATGCCCAATAGATATATTTATTTCCGCCATAATTATATTTTAAAATGTAAATACAAATGCATCCATGTATAAATCTGTACCAAATAAATCTGGGAGCCAGCGCGCGCGGGGGAAGGCCACGCCTCCGCCGCGTGGCGCGTGCTCACGAGTGTCGAACAAGTTTTTTTTTTTGACGCGTACATGCACAACGCTTGCGCCCTTCCATTCGACCACCGCAGCTACGACAGATTAGAGTCGACAGAAATAAGAACCTCAAGAGAATGAGCAAGGCGAAGAGACATGCAGGCCAGAAAGAGGCCGAATTAGCTCAAGAGAATAAGTCAGTATTTGATGCACTAACAGCGATGATGAAAAGCCTAGGGCGGGACGCGCCTGCCACCGCAGCCAGATTTGACGGTTCAAGTTCCGCGGAATCATCCTTAAGGGAGCTGGAGAGGTCCCCGGAATTCCAAAACAGCAGCTGCGACGAACGAAGCCGCATGGTAGTGGCGGCGCTAGAAGGAGAGCCCCGGAGAACACTCCAATCCATGGACTACCTCTATGAACCCTACTGGAGGATCAAACAAGTCCTTGAGGATCTGTACCCTCCACCCGAGACTCCGACACACCAAGAGTTCTATCAACTACGCTGCGGACCTCAAGGCTTACAAGAATACTATTTACAGAAGGTACGCATAGGTACACAGCTCAACATCAATCGCAAGGAAATGGTCAATGCTCTCACTCAAGGAATGCCCTCCTGCAGTCGAAATCTCCTGCTGATTGCAACACCCAGCAGCCCGTCGGAATGGCTCACTCTGGCCAGGAGAATCTATGGTATCGGCGAGACCCGAGTCGTCCCGGCATTTCCTCTCCCACAGAAAGCCCATCTCCCCGCCAATCCGGTAGACAGACAAGTAATCCGCTAAGGCGCTTATCCGAAAATGTGCCTCATTCCCAGAAGCGACCAGAAGGATCTCCCTCCACCGCGCCTACGCCATGCAAGCACTGCCAAGGGCCACACTGGAACAATCAGTGCCCACAACGGTCCACCTTGCTTGGACAGCGTGCCGATCATCCTCGACTATCGACACCGCCGCGGTATTTTCGAGACCCAAGAGACAGCGCTACCAAGTAACCAGAAGTACAACCCACACGCCGTTAATGGCGTAAGTACCCTGACTCTCAAGTTGCTACTTGCCAACCATTTGTTTTCATTTCTAATAGATACTGGCTCTAATATTAATATTATTTGTTTTAAGCAATTCGAAACATTAGGAACTAAAATGTTACATTTAAATAATGATGTTACTATTAGGACATTGTCTCATAATATCCAACCTGTGGGATTTGCATTTATTTTGGTTACTGTAGGATCCATTAAAGAACACTTGTTATTTTATATAATAGATAATGATCTACCATTTGGCATTTTTTCTTTAAACTCATTAAATATATTCCGATTAACTATTGATTTCTTTTCAAAGAGAATATATCAGGATAATACCATGTTAGCACAGTCACAATACTGTTTTAAGGATTATTTTACGCCATCATTAAAAAACTTTACAATTCAACCCGACCCTAATAACCATACCATGCCCCACACCACTCAATCCTTTCTTCATAACAACCTTAATAGTACCGCAAATGTAGAAAATTATATAGCTGCACATCCTCATTTAATAAATGATTGTAAAAAACTTATTAGAGAAAATATTGGTTTGTTTCCTGTTAGAAAATGAAATAATAGAACCATCGAATAGCCCATATGCCGCTCCCGTAACACTTGCCAGAAAAAGGGATGGCTCGAAACGTTTTTGTGTAGATTTTAGAAAACTTAACGAATTAATGTCTGTAGATAATTATCCCATACCACTAATAGAAACAGTACTAGATCAATTATCTAATTCCAAATACTTTTCCACCATAGATATAACCTCCGCCTTCTGGCAAATTCCGATTCATCCAGAATCTAGGCCCCTACTTTCATTTGTAACCCACCTGGGGCAATACCATTTTAATAGACTTCCATTTGGTCTCAAATTGAGTCCTCAAATATTCGAAAGGCAGTTAAATCAATTGATACAGAAGCACAAATTAACATTTACTAATTATTATTTTGATGACTTCATAATCCATTCTAACAGTTTAGAGGAACACTTAGGACACTTACAGGATTTTTTTCATTTTTGTAAATTAGAAAATATAAAATTAAATCTTAATAAATGCCAGTTTTTCAGGACATCTATTGACTACCTGGGATATAAGATTAGCTCAGGTACTTGCACTCCACTTGTTAGGAACATAGATGTAATTAATGCCATAAAACCCCCTACTAACGTAAAAACCTTGCAATCATTCCTAGGCGCCATTAATTTTTACAATAAATTCATTCCAGATTATGCGCGCATTAGAAATTCTCTAAACCAACTTTTGAAAAGGAACGTTAAATGGGAATGGACGTCAGACTGTCAAAAGGCGTTTGACAAACTCAAACAACTACTTTCATCAGGTCCCATTATACATCTTTATAAATCAGACTTGCCCTGTCAAGTGTACTCTGATGCATCTTTGCAAGGGATAGGAGGAGTACTGAAACAGCTCCATCTCTCTCTCTCTCTCCAGATGGAAACTCATATCCAGTACAATATTATAGTCGCACACTGCGCAAATACGAGCGCAATTATACCATCACCGAATTAGAGTGTCTGGCCATAATTGAAACAGTAGATCGTTTCAAGGTCTATCTGGCGGGAAATGGTTTCACTATTTTCACCGATCATTGCGCCTTACAGTGGCTGAAAAACATCAAAAATCCGACAGGAAGACTCTTTCGATGGAGTTTCAGATTGTCAGTCTACGACTATCAGGTGAAGTACATCAAAGGCACAAAACAACTAGAGGCTGACCTTTTATCCCGAAATCCGTTTTGTGGTCTTCTTGACGCCACACAATTAAAAATGTACCAAAGCGAGCTTCGGGATAATTCCAAGTACGTTCACCAAACCTCAGGCCTGACTACCGTCACCAGACGTGGTGTGAGCAAAATAGTCGTTCCACCATCCTTACGACCCACCATACTTAGAGAAGCCCACCAGAAATTCAACCATCCAGGAATTTCTCAATTAACTAAGATCATCTCCGCCCAATACTTTTGGAGCGGAATGTCGATAGACATTCGTGCCTTCGTTAAGAATTGTAACATCTGTCAAATGAGCAAAACCCCAAAAGGACCAAAGTATGGAGAGTTGGGCGAATTGCCAGAATCCCCACTGCCATTCGATCTGGTCTCTATGGACACTATAGCCGGGTTTGCTAGATATGGAAGTGCAAAAAATTACCTGCATGTAGTAGTAGACCACGCGACTCGATTCGCATGGACATTTCCATCTCGTTCCACCAGTACGACCACATATAAACAAGTAATAAAAAAGGTGCTACAAAGTGGTTGACCGAAGCGTCTCCTTACAGATAGAGCCCCTGCCTTCACATCACCGAGGTTTAAGAGATTTCTAATCTCCCATAACATCCAACCAATGCTCACTACAAGCAACCATCCACAAGCAAACGGTTTATCCGAGCGTTTGAACGCAACCCTGACCGGAAAACTTAGGCTCCTCCATCTTCAACATCCTAGAGCTAGTTGGACTATGCTCCAATCCAAAGTAGTTAAGGCATATAACGATACCCCTCATTCCGTCACGGGATTTCCCCCATCATACCTTATGGACGGTTCCCTACCGAAAGAACTGTCACAACATCTAGATCCTATCCATCAGTCACTGAATCCAGACGCCTAGCGTTACAAAGAACGAAAGAACGCCATAAGCTAGATAAGATCCGATTTGATAAAAATCACAGGTCCCCCGACTTTGAAGTAGGCGATCTAGTCCTTACCAAAATTTATCAACACCCCAATACGGGCAAATTAGTGCCTTACTTCAGTGGACCATATGAGATAATTGAGGTGATATCCCCCTATACAGTTAGAATCAATAGACATAATCAAGCTCAAAACTTAGAAACAGAAATTATTCACGTAAACAAATTGAAACATTATTCCGAAGACACTAAGTACATCTTCACACCTCACTCAACGAACAAAAATAGCAAGCCAAAATCATATTTTATTTACAATCATTTTCCACCTGAAATATTTCATGATGATTATAAGAATTATGCATCTACATTAGGTAACCCATTTAATCACATGAACCCGGATATTTTCTTAGATAATGTCGAACCAACATTAACAGCCAGATACATTTCTACTCCTGACACCATCCCAAAGATTGCTATCCGATTAGAACCATCCCCTACAACGAAGATAATGCTCCCATCCTCACCAACACTTAATCATACTCCGCAAATTAGCCCTCAATTCAGTGCTCCCCTTATTAACTGTGATAATACGAAATTGGAAATTAGGTCAGTCATAATCAAAAGTACGTTAGTACTGTTGCCCATAGTTGAATATTTTAATAGAATTAAACAATTCCCAATATTTTTTCTATCCCTCCTTACAATGGCTTTTATTAACCCAAACGTCTCCATGACGATTATACATCTGCTGATTTATTTATTGCCGTCGTCCCGATTAAGACAAATTCAATCAATCTTGATTCATTGTCTTGAAGAGCTTTCAATAGTCCTTTGGAACACCTTAAAGGACTTCATTAATCACTCAGAAAAGAATGGTGACCACGACAGTAAGATTGATGATCCCCCATAAGATCCTAACGTCAGGGAATTCCTATATATAATTCCTATTTTGAATTAGAATAACACCACTTGCGTTGCCCATTGACCACCCCGAACTGATTTTTTCCCTAAATTTATTTGCTTTTAAGAAGTCAGCAGATTTACGGATAATCACAGACCCATCTTGAAACGATCCGTTCAGGATGTACGTCACAGAATTCAGTACGTTTCCCTCTGACCATTTGCAATAAACCATTATGTACACACACCAACATCAAGAGATATTCTCCTTGCGCTACCTCATTGCCATGACAACCGTCCCCTTTTCTCTCCACCCCAAACGAGAAACCTTCCGAGGACTCCAGTGACCCAATTTGGATCATCCTACCAAATTGTTCGCCACGACCAAGTCTTCATTCCTCAAACGTATCCTGCCATATCAAAATTTCATTCCTTATAATCCCTGGGCACCTTTTTACACCCCTCTTCTTACGTTCCCTATGGAGAGTACGGTTTATAGGAGACTGCTTAGCCCATAATCAATCCACCAACACTCCAGCGCAGGAGATCCTCTCACGCACAGAACATTCTCGCAAACAGATACACAGTCGTAGCCACATCACACAGGTTCGTATCCTGCTACATTTAAAACTTTATTATCCTTGTATTATATATCAAACTTAATGTTGTGTTAATCCCTACTTGTATATATATTTAGTATAATATCACACAAATTTCCAATTTTGTACATAATATCAGAATTCAATTTATAAAATTGCCTCCCAATCTCAACTAAATAATTTTAAAATCATTTTAAATTTATTTATCCCACACAGGTTCCATCTGTCATAATTTGTATATTTAATGCCCAAGAGATATATTTATTTCCGCCATAATTATATTTTAAAATGTAAATACAAATTCATCCATGTATAAATCTGTACCAAATAAATCTGGGAGCCAGCGCGCGCGGGGGGAAGGCCACGCCTCCGCCGCGTGGCGCGTGCTCACGAGTGTCGAACAAGTTTTTTTTGACGCGTACATGCACAACGCTTGCGCCCTTCCATTCGACCACCGCAGCTACTCTTATATATATAAGAAGATCATAAAATTATGATTTAGAAATTCTAAAAATCGGGTGAGAATAGAATCTAAATTCGTTTTCATATATTCAGATTCAGATCGCGTTTAATTTTTCATATTCACATTGTATATATAAAACATACCATCATTAAAGAACCTATGTACACATGTACACAATGTAATTCGGATAATGAAGTTAGTTCATCAATCCTTTATGGGATATTTGGTAGGCTGTCGCTTTGGGATAAATTATGCTTATTTTCATATATCTTGAGTCAATATTATCAAATTCCAACATTAGGAGAATTATAAACCTGAAAATATTCAATTATGAATAATTAGATATATGCTGATAAAAATAATAATATTTCCCAAATTATCTCATTCTATAATTCTAATACAAATTTGAAATGATATTTTCAGGCAGTACTTCCAGTTCTTTCACACCTCCAAGTAAGTTTTATTTAATATTTATATGAGAAAAATTGATAGAAATAGCCTTGCTATATATTTGAGAAATTATACTCTAGGAAAATTAAATAGAAATGCCTCATTTGCTAATTTTCAACCAAATAAAATGCCTCTTTTGAAATTTATTCTAATCAATACTTCTCATCCAGTCATTATGCTAACACGATGAAGTGATTTATTTTTTCGAGATGGTATATTATCAATAACCTTTTTGAAACGAAATTTCAAATGCTTCTTGTCATCAAATAGATATTTTTCGGACAAGCTTCAATAGAGTATATATTTTTTTATATTTAAAGTCAATTAATTTGAAAAAATAGTTGAAGATTATTTTTGAATCAAGGTGATCTATAGTCACTCCATATACACAGGTATTATTTCACCACTAATTGCTCCTTCTAATGTAAATATATTTATGTTATATATAAATTATATTCCATATCAAAATTATACCTCATAGAAAAAATTACACTGTCAAATCGATTGTCAGAGGTCGCCGCATTTTTTTAATAACTTATTTTTGTTTTTTCCGTTGGCCGGTCTGCTCAATTATTTTCTAATTATGTTAAAAAATATATTTTTACCATTATTAAGTCTTGATTGAGGCAATAGTTTTCTCAATTTATGTATTCATTATTCATATGATCTTTCATTTCATCTGATCAAAACAAATTATGTTTTAAAGGATTTCCGCGACTGCATACCAGAATCAGCAGAAATAATTTTTTCCATATATTTATATACTAAAATTTGGCAAGGGGTCCATGAATTACGTATTCGCCTGTGTAGATGAAAGGCTTCGGTTTATCAATGTAATATGGAATCTGATAAATGCATCTAGATAATTGTAGTGGGAATAAATACCTATGATAAATTGTGTTTCTGGATTTAACGTGCTTGTATATACTATCATTAAAGAACTCTCATATAATATATTTATATATTTAAATATTTTATGATATTGTACCATTTTAAATTTCATAAGTAGAAATTAAAATACTCTAATGATAATTATATAATTTTAGGTAAATCATCAACCTCACCAACATTCACAAGTAAGAGGTTTTGAAAAAGAAGTCTTTATTAATAATAACTGGAGTTTGCAGTTGTGAGCTACTATATAATCTATTTTAATGATTTTACTTGAATATATAAATTATTAAAGTATAGATACTTTTTTTTTAGAAATATATGAAACAATTTGATTTCATAATTTTATATAATAAACACGTTTTCTTACATGGGAAATTTTAGAGTAAATGGGTTCCTTTGTTTTTATTGATTGTTGACCTCAATATACGTTTACAGGTGAATCCTCTAGTTCATTAACACCTATAAGTGAGTCTTATTGTGTTCATTCATATGATTGAAAATATGTATGAAATAATAACCTGAAAATATCGTCTTAAGATTAATATATTTCACATGCTTAATCAGAAAATACAAGTTATTCTATTGAATTAAAATTAAATATAATAAATTTTATACACTTTTCTATCTTTATTAAATCATCATGTTATTTTATAATGCATTTATTTCCCAAATTAATGAATATTCTGGTAATATATATAAATTTTTCCAAATACTGTTGATTTCAAAGATATTTGATATTTGATACAAAGCTCTTCAAGAAAATAATTCACATTTTTGTTGTGACCTCAGGTGAAACTCCTTGTTCTTCCACACACACAGGTAATAATTTCATCCTATTAATTACTATATGTTTTAAACATTTCAAGTTCACTATAGATCCATAAATGAATAAATAACTTCACAAAAATAGTGTATTTTCATACAATTTATATTGCTACGGATGTCTGAATTTCAAACTATTTCTACAAGTATTCAAACAGCAGATATTAAATCTATGTTCTTCTAAAAAAATGAGTGGTGGCATATATTTACTCAGCGCTGATTTTGTTTTAACAAAAATGAAATGCTTTGATAAAGGTTTTGCGTTCAGCCAACTGGAATATTGGCAATATAAATATTTTATCAAATCCAATACATGCCTTTTATTATCTAATATATTAAATATGGATTGCTCTATTTTCAAAAACAATATATATATATCTTTTATTTTTTATATTGTTTTTTCATATATATATATATATATATATATAAATATATATATTACTATTTTAAACACCAATAACACTTTCGACTTGAGTTACAAGTAGGTTAAATTTGTTAATCTCTCTGAACATAATGAAATGTTGTCAAAAAATGTAATTCAGATTATAAAGTTAATTCATCAATCTATTCGGGCATATTTGTTAGGCTGTCGCTTTAGGTTATATTATGCTTATTTTCATGTCTTGTGTAAATAATATAAAATTCCAGCATTAGCAGAATTGAAAACCTGAAAATTTACAGTTAGGAATAATCTCGATATAACCTGAGAAAAATAATAATATTTCCCAAAATATATCATTCTATAATACTAATTTATATTTGAAATAATATTTTCAGGCAGTATTTCCAGTTCTTTCACACCTCCAAGTAAGTTTTATTAAATATTTATATGAGAAAATTGATGGAAATAGATTTGCTATATATTTGTGAAATTATTCTCTAGGAAAATCAAACAATAATACCTCATTTTCTAAATTTCAATCAAATAACATGCCACTTTTGAAATTTATTCTCATCAATACTTCTCATCCAGTCATTATGCTAACACGATGAAGTGAGTTATTTTTTTCGAAATGGTATATTATAAATAACCTTTTATTGAAACGAAATTTCAAATGCTTCTTTTCATCAAATATATATTTTTCGGACAAGCTTCAATAGAGTATATATATTTTTATATTTGAAGTTAATTAATTTGAAAAAATAGTTGAAGATTATTTTTGAATCAAGGTGAATCTATAGTCACTCCATATACACAGGTATTATTTCACCACTAATTGCTCCTTCTAATGTAAATATATTTATGTTATATATAAATTATATTCCATTTTAAAATTATACCTCATAGAAAAAAATACACTGTCAAATCTATTGCCAGAGTTCGCCACATTTTTTTTATAACTTATTTTTGTTTTTTCCGTTGGCCTGTCAGCTCAATTATTTTTCCAAATATGATAATAATATATTTTTACCATTATTAAGTCTTGATTGAGGCAATAATTTTCTCAATTTATGTATTCATTATTCATATGATCTTTCATTTCATCTGATCAAAACAAATTATGTTTTAAAGATTTTCCGCGACTGCCTACCAGAATCAGCAGAAATAATTTTTTCCATATATTTATATACTAAAATTAGGAAAGGAGTCCATGAATTATCTTCTAACTTCAGAGAGAAAATGTATATGCTCAAAAGGTTTTTATAATAATATTTTATCATAGAACTAATTTTACTGTAATTAAAGTTGCTGTTTCAATTACGTATTCGCCTGTCTAGATGAAAGGATTTGGTTTATCAATGTAATATGGAATCTGATAAATGCATCAAGATAATTGTAATGGGAATAAATACCTATGATAAATTGTGTTTCTGGATTTAACGTGCTTGTATATACTATCATTAAAGAACTCTGATATAATATATTTATATATTTAAATATTTTATGATATTGTACCATTTGAAATTTCATGAGTATAAATTAAAATACTCTAATGATAATTATATCATTTTAGGTAAATCATCGACCTCACCAACATTCACAAGTAAGAGGTTTTGAAAAATATATCTTTATTAATAATAATTGGAGTTTGCAGTTGTGAGCTATTATATAATTTATTTTAATGATTTTACTTGAATATATAAATTATTAAAGTATAGTGCTTTTTTTTTAGAAATCTATGAAACAATTTGTTTTCATAATTTTATATAATAAACACGTTTTCTTACATGGGAAATTTTAGAGTAAATGGGTTCCTTTGTTTTTATTGATTGTTGACCTCAATATACGTTTACAGGTGAATCCTCCAGTTCATTAACACCTATAAGTGAGTTTTATTGTGTTTATTCATATGATTTAAAATATGTGTGAACTAATAACTTGAAAATATCGTCTATAGATTAATATATTTCACATGCTTAATCAGAAAATACAAGTTATTCAACTGAATTAAAATTAAATATAATAAATTGTATACACTTTTCTATCTTTATTAAATCATCATGTTATTTTATAATGCATTTATTTCCCAAATTAATTAATATTCTGGTAATATATATAAATTTTTCCAAATACTGTTGATTTCAAAGATATTTGATATTTGATACAAAGCTCTTCAAGAAAATAATTCACATTTTTGTTGTGACCTCAGGTGAAACTCCTTGTTCTTCCACACACACAGGTAATAATTTCATCCTATTAATTACTATATGTTTTAAATATTTCAAATTCACTATAGATCCAAAATGAATAAATAACTTCACAAAAATAGTGTATTTTCATACAATTTATATTGCTACGGATGTCTGAATTTCAAACTATTTCTACAAGTATTCAAACAACAGATATTAAATCTATGTTCTTCTAAAAAAATTGAGTGATGGCATATATTTACTCAGCGCTGATTTTGTTTTAACAAAAATGAAATGCTTTGATAAAGGTTTTGCGTTCAGCCAACTGGAATATTGGCAATATAAATATTTTATCAAATCCAATACATGCCTTTTATTATCTAATGAATTAAATATGGATTGCTCTATTTTCAAAAACAATATATATATATATATATATTACTATTTTTAACACCAATAACACTTTCGACTTGAGTTACAAGTAGGTTAAATTTGTTAATCTCTCTGAACATAATGAAATGTTGTCAAAAAATATAATTCAGATTATAAAGTTAATTCATCAATCTATTCGAGCATATTTGGTAGGCTGTCGCTTTAGGTTATATAATGCTTATTTTCATGTCTTGTGTAAATGATATAAAATTCCAACATTAGCAGAATTGAAAACCTGAAAATTTACAGTTAGGAATAATCTCGATATAACCTGAGAAAAATAATAATATTTCCCAAAATATCTCATTCTATAATACTAATTTAAATTTGAAATAATATTTTCAGGCAGTATTTCCAGTTCTTTCACACCTCCAAGTAAGTTTTATTTAATATTTATATGAGAGAAATTGATGGAAATAGCCTTGCTATATATTTGTGAAATTATTCTCTAGGAAAATCAAATAATAATACCTCATTTTCTAAATTTCAACCAAATAACATGCCACTTTTGAAATTTATTCTCATCAATACTTCTCATCCAGTCATTATGCTAACACGATGAAGTGAGTTATTTTTTTCGAAATGGTATATTATCAATAACCTTTTATTGAAACGAAATTTCAAATGCTTCTTTTCATCAAATATATATTTTTCGGACAAGCTTCAATAGAGTATATATATTTTTATATTTTAAGTTAATTAATTTGAAAAAATAGTTGAAGATTATTTTTGAATCAAGGTGATCTATAGTCACTCCATATACACAGGTATTATTTCACCACTAATTGCTCCTTCTAATGTAAATATATTCATGTTATATATAAATTAAATTCCATATCAAATTTATACCTCATAGAAAAAATTACACTGTCAAATCGATTGCCAGCGGTCGCCGCATTTTTTTATAACTTATTTTTGTTTTTTTCCGTTGGCCGGTCAGCTCAATTATTTTTCCAATTATGTTAATTATATATTTTTTACCATTATTAAGTCTTGATTGAGGCAATAATTTTCTCAATTTATGTATTCATTATTCATATTATCTTTCATTTCATCTGATCAAAACAAATTATGTTTTAAAGATTTTCCGCGACTGCATACCATGATCAGCAGAAATATTTTTTTCCATATATTTATATACTAAAATTTGGCAAGGGGTCCATGAATTATCTTCTAAATTCAGAGGGAAAACGTATATGCTCTAAAGGTTTCTATGCTAATATTTTATCATAGAACTTATTTTACTGTAATTAAAGTTGCTGTTTCAATTACGTATTCGCCTCTGTAGATGAAAGGATTTGGTTTATCAATGTAATATGGAATCTGATAAATGCATTTAGATAATTGTAGTGGGAATAAATACCTATGATAAATTGTGGTTCTGGATTTAACGTGCTTGTATATACTATCATTAAAGAACTCTGATATAATATATTTATATATTTAAATATTTTATGATATTATACCATTCGAAATTTCATGAGTAGAAATTAAAATACTCTAATGATATTTATATCATTTTAGGTAAATCATCAACCTCACCAACATTCACAAGTAAGAGATTTTGAATAATATGTCTTTATTAATTATAATTGGAGTTTGCAGTTGTGAGCTACTATATAATCTATTTTAATGATTTTACTTGAATATATAAAATATTGAAGTAAGATATTTTTTTTTAGAAATCTATGAAACAAATTGTTTTCATAATTTTATTTATTAAACACAATTTCTTACATGGGAAATTTTAGAGTAAAAGGGTTCCTTTGTTTTTATTGATTGTTGACCTCAATATACGTTTACAGGTGAATCCTCTAGTTCATTAACACCTATAAGTGAGTCTTATTGTGTTCATTCATATGATTGAAAATATGTATGAAATAATAACCTGAAAATATCGTCTTAAGATTAATATATTTCACATGCTTAATCAGTAAATACAAGTTATTCTATTGAATTAAAATTAAATATAATAAATTGTATACACTTTTCTATCTTTATTAAATCATCATGTTATTTTATAATGCATTTATTTCCCAAATAAATGAATATTCTGGTAATATATATATTTGTTTCCAAATACTGTTGATATCAAAGATATTTGATACAAAGTTCTTCAAGAAAATGATTCACATTTTTGTTGTGACCTCAGGTGAAACTCCTTGTTCTTCCACACACACAGGTAATAATTTCAACCTATTAATTACTATATGTTTTATATATTTCAAGTTCACTAAAGGTCCATAAATGAATAAATAACTTCACAAAAATAGTGTATTTTCATACAATTTATATTGCTATGAATGTCTGATCTTCAAACTAGTTCTACAAGTATTCAAACAGCAAATATTAAATCTATATTATTCTAAAAAAAATTGAGTGGTGGCATATATTTACTCAACGCTGATTTTGTGTATACAAAAATGAAATGCTTTAATAAAGGTTTTGCGTTCAGCCAACTGGAATATTGGTAATATAAATATTTTATCAAATCCAATACATGCCTTTTATTATAAGTTGAGCGTTCGACAATGCATGGTGGCCGATGGTGCTGAAAAGACTAGATGAGGACAACGTTCAAGCTTCAATAATAAAACTACTACAGTCTTTTCTTAATAATAGAAGAGTGAGATTTAGATACTCATCAAATGAAACCCACAAAAAATTAAGCAAGGGATGTCCACAGGGTGGGCCTATATCCCCTACAATTTGGAATATTATTCTAAACGATTTATTGAATAACTATTTAGAATCAAACAGTGAAATCATAGCTTTATGCGGATGATTTAACTGTGATATGTTGGGGAAACAACTTGACAGAACTTCGGAATACAACAGGAAAGGACATGGGGAGAATATTAGACTGGTGGGGGAACAATAAGTTAACCGTATCTGAAGAGAAAACGAAAATCTTATACTTGTTTAATAGCAAAATAGCTGCAAAAATTCCTAACACTATCACTGCCAATCGGGTAGAAAAACTGAAGATTATGGGAATAACTTTTAAAAATCATAGAAATAAAAACAAATTGGATTTTGTGCCCCATATTGATGAGATTATTACTAAGACAAATAGAGCTAGTGGATACCTAATTGGATTAACCGGGAAAGCATGGGGACTGGACAGTAAAAGAAGAATAGAACTCTATAAGACACTGTTTCGAAGTTCACTAACTTATGGTTCCACGATCTGGTACAACTTTATACCCAAAAAAGTCAAAGATAAATTAAACTCTCTGCAGTACAAAATTTTGAAGCACAGTACACAGGTTTACAATTCAACATCTTCAAACTGTACTCATATTGTTGCTAGAACACCAAAGCTCACGGATTTTATTGAAACAAATATACTAAAAATGAATATTGGATACAAAAAATCAGATCCTACTAAAAGAAAAATGATATCTAATTTTATAAACCAGAAACTGGACATGGTGACTTCAATACATATTTGTTTAGAATTGGCAAAATTGGTTCACCTGCATGCAATTGTGGAAAAGAACAACAAACCCCTGAACATCTTCTGATAGACTGTCCATTAACCTCTGATCTAAGGAAAGAAAACAAACTTTACCTGATTAATTCAAAACAAGCTGCTTGCAATAAAGACCAATACATCAAGTTTAATAGATTCTGCAGGATGTATATTTTGAGGCGAAAGCGTTGACTGTACATATTTCAAGCTACTACTTATTTGACATTGAACGTTTAATTTTAATGATTTCCAATGTTCAATTGTATTAATTGTATATAATTTAAAATATACACGCAATTATCCAAATTGTGGATATGGCGTGTCTCTCCCAACTGTTAAATAAAAAAAAAATTATCTGATGAATTAAATATGGATTGCTCATTTTTTAATATATATATATATATATTTATTTATTTATTTCTCACTATTTTTAACACCAATAACACTTCGACTTGAGTTACAAGTTGGTTAAATTTGTTAATCTCTCTGTACATAATGAAATGTTGTCAAAAAATTTAATTCAGATTATAAAGTTAATTCATCCTTCTATTCGAGCATATTTGGTAGGCTGTCGCTTTAGGTTATATTATGCTTATTTTTATGTCTTGAGTTGATAATATAAAATTCCAACATTAGGAGAATTGAAAACCTGAAAATTTACAATTAGGAATAATTACGATATAACCTGAGAAAAATAATAATATTTCCCAAATTATCTCATTCTATAATACTAATTTAAATTTGATATAATATTTTCAGGCAGTATTTCCAGTTCTTTCACACCTCCAAGTAAGTTTTTTTTAATATTTATATGAGAAAAATTGATAGAAATAGTCTTGCTATATATTTGTGAAATTATTCTCTGGGAAAATCAAATAAAAATATCTCATTTGCTTATTTCCAATCAAATAACATGCCACTTTTGAAATTAATTCTCATCAATACTTCTCATCTATTCCCTCCACATACACAGGTATTATTTCACCACTAATTGCTCCTTATAATGTAAATATTTATATGTTATATAAGAATTATATTCCATTTTAAAAGTATACACCATAGAAAAAAAATTACACTCTCAAATCGATTGCCAGAGATCGCCGCTTTTTATTTATAACTTATTTTTGTTTTTTTTCCGTTGGCCGGCTCACCTCAATTATTTTTCTAATTATGTGAATAATATATTTTTATCACTACTAAGTCATAAATCAGGCAATACATTCTCAATTTATGTATTAATTTTTCATATGATCTTTCATTTCATCTGATCAAAACAAATTATGTTTTAAAGATTTTCCGCGACTGCATACTAGAATCAGCAGAAATATTTTTTTCCAAACATTTATATACTAAAATTTGGCAATGGGTCCATGAATTATCTTCTAACTCACATAAAAAACGTATATGCTCAAAATGTTTTTATGATAATATTTTATCATAGAACTAATTTCACAGTAATTAAAGTTGCTGTTTCAATTACATATTCGCCTGTGTAGATGAAAGGATTCGGTTAATCAATGTAAAATGGAATCAGATAAATGCATCTAGATAATTGTAGTGGGATAAATACCTATGAAAATTTGTGTTTCTGGATTTAATATGCTTGGATATACTATCATTAAAGAACTCTGATGGAATATATTTATATATTTCAATATTTTATTATATTGTTACATTCGAAATTTCATGAGTAGAAATTAAAATACTCTAATGATAATTATATTATTTCAGGTGAATTATCGACCTCACCAACATTCACAAGTAAGAGGTTTTTAAAAATATGTCTTTATCAATAATAATTGGAGTTTGCAGTTGTGAGCTATTATATGATCTATTTTAATGATTTTACTTGAATATATAAAATATTAAAGTATAGAATCATTTTTTTTAGAAAAAAAAAATCTATGAAACAAATTATTTTCATAATTTTATATAATAAACACATTTTCTTACTTGGGAAATTTAAGAGTATATAATTTTCTTTACTTGTATTGATTGTTGACCTCAATATACATTTACAGGTGAATCCTCCAGTTCATTAACACCTATAAGTGAGTTTTATTGTGTTTATTCATATGATTTAAAATATGTGTGAACTAATAACTTGAAAATATCGTCTATAGATTAATATATTTCACATGCTTAATCAGAAAATACAAATTATTCTATTGAATTAAAATTAAATATAATAAATTTCATACACTTTTCTATCTTTATTAAATCATCATGTTATTTGATGATGCATTTTTTTTCCTAATTATGAATATACCTTTCTAAAATTAATAAATATTCTGTTAATATATATAATTTCTTCTGTATACTGTTGATTTCAAAGATATCTGATATTTGAATTCAAAACTCTTTAAGTAAATAATTCGCATTTTTGTTGTTACCTCAGGTGAAACTCCTTGTTCTTCTACACACACGGGTAATAATTTCAACCTATCAATTACTATATATTTTACATATTTCAACATCACTAAAGATCCATAAATGGATAAATAACTTCATAAAAATAGTGTTTTTCATACAATTTATATTGCTATCAATTTCTGATTTTCATCCTATTCCTATAAGTATTCAAACGGCAAATATTTAATATATGTTCCCCTCAAAAAATATAGGTGCTTGCATATATTAACAGTATTCTTTGAAAATCATAAACAATAGGATAAAAAATAGTGGGGTTTATTGTTGGTTTTTTAATAAATCATCGAATATTCATGTTATAACATACACCTACCTATTCAATATTTAGAACCTTTTCCTGTTAATTAATTCTCACTTGTATAAAATATACCGTTACATTTTGATAGGTATCTTTTAATTTAATAATATATTAGTGAACAATCGACATCAAATTATAAAATTATTCAATTATGGACATTAGATCAATGCAAAGTTATTGACTCTGAAATCTTGATACTTCAATTATCATTTATATTAATGGCCATACAAATTTCGAAAAATTATTTTTTCTGAATATTTGAAAAACATTTTCTTGGGTCTCAAATTTTTAGCTAATTTTTCCTATCATCGAAGAAGTCAGACATTTTAACAACTACCTAGACGAGCCCTTCCAAATTGTCACTGATCATAGCGCATCAAAATTGCTATCGAATCATAAAAACCCTGGGGGAAAACATTTCGAAGGTCACTCGATCTATCTTCTAGATCGTTCACCATTATCCTCAGAGCAGAAGGACAGCAAACACATGTTGACGCACTTTCCAGTAATCCAGTGTGCACATTCATAACCGAAGATAAGATGAAGATTTCTCAGCAACAGGCAGACTTGCTATTTTCAAAAAACCCTCAAATCAAAAGTGGCGTTGTCACTAAATGAATTATAGGTTATTCCAAAGCAGTTGTGCCTGGTTCCTTATGGAAAAAATGTCTTCACTACTTTAATGATGCCTTTGGACATCCTGAAATGAATAAAACACTGAAGCTGATTTCCACATATCACTGGTGGCCTCAAATGCTCAGGATCATAAAATAGTGTTACGACTCTTCTTAGCCGTCGATGTTTGCGTGCAAGGTTTCTGAGAAGACAATGTGGATTATTTAGGATACAACTTAGTGCGATATATTTATTATACGAGAGCTTAAAGAGTAGATAAGTAACTATACAGTAGAAGATTGACTTGCCTTCAATGCCGCCCCAGGTAGGTTTCTCCTCGTCCTCCACTAGGTTAATCCACACAGTCCCGGAGCCCACTTCCTGAAATGGAATGCGTCACACCACGATAGCGAGTCCATGTTCCGACGCCATCTTTCCACCGAAGCCGTTCCAACTGTTTTCTGTTCTTTTCTCGCGCGCGCGTGCTCGCGCGGGCGTGCCTTGCCTCCCTTGGCTTTCCCACTTCTTCTCTTCTACTTTTCTGCATCGCTTCACTGCCCCCTTCTCAATCCTTTTCGTCCCGAAAAGGCTGATTTCACCAGAGGCGCTGATCGGCGGCCCTTTGATCTCCCTGACGTCTCTGGTCACATGAGGGTCGTCAGCCTTCCGGAAGCGTAGCGGCAGGATTGGCGCCAGCCCTTGTTTGCCGAACCACATCCTAACTCGGATTTTCTTCCCACGACAGGGCGATAGATCGTGGGTCTCAAAAGTGGATGCGCTTTCTTGATCCACGCTGACCATATCGTGGCCTTCCAGCATGTATTCGTCCTTGTTAGACTTCCAGAGGTGTTCGAGAAAGTTCCTCTCTTCTGTCGGTTTCGCATTTCTTTGCAACTGGAGATTTATTCTTCTACAAATTCTAGACCTGGACAACTCGATGCTGTCTTTGCCCTGGAGCATGGAATCCTCGAAATTTCTGAAGGTGCCAGACCGCACAGTAGTTTCAATTTCGGCACAACTTGTTCTAAGCGATGGTGGCTGAGTCTGCACCTTGTCGGGCAAAGTAGCGAAGGTGATAGGCACACACTCATAGAACATCTTTTCATCTTGTATTGCAGACGACGGCGCTGGCACATGGCGCGCGACTTCCGCGGCACATACCTTGTCGTCGGACTTCAACAGAGCGACCAATGCTCTATCCCGTTCAGTCGGGTCGCCGGCTCCAACTTCGGGGTGCTTCGACCATCTAGTCTTGTCGCACTTCCACGGAGCGCCCAGCTCCGTCCCGTCCAGTTGGATCGCCGCTGTAGTCCCTGACAACCTGTCACTGCCGCAGAAGTCAGCCACGCCGTCACATTGCAGCTCGCCAAGATCGTTGTTCTTTTCATGGAGTATTTCAGAAAGAATCCCAGGGGTTGAATTTCCACACTGTATATCACCTGGAGGGCACTCTCCCTCGGTCCGCTTGATTTGGTTCGAATCACTCGTGCCACAGCCGTTGTCTGAGGCGATCAGCTCGTCCTCCTCCGCTACACAACCAGTCTTGATCATTTCCTGCTGTCGACACTCTTCGGACTTCTGGATCACGGGAGAATCTTCCAGCGTAGATTCTGACAGTTCACTTACGACGTCTCCCGACGTGATGGTCCCTGTTGTGATGCTCTTGCCGGGATCTTCATCACCTGGGCTCGTCTCTTGTCCCCTCAGACATTGAATACGTGGGCTATTGGTCGCTGTGATTGCCTTTGAAAAGCCATCAGGATTTTCTGGCGATAGTACATTGAACTCAACCTCGCAAGACATGGGTGTGGCAGAACGTTTGACATTCCGAATATGCTCGAGTCGGCTCAATCGAGAATCCAAGTTTTCTCCGAGCTCATCTACTTTCTGGCTTATCAGACTGAGCAATTTTGTGAACTTTTCAATTTCGAGGTCGGCTAGTTTTTCCATTTTTCCTTTTAAATCAGCGCAAAATAAAATCTTAAATTAAAATTAACTAAGCTGTATCCCACTTCTGACACCAGTTGTTACGACTCTTCTCAGCCGTCGATGTTTGCGTGCAAGGTTTATGAGAAGACAATGTGGATTCTTTAGGATACAGCTTAGTGCGGTATATTTATTATACGAGCTTAAAGAGTAGATAAGTAACTATACAGTAGAAGATTGACTTGCCTTCAATGCCGCCCCAGGTAGATTTCTCCTCGTCCTCCACTTGTTAATTCACACAGTCCCGGAGCCCACTTCCTGAAATAGAATGCGTCACACCACGATAGCGAGTCCATGTTCCGACGCCATCTTTCCACCGAAGCCGTTCCAACTGTTTTCTGTTCTTTTCTCGCGCGGGCGTGCCTTGCCTCCCTTGGCTTTCCCACTTCTTCTCTTCTACTTTTCTGCATAGCTTCAATAGTATGATGGTGGCGTTGATCTTGGACGGGATCGCTGGAATAGCGCCGTTACTTCCTCGCAGGAAATGGTTCAGTGTCGGCGCTTCTTCTTCAGTGGAATTGCTGGACACGTATGTTATTGAGCGGCTGTTGCTATGACTTCAGGGCTGTTAGAAAGGTCCTGTCCTTGGGGTGATTCTCGTTCATTATTGAGTACAGGCACCTTTTTTACTGACTTTATAAGCTGCTCCCAGGCTCCTCAAATTGTGTCGCTGCGGGTGGAATTAACTTCCATTCAATTGGCCCAAACCTTCCACTCGCAGCAATTTCATTAAAGTCAATGTGTTGCGAAGCAATCTTCATCTCCCTGTTTGCGCCCACAAAATTAGTTCCGTTGTCAATATAGATGGCAAAGGGCCGTCCTCGGTTGTCGATAAAGCGCGATAATGCCATTAGAGCTTCATCTGTATTCAATCCGTGGGCTATTCCCAAATATATTCCTTTTATAACCAGGCATTTGAATATGGCTCCCCATGCTTTTTCCTGTCGTCGTCTAACGGTCATCGTAATTGGTACAAAGAAATCTAGGCCGGTGAACGTAAACGGGGCATGGTACGCTGCCAAACGGTAATGAGAAATTAGTCCCATCTCAGGTATAATTGGTGCTGCGCGCCACAATCGACATTAAAACACTGGCGGGACACATGGAGAACAGTTTGACGCCCGTCGACAATCCGATACCTTTTTCGCAGATTGTTAAGAACAGTTTCTGTTTCCTGGTGGGGGCATCTCTCGTGTTCCGCCTGAATCAAAACCTCCGGAAGTGGTGTCTTGAGGGCAAAATTTTTAGAGTCTTCTGCCTTTGCACGCTGCTCTCTGCACTGCTGCTGTGCGACGGACCGGTCTAGAAAGTGTGCTGAAGTTCTCAAGGAGAAACAAACGACGACAAAACTTGATTCCATTATCTTCAACTTTGGGTTCCAATACAGTCATTACTGCAATTCTACAGTCAATCGCCTTAAACTCCTGAGGACAATCTTTCTCTGGTTTCATAAGGAATTCTGGCCCTGTAAAACACATGTCGCACGGCTGAAAGGAGATCTCTCTTTCAAATCTGGTGGCAATATCTGCAGGGTTAACGTCATTTGGGCCCCATTCCGCCTCGCAGTGTTCAGTGGCTTCCTGAATCTCACCGAATCTATTGGCTTCGAACTCTTTGTTCCTCACATCATCGGCACGGATCCAGGATAGCTCACCTTGGAATCTTACCAAAACACAACACCATCCAAACGGGAATTCAACTCACACTTGATTGTGACCACGAACCTGCTCCCGAGAACTGCTGTTTGCAGCTCAAGCTGTGGGATTTTTCTCTTTTTTTGCCAAGCTGAACGGGAGCTACTCTTGCCTTAGATCCGAGTAAAGTGACGCTAATTTCTTCTGATTCATGGACACATCTAAGGTAGACGATCGAGGCGTAGGCTTCATGACTGGTATCTACGAAAACGTGTAGTTTTTCTCCTTGGCATACTTAAACCCAAAGTCATAACACCTCGGCACCCTCACTCTTGCAATTTCTTTGAGCTTACCCAACCAAGTCAGTCAGTCGTCCTAAATGTCCTGGGATCACTCTCGATCCCAGTCGATTTCCGAAATCCAAGTGCACTGCCTAAGCATGATACCATTTATCTTGAAATGGTTGAAGAAGCAAATCGAGTTGTAAACACTCATCATAAGACTACACGCTTGACGCTTTGTCAGAATTGCCCCACTCAAGGTTTTTTCCGGTACCTTATGGAATCGAAGTCCGAAAGGTCCGAAGCCGAACGTGTCCGCTTCTGGGTTCCACCACATTCCCAGAACCCGCTCTCCAACAAACGATAATTTCTCGTTCAGCGACTTGACACCATGAGCACTTAAATCTTCAGGTAGTGACTCCATAACTTCCCTCGAGCTCGTGTTGAACTTACACAGGTGAAAACCAGTCGTTTTGATTTCGGATAGATCTTTTCTGTGTTCCTTGCAGGCTTCTATTGAGCCGATCCCTGTGAGACAATCGTCTACGTAAAATTTATGCTGTATAACTTAGGAAACATGTGGTTTCATTAGCTCGTGCTCCAGGGCATTCTTGTTCTTGGCGTAGATTGCCGAGCAGGGCGATGACGTCGCTCCAAATATGAAGATCTGCATCTCGTACTGTTCTGGTTCCCTCCGTGATTCTCCGTCCGCCATAGGAAACGCTGGCTGCACTGGTCACCCGGAATATCGCCAATTCAATGAAACATGTCGCTGATATATCTTGAGAAGGCATATTTGTTAGCCCGGAAATTCCATACAACCAACGTCAAAGGGCGAATTCTGTGAGATCCTTATTCAATGACATTCCATTTGACTCTGCTGCAGCGTCGAACACGAGACTCAGCTCTCTAGGCTTGTTGGGGATACTGACTATAAAATGTGACACATACCAGGTGGTTGGTCCCTGGAGCCATATCAAAGGCGTTAATTTACAGTTGGGAAGAGAGAGTTTTCCTCATCAGTTAAGCGAATTTGTGAATTAGTTTATTAGTCCAAATTCAAGATGAGTGACAAGAAAATCCTGACAGTCAACCCAGGATCCGGAAAGCAATTTCCTGTCATCAGTACACGAAGCCAGGTAGTCCATCCTCCACCGGCAACAAAAATAATGTGGAGGTACGGCAGTAGTTCCATGAAGACCACGGAACAGTTAGAAAAACTGGCATATGTCCATATCCAAATGAAATAATTAAAAATAGGACTTGAAAATATGCACATGAGCCTATGCGCAGTGTGACATTGGGGGGTTTTCAATAAAACATTGAATAATCAAACTATAACATATGCTTTACTTCTCAATATTTGGAACTTCTTCCTGTTAATTCCAACCCATAGGTATTTAATATACCGTTAAAATTTAATAGGTATATTTTAATTCAAAAATACATTAGAAAACAATCAATATCGAATAATAAAATTATATCATCATGGTCAATAGATTAATGCAAATTTTTTGACTCAGAGAGCATAAAATTTCAATCATTATTCATATTAATTACCACACAAATTTCGAAAAATTAAATTTTCTAAGTTATTTGGAAATTATTTTATTTGGGAATTAAAAAATCACCTAATAAATAATGAGGTATATTGTGCAATTTTAAAGAAGATGGTAAAATACCTTTTCTCTCTTGTGTTCATCGATTTAGTTTAACACTTTTTAGGCAATAATAAATAACCGAATAATATGTGGAGATCATAAAATATATGATTAGAAATCCTAAAATTGGGTAACTATTGAAACTAAATTTATTTTCACATATTCACATTCACACAGCTATAATTGTATATATTTAACAATTGAGAAAATGTTATGAGTAAAAATATATATATTGAAGTTATAAGTCGCGCGTCCTGGTTAAGAACAAGATTCATGGTG